>JANAVB010008397.1:2096624-2420778 GCA_029216955.1 Iris pallida
CTCCCACCACAGCGACCCTCCACCCCCCACCACGGCTCCCCTCCGCCCCCACCGCTGCTACCTCCGCCCCCCTTCCGCCGCCTACAACCCCCAAAAGAAAGAAAGAGAGAGCGAGAGAGAGAGTACCTTTGAGAGAGCTCCAAGAGACAGAGAGAGAGGTTCGAATGAAATCTCTCCCCCCGTCGGTTCAATTTAAGTTAGGGCTAGCAATTTAGCGACGGACTGTCGACGGATATATCCATCGCCAAGTAGTCATAAATTTCTTACAATTTTTCATAAATTTTTCCTCCAGCTGAGTGACTACGTAGCGACGGCTGCAGGTCTGTCATTAAAAACTCATCAGTTGGGAGACGGACTATCCGTCGCTACGTAGTCGCCAAATTTCTCGCGATTTTTTTAACATTTTTCCATGCAAATATGACTAAGGAGTGACTACCTAGCGACGGATACGTTGTCCGTTGCTACTTCGTTAACGCCGTATCGACGGGTGTGCGACAACTTTTACCCTTAAAATTAAAAAAAATTGCCTGTGATTAGACGGTAAACCATCAATATATAGTCGGACGGACTTAATCCGTAGCTACTAGCGACGGACTTAATCCGTAGCTAACAGGCCGCCACTAAAGTGATGAATTTTGGTAGTGGCGACCATCCCGGGGACGTTCATGGTAGCCCGTACGACGACAAGAGTGCCACGTCGGACGAGCACGGTGCGGGAGGTGCTGTTACGCGGGTCGTCGGGGCGCTGCCTTGCATGCGCGTGCGGGGAGGCACGCACAGCGTGCCGCGACAGGAAGACCACACCGGCGCACGCAGGAGGAACGTGCGACGGCCGGGGGTACGGTATCGGCCACGTGGTTCAGCATGGCCGAAGGACAGCACTGCAACAACAGCAAGAGCACGTGCACCAGCAGTAAGAGTCGGGGCACGAGGCTGGGCTCGTCGGCGATGCGCCAGGGGTGTGCGTCTGCTCGCGGAGGATGCACGCGGCGGCAGCAGCAGCAGCCTGAGAAGAAGAAAGAAGAAGATGATGAAGGAGGAAGAGAAGAGAAGAAAATAGCAGTAGTAGAAGAAGAAGAAAGATGGGGAAGGAGTGTGTGTTCGACTGATATGGGGGGAAAGAGTTGTGTTGCTGGTTGGTCACACACACAGAGAGAGAGAGAGAGAGAGAGAGAGAGAGAGAGAAAGAATATTGAAGGAGGGGTTGGGGTGGGGGTGGGTGGAGCTGGTTGGTCAGGGGGTAATGTGTGTGTGTGTGTGCGTGTCTATATTTTAAAAGATGGTGAAGTGCAATGCATGGTATGAATTAATGAGGGTGGTTTGGGTGTGATAGGTTGAGTCATAGAATTTGCATGAAAATAGAAGGGGGAGAGCTGGTTGGTCAGGGGGTGATGTGTGTGTGTGTCTTTGTTTTAAAAGGAGGTGAAGTGTAATACATGGTATGCATTAATGAGGGTGGTTTGGGTGTGGTAGGTTTAGTCAAGGAATTTGTATAAAAATATAACTTGTGGGAGTGTGGGGATGGTAATTCTAAAAATGGGTCTTGTGAGTGATGGATTGGATGGGAGTCACCATTTGGCTTGGCCATTTTGGTTAGCATTAAATGAAGGGGATGGTGGTGTAGCCCTTTGGTTAACCCATATATAGGTGTTTTGGTTGATGGGGTTGTCCATTGGATTTAGGAGTGTGTAGGCTAGATGTTTGGTGTTTTGTAGAGTGGAAAATGGTGTTGTGTGTTTGGTTGGTCATGATGGAGTCACATGTGGTTTGGGTTGGGTTTATTTGGGTTAGGCTGGTTCAAGATTGGGCTAGGTAAGGTTATGACTACAAATTAAGTCATTTATAATCATTGATGAAATAGTAGCATGCATGAGCTCAACTGGATGACACGCAAGGGACATGTGCGTAGTAGGCTCAAAATATGTCAAAATCATATATTGGGTCGATTAGGTAGGACCGATGTCAAGCCTCGAAATTAAATTGAAAGTTAGGTCATATTTTTCGGTAGATGATCAAATAGCCTAAATTGACCAAAAAGTTGTACGATATAAATAGCATACAAGAAAACAAGTTTGAGTGAGACATAATATATCAAAATGAAGATAAACTTGTCTAGATCAAAACTCATAAAGGGCGTTTCGAGAGATTGACATCCCTGGCGTTCCAAAAATCAAAATCACAGAAAATTATTTAATGATCAAAACTAATTATAATAAAATATTTATTGAAAATAATTCATTTAAATTTTTTTAAAAAAACCCAAATCTAGGGGGCTTACACTAGTTCAACACTTCAAATTCCCAAAATAAATAAGAATGTAGGATTAAAGGCATCTTAAAATGTATATGACAAAAACACATAAAAACAAGTAGCAACAGATGTAATAAGTCTTTTGGAAGATACAAATATCCTCAAGTCCACCTTTAGGGCGTCATATGGCAACAATATTTAAGAGAAAATAATAGGTCGACTGAGAATGGGGAAGATCCTAGTGATATGTTGTTGAAAAAAGACAATGTTCTGCAAGAAAGCGATTTGCTGGTTAAAGTTTTGGTATATAATGTTATTGTAGATTTACATTTTAAAAGATTGGTGCTGTTAGAGCATCATTAGTTGTTGGGACTCTCTAATGTAATTTGGGGCCCAAAATTTCAAAAAATAAGGTAAATGTAGAATGGGTTGGATTTGTATGAGAATAGTAGAAAATGATAAAGTGCGATCCGGTCCAAAAGATTGTTTAGTCAAAAATTGATGTGGAAACATTATAATATAGTATAGAATATAGAAAGTTGGGTTCCAAATTGGGACTTACTATTCTACAAAATGAGTTCGTACAATTTAGAATCTAGAAATTGAGAAGCCCAACCCTTAGCACCTATGGGTGGGATGAGACCGGATTTGTAGAAATTGGAACTATAATTGAGACTTAATATTCTACAAAATGAGCTCCTACATTCTAAATCTAGAATCTAGAAAATGGGAGGAGCCTTACTAATGATGCTCTTAGAAACCAGGTGGTGGTGTTTTGGAAGTTGAACTGTGGAAACTCTTTATGTTATGTTGGAGGTCCATAGTTGATCAACAGATAGAAATGAAGGTTTAAAAGAATTGTTACTTTCATTGATTGTTTAAGCAAAATTTCCTGAATTTAGCATGCTTTGTTCTTCATATGTACCAATAATCTACAAATGCATGCTATCCTGTGTTCTTTCAGTTGGGAAATTAGAAACTTAGAAGAGAGTTGTGTCAAGTGGCCAAACTAAAGAACCTAAACGAAAGAGAGTGGTACCTGCTATAGTTAATACTGAAGCCAAGATAAACGAAAGAGAGTGTCAGGTAGAAAAGAGAGTGATACCTGCTGTAGTTATTCCCTCTGCTGTATATTAAGTATTTGTGGCTTATATATATGCTGTCTCTTGGAGCGATTTAACGAAAAAGAAAAAATGTAAGGAAAAAACAAAGACAAAATTTAATAATAAAATTTTTAAATGAACAAGAGACCACCACGAGTCAAAGAAATGAATCAGATTGTTAGGGGTTTAAGAACTTACTTCAGATCTGATTTCCACTCTCTAATTTTTAGGATTTTTCTCTCCAATCTTTATGTCTCTGATGGATTTGTTTGGGACGAGGGAAGAGGGAAGAAGGAAGAAGGAAGAATACAAAGAAGGAATTGTTAGGGAAGAAATGGAATAGTCTTTCTTCTTCCATACCAAAATACCAAACTACCTTCTCTTTAATCATTAAGTCTGTCATCCTTCCGATTAAATGCATTCTTTAAAAAACAAATGACACGTCGGTGCCACGTGTGTTTCGGTCTAAACTGCAGTTTTGTTAGCGGGTTGTGTAGAATTATTGATTTTTTTTTACATAACTAATGTATCCTTTTGGATTCCATGTATTTTTTTGTGCATGATAATCCAAAAATAAGTGTTTTGTTGGTCTAATATTAATTCTATTTATTAATATTGTGCAGGAAAATGAATATAAATGTGTGGGTGTTGTTTGCAACATTGGATCTTCTGGGCTGCAAGTGTTGGACACTCATACGACATGGTCGAATTCCGTGTAACCGATTACACCAAGCAAACTTATAGTGGTTTCCTAGAGTCCCTAAGAAACCATCTAAGTAGTGCAACTAAAAAAAATATAATATTCCGTTGATGTCCGTTCCATGATGCTTTGAACATAAACCCGATTATCGTCGCATGGATAACAAAGTCACAAACTCAGCACCATAGCAGCACTGATAGCTCAAGCAGAAGAACTAAATTGTAAACTACCAAAAGATGCAAATAGTAAAGTTATAAACTCAGGACCATAGCAGCACTGATAGCTCAATCAGTGTTAAACTGTAACTTTTGGAAATTTTTTGTTCTGCAAGCATAGTTTGTACCGTAAAACTAAAATCATAGAAATTATGAGAGAAATTAGAAAAGAACTGTAATAATGAAAATTTACAGAAATTAGGGCAAAACCTACACATTGATAGAAATTTAGGGAAAACATTAGGGCAAAACCTTATCATAGGCGGTGGAGGTTTTGTCATCGGCGATGGATGTCACACCCCAGAACCAGAATACTGGAGAGCGGGGGACAGACACAGCCAGCTACGTATATTAAAGTGCAATCCACCTCGCCATACGTTCACGGTTGTCTAGATGCATGAGGGTTTTTCTACAACCCAAGAGTCTTTTACGGTCAAGAACAAGCCTATTGTCTCAATTTCAAGCAAGCAAATAATTGTTACACGATGTTAGATCATCAGACATACAAAGTAAGGCATCCCAAACATTACATATTCAGATGATCATGAAGCTAGTCATATAAAATGCAAATATTAGCAAGAGTTTAAGTCATACATGATCAACCCTAGGATTTGTCAATCATGTAACAGCCCTTAGGCAGACAGAAATGAAGTTGCAACATGAGCTAACACATGCTCGACGGCTAAACGCCTCAAAAGAATAATTTATAATAGAGTGTGAGCAAAAATAAGAAATCCACTCATTGCCACGGTTGCTCCTGGTGTTCACCATCTGGCTGAAAAGCAGTTAGATCCTCGGGTATCACTCCAAAATCTGGCCATACAAAACCAGCTGGGTCAGATCCCAGAAAGAGCAAGTACCACAAGGGAGGCTCCACTTATGAACTAAAACCAGCATATAAGGAAATAGAAGAAGTGATACAAGCAACATTAGATAATAAGATAAATGACAAGAGTTAAAGTGAACATACTTGCTTGCATCAAGATGAATAAGAGTTGGAAAATAAATTCTCATGTTAATCATGAGACAATCATTCAGGCATGGCCAATCAAGTCCTACGGCTTGTTATCATTAGCTAACTAAGGTTATCACAAGCCTAGTTACTGACAAGATACAGTTGAGATATTCCCGCAGTCACAAGTCCTGCAGACTATCCAAGTTATCCAGGTGGGATTACAAGAAATTTCAAGAATTAAAATAATTATTAGGTGACTTGAAGTGCAACATATGACAATGTGCTGGAAATGCACCCTACTCGACGGCAGGCTACAAGTCCACTGGTGTGGCCGAGATAACGGGATCGCCTGTAATTGGAAAATCTCTCTATATGAGCTACTTAATTAATTTAGTTGTTAACCTAGTCAGATTCAGTATGAATCCCTGAACGTGGTAACCAGGAATCCATGTCCTATACATGATGGAAGACGAGACATATACCTTGTAGAGGCACAATTAGAAAATTAGTCCCGGTGTCAAGACAAGAGTTATACTTAGCAAGTCAGGATTGACTATCACAATAACACTCAAGATTTCACTTCACTACAACAAAAAGGCCTATTAATAACGCTCGACAAGACGTATTGATGACGCCTGGTACCTAAGCGTTATCAAAGTTCAAAATACCTTTTTTCTATGACGGTTTCAGCTAATTCTGGACTTTTTATAGCGTTTATAAAATAAAACGTCATTAATATTTTAGAGCGGTGGCAAACTTGTAATATTTTTTAACTGTATAAAAGCTGAGTGGGAGAGAGAAAGTTTATTTCTCATCCATTTTCTAACCGAGCAGTATCTCTCCTCCTCAAACCTCTTCTCCCCTAATTTTCAACCTTAACCTTAATTACTCCGGCGATGGGCTCGACTACGCAGCAACCCTTCGGCGACTGAGCTATCGGTGCAGAGCCACCACTTCGGCAGCGTCTTCTCTCTCCAAACCCTAAAATTTTCCTCTCTCTTTCACCCCACCCCTGCCGCCTCTCCCTCCCTCTCCAACGATCCTCCGCCGTTGGATTCTTTTCTCATTTTTGAAATTTTTTATTTACTCTCCCTCTCTCTCTCTATATATATATATATATATCTCTCTCTCTCTCCCGGAGGTTGGGACGGGAAGGGGCTATCGTCGCCACTACGTGTCTTCGATCTCAAAGGTTAGGAATTCTGTAAGTTCATCGTCGTGGAAGAGGTGCCGCATGATCTTCACCAAAGCTCAGCCAGTTCATCGTCAATTCTTGGATGACGGTAGTCGTTCCTTTGCTCTGCCAATTCAACGGGATCAGATCGAGGCTCTTCGATCATAGAAAGTTCACATATGTTTCCTTCCTGATTTTGACCCGATTTTGCATTCATTTTCTTTTAATTTAGACTCGTTTCTTTCCATCAATCCATTGAAATCAATTGAACTCTGAACTGTTCTTGTTCGATTCGGTCACCAAGTGTTTGTTGATATATCTCAAAGGAGGTTCCTGAGTTCGAATTTGTCAAACTTCAGTCTGGAGATACAAGGATCAGTGTTTTTGCGGTTATGAGTCGACAAAATCTCAAAACATTTCTTATTTTCTATTCTTGATTATTGATCGAGTAGATTCAGTAAGCTGTGTGTCGAGAAATTGATCGTTAACTGACTGTAATCTTGGTGACACAGTTTTTGTTCGTGTCTGTGAGTGACACTCGGGTATGTAGTCTTTGTCTTAGTTCACCTATATTCTGATGGAAAAAGCTTTTTAAAGCTATGTTTGCAACATGACCCATCAGCCCGTCCAAAGAATGTGATAGAAGTCAAAGAAAGAACAAGTAGACAACAAATGTACCATACATGATTTTCTGCCAAAGAATGAGAGTAGCTCGATCATCTAATTTGTTATATATAGAAACAACCAATGTAGACATCTAGAGAGTACAAAACAAGTTATGTACCGGCATGCTTGTGGCATGCATACATGCGAAATAAACTAGCTATGTCTATATATATATTTATTTAATTTGTTCCCTTCATGATGATCAATCATAAGAAACACGGAGATTTAGTGAGGCTCATCCAATGTTGGTTGCGCCCTAAAAGAACTATATATCAATAACATATTTTGATATTAGTTCAGCATTTACAGAACTTCTACACCTCTTTCTTTGCTATAACAACATTTATTAGTTGTTTCTTCTAGTACAATTTGCTTTGTGCTAGCTAGTTCTCATAAGTTTACATTAATTCGAAAAGCTTCATCCCTAGTTACTCTGTCTTCAAAATATAGTCCATGTTTTTGTGTATAGGGGTGAGCATTATTAGGCTTCTTGTATATATAAATACTGAGTTTTTGCCCAAACTAAACGTTGACTTTTATTATTAGACAAATATATTCTATACACTCTCTTTGCAGGTTCATTATAACCAAATGATCACAAATAGGAGCCAATTGAGTGACTATGGTAATTTTGTTGGATATAATTTTTTGACATATCTTTAAGGTTGCTTTATGAACATTGTTGCTACAATTTATGTGAAATAGAAAATATGAAGAGGAAATCAGGGATATTGTTAGACGAGGTTACAACAAAGATAACATGTTTGATTTCTTCTATTAACTTATTCTGGTCAAATATGCATGTATTGTTCACTTGGACAATTCATGTTATTATTGTGATGTATGTCCTTGTGCATATGCTATGCCAAACCTCCATTTGTTATAAACCATTAGTATTTGTAAAAATTTTAACTATGTTGCTGGTGATTTCATGGTTTCTAGGTCATGGGTTAAAAATATAGATATTCATATTATGACTAATCACATTTTCCTAAATTCTTTTAATTTTTATTTTTCTGTATTCATGTTCCAATTTTGATATATTAATTATCATCTTTTTGTGCATTTTACTTTTATTTATTTTTTCTTATATTTAACTGTTGCATTGCCCTTTTATGTTTTTTTCTTGTCTTTGTAGGATGAAGAATGTAAGCCATGAAGTCAGTCCTATGTTGCAAGAAACTATGCAACTGTTGAAGAAGGTCAATGGTACAAACAAATGCTTGATATAAGATATTCAATCATTCAAAAGGCTGAGGCCGAGGTATTTGTTGAATAATATCATTCTTGCTCTAGTTCTCAATGCAATAGTTTTTCTTTTGCCTATTGCTCGTGACTTGTAATTCCAATCTTGGAACCTGCACTAAAAATATATAACATTTAGCAAAACACAGGTGGAGTTAGAAATTTCCTTACCAAATATGAATTTGTTTTCCTGTTCTGAAGCTATACTTAAGTAGTTATAGCTTAATCTTTATTAATCCTTCATGCAATTTGTATGCATAAGCTGAAGAAGAAGATTCCATTAAGATATTTGGCTATGAACTTCACTTAAAAGTTAATGCAGCATGAATTAGTGAATGATGCTACAACTTAAAAGTTAAATTTGTATATAAATAGGGAATCATGGTAATGTTCTTTGTTCTGACAAACAATGTCAATAAATAATAACTTTGTGGTTGTTTTAGATTTTTTGCACATGTAAAGAGTGCAAATCATAGTTTTGTGCAAACTGGCCTGAATTAGGATGTTGTCTCGAAAACTTCGTCCTTCCATCTTGGAAAAAAATAACAGAATCAAAATATCGAAGGGGAATTAGACATTTAATGTGTCTAATGTGTCTGCATCTATGGTATTGTAAAGTTGACTCAAATTTTAGTAGCTTTAACTGTTGTACATATCTTTTGCAAGTGTTGCAACCATGCTTTGTGTCTTATAAAATTTTAATATCCTTTTCACCTTTGTTAACCCAATTTTCTTATTATTTTAACATGTAAATGTTTATTTGATTACCAAGTTAAAAAGCTGTGCCTATATCTAAGTTTCAACAAGATGAAATCATCTAGTGAGAAAAGTGCATATAAGGTAATGATGAACTAACATAGAGCACAGGTTTATACTCTATTTTTTCAGTAAAGTGCAAAAAATAGTTAGTCTAATATTGATTTAATTTAGAAGCTTTTGTTAGAAACCTGTAAAGTCTAGGAAGGGATTGATTTAGAAAGGTAATGCCAGTTCCTGAGTTTATGTTTTGGTACATGAGCAATATTACAAAGTATATTGAACCATGTTTTTATCTTTTTCAGGGATTTGCTACACGTGATGTTGACAGTTTTGATGTGCTCAAGTTGAAGCCAAAGTAATTACTTGTTTTGAGGATCCAATTAAGTAGTATTTATAAATATATGTATTTGGATACCCTATTTTTAGATAATGTAATGAAGATGGTGATATAACATTTCGATGTTTTCTTGTGAATATAGTTCAAAGTGGTTGTTTTAAAATTGAATTGAGAAGTTTTTGGAAAGTAATTAATATATAATGTGCAGTATTAAGCATTATAAATGTGATGAGTTCAGTAATATTGAGTGTTGTAAATGTTCTCCATTGAGCTTATACAGATTATCTATTCATAACGCTTTCAAAATGTCCTGAATTGTGCACTACATATTAACTATTCATAACGCTTTTATAGAAACTATTCATGACGGTTTTTTATAACGCTTTAACATTTATAACACCCGTTTTCATAACGGTTGCTTTGGAAAAAAAGCGTCATGGTTCGTCATTAATGACGTTTTTTAGCCGCCATTAAAAGGGTTTTTTGTTGTAGTGCATGTCATGTCAGGTTTACTTGTCACTTGTCAAAAGTAATTGTCAGGAGTGCGCCTCGATGAGCCACTATCAAGATTATACATGTCATGTCAGGTTTACTTGTCACTTGTCAAAAGTGTGCCTCGACGGACCACTATCAAGATTATCAAGATGGGATCATAATGTCATGTTCAAGTTCAAGTTCTAGCCAAGTTATGTCATGCTCAAGTTCAAATTATTAGCTCAATATTAACAAGTTATCAAGTCGGGTCGTCGCAAGTTAGTCCATGTGCAGAAAAGTATGCAGGAAGAGATGTAACAAAGTGTAGGCTGTGCACTGAAGGTGCACAGGCTGTGCAGGAAGATGTACCGAAGGTACGCAGGCTGTCCACTAAAAGTGCGTAGGCTGTGCAGGAAGATGCACTGAAGGTGCGCAGGCTGTGCACTGAAGGTGTGCAGGCTGTGCACTGAAGGTATACAGGCTGTACACTAAGGTTCGCAGGCTGTGCAGGAAGGTGCACCGAAGGTGTGCAGGCTGCATTGAAGGTGCGCAGGCTGCACAGAAGGTGCGTAGGCTGTGCAGGAAGGTGCACTGAAAGTGCGCATGATGTGCAGTCTGCGCAGTAAGGTGCACCGAAGGTGCAAGGGCTGTGCAGTTTGCACAGAAAGGTATGCAGGCTATGCGCAAGTACGCAGTACAGGCTGTTCATCTTTCCTAAATCAGTACTGAAGTGCATAGGGAACCCACGAACTCAAGGAATGCCATAAATTCCTTAAAATAAGTCGAAATCAAGTGGTTTAAAAGCCAAAATTGGGTAGAATGAAATTCTCCACAATATGGAACCATCAGATTTCAGAAATAACAAACTTTAAGAGATCAAAACCAAGAAAAATAATGACAATCTTAAAACTTAGATCTACAAAAATGTAACCATCAAAACCAAAAAATTTAAGTTCTAAAGATGCTTAGAATCATGCAAGCAAGAGAATAGAACAAAAACAAATGGAGATCTATCATGTTCTCCATGGAGCAAGTTGCACTTGTCCTGGGTTGGTGGGAGGAGTAAATGAAAAGGATGAAGAAGGTGGAGAAGTAAATAATAATAATGGAAGAGAGAGAGAGAAGTTGACTTATATATTAAGCCAACCATCTCAACCCAAACCAAGCCAAGCCAAGCCAAAGTGAACCAAACCAAAATAAACCAAGTCAAAATTAAACCAAAACAAGGCATGAGCAAGACAAGTCAAAATACGGGTTAACTGACAAATGTCAGAAATCCGTACACATACACTAAAAATACGTATAACGAAAAACGGAAGTGACAATGGAAGCTTTGGTCGTAGATGATGGACGATCGTCGATGAGAAGAAGATGGGTCGTGTTCTGTTGTCGAGAGGGGTGATGATGAATGCTTTGTCACCGACGATCGTCAACGAGAAGATGGAAGCTCTGCTGTCGGCTCCGGTTGTCGACGAGAAGATGACCAGAGTAGTGGAGCTCTGCGATCGGCTCATAGACGAGAACAAGAGAGGAGGATATCGGGAGGATATGAGGAGGAGGAGGACGAGACGGTGATTATGGCGACGGGCAGAAGGGGCGAATCGGTACAGGAAAATGAGAAGGGCCGAAGGGGGAAGGTGGAGAGCAGACCTTCTGTTTGGTAAAATTGGTTTTTAGACTTTTTATTTATAATGCTTGTGTATAAATAAAACTGTTGTAAATGTACGTAAGTACATATTATGCTTATACCTACAAAATATGTTATAATAGGCCCAAAACTCTTCTAAACAGTTGTATTTGGAGGAGATTTTTCGAAAACTCTATAACGCTTATATATAAACCATCATAATAATATTTTTGCAAGTGTTAAAAAAGGATAATTTTTCTTTTAGTGATGGAAAAAGAAATAACATATTTAGAATGCTAAGCAATATATATAATTTTTTTCATATAGAACTTGTACAAAAAGATCATACAAGTTTTATGATTCCAAAAATCAACATAAATTGAAAAAAATACAATCTCAGCCAATACCCTCAGTCACATCCATCCCATGTAGCGAATCGTAAATAGGCATCAATGCTCTTCTATGGCGCCAGTATAGCAGAAGTGCTAACCCGTAATTGTTTTTTGTCGTCACATTTTCAACAACGATTAATTCACGTTAGTTGAGCTGTAACGTAATTGGTCTCAAGAAGTTACCTCCAATATAGATTGCTGAACTACGGTGGAGAGCGTTTGTCAGTTAGTCTCCAGATCCACCAAGCCAACACCAGGACGAAACTATTGGGGTGCGCCTGTCTAGAATGGTGCTTATAACTCGTGTCTCAATGGTTAGAAATCGTGCTGCCTCGGATACCATTTGTATCAAAACTATAAAGGAACTAGCCATATTTTTTTGCACCTTTTCCAGAGACCAGTTGTCGAGCACTAAGACTAGGTTGTTACCGTACAATATAGGATTATAGGGAGCATCAGAAAGCAAATAATAAATATTTATAGCTTCATAAGCTATTACGTATGCATTTGTCTGATTTAACACAAATTAAAAATTAACAACTAAAAAATAAAAAATAGAAAATAGAAACTAGAAAATAGAAAACAGAAAATATAAAAAAAAATAAAATATAAAAAATAATAATAAAGTAAAAATTAAAAAAATAGAAAACATAATATAGAAAATAGACAATAGAATATAAAAATAAAAAATAAAAATATAAAAAATAGAAAATAGAAAATAAAAATAAAATACAAAATACAAAATAGAATAGAAAATACAAAATACAAAATACAAAATATAAAATACAAAATAAAAAACTAAAAATAAAAAATATAAAATATAAAATATAAATATAAAATAAGAAAACAGAAAATAGAAAACAAAAATAAAAAATAGAAAATAGAAAATAGGAAATAGAAAAAAAGATAAAAAGATGAAAAACATAAAAAAATAGAAAATAGAAAATTAAATAGAAATTAGAAAATAAAAAATAAAAAATAAAAAATAGAAAATAGAAAATAGAAAATCAAAAATAGAAAACTAAAAATAAAAATTACAAAATACAAAATACAAAATACAAATACAAAATTCAAAATAAAAAAAATAAAATATAGAAAATACAAAATAAAAAAATGAAAATACAAAATACAAAATACAAAATAAGAAAGAGAAAAGAGAAAATTAAAAAATTAAAAATGAAAAAATCGAAAAAGTAAAAAAAAATAAAAAAAAGAAAAGAAGTGAAAAAGTATAATATAAATAATTCAAAAGAATGAACACACAAAATATCTTTGGCTTGGCTAACACACCACCTGAGCCGTGTAGTTTTCCATTATACTTATATATGTACAATTGAACTTGAAAGAGTAAAATAAAGAAACAAATATGAGCAAGAAAACAATTAAAGACACATTTGTAGGAGAAGGTTACATGGATTATTTAGAAATAGGAACAAAATGGATGGAGTGAATAATTGGTGCAGATATTCCTGGATTTTCTGAAGATTATGATGGTCTAACACTCCACCCTCAAATTAATGGGGGATTTTGATATACCATTAATTTGCTCTTTAAAAACAGAGAGCAATATTGTGGATAACCATGTCTGTTTACGTTACCATTTAATTTTTTATTTTTATCTTTGGCAAATTAGAAAAAAATATACAATTGTGCGTTAGAGAAAAGATATAGAGTTGTGCGGTTACTAAGCGGGGGATACAACTGTCTTGGACAAATTAGAGAAAATGTATAGAGTTGTGCGGGTATTTGAATTGGGGACACAACTGTCATCTAATTTGTTGAAATGTAACAAATTAGAGAAAAAGTAAGTATATATATATATATATATATATATATATATATATATATATATATATATATATATATGAAATGGGGAAAAAGAACATTATTTTCATGCTGTTGAATGCCACTCGGTCCTACTTCTCTCCCTCTCTTCCCTTGACTCAAGAAATATAATAAAAATAAAAATTAAAAGCAAAAAAATAAAAAAAATAAAAAAAAGATAAAAGATAAAAGACATAAAATAAAAGAATAAAAGATTAAAAAATAAGTAAAAATAAAGATAAAAAGAAATATAATAATAGAAATAACAAATAATAAACTAAAAATAAATAATTAAAATTAAAAATTAAAAAAATTAAAATTTATAACTAAAATGTAAGAAAAATATAAATATAAAATAATAAAAGTAAAATAAAAAATAAGTAAAATAAAAAAATGTAAAATAAATAAATAAATAAATAAAATATATAAAATATAAATATAAAGGTTACCATCAATTTTAAATTTTAAGTTTTCAAATTTTAAATTAGTGGAGTGTAAATAACTTTATTAGCCATACGTACATATTTGGATTATATATAGATTATTTTCTTTTTATATATATTGGTGACAACAACATATAGTTACAGAAATTTTATACAGTATACGGTTAGAAAACTAAAATGTCGTACTATGTATATATGTTTGCCATGCATATTTGCTCTTATCCTAGTTTATGTGAGTATCCGCTAGTGTTAGTCTAAAATGCTCTTTTGTTTACAAGTGTAAGAATCGACTGTCATCTTCTACCAGTGTAAAAGTTTCAACTTGTCCCAAAGAATTTTCGACACGTTTATTGCTGAATTACTTAAAGACCTTGTCCCAACCATATATTGTTACAGAATAGCCATTTGCTGAATTACTTGAAAGATCTTGAGAGGTATAATCTTAATTTTTGTCATATGGTATAGAAAAATATTGAACAAACACTCGACTGAAAATTGTTGATTGGAAATTATTACAAACGATATAGATTTGAGGTAGGAAATGTCAGGAAAAAAAATTCAAACAGTGGCCAAAATAATAACAACATAATAAAAACGGATGAAAACAAATGCCATGGACATTCTTAATCACAACCACCAACTCGCCTTGCTTCTACGCTCTGTTAAAAAGACATTAAACCTTGTCTCCACAAAATTCATATTAAAGGAGCATGCAATATTACAACAAGAACTCCAATAGACACCAACAAACAATCATATAACATGAGATGGCATGGTCAACCTGGAAAAATCATTAAAAATACATTAAACAACTAGCACACTTGATTGAACTATTCTGGTAGTTAACCAACCATAATGAAAATTCAGGTAAAGCTAATGTATAATTACCAACATCCAGAAAGTTTTCATAACTACATACTCTACTTCATAGTTCTTCATACAAAACATCCAGAAGGTTTTCATAACCACATACTCTACTTCATAGTTCTTCATAAAATTCAGCAAGAGGAACTACTAAATCCATTGTAATCTGAAGTTCATTTACTCAATCAAAGGAATCAAACAACAGGCATATCCGTTTCTGAATCATCGAATGGAAAAAGTGCTATCACTTTCGCTATGTCGAATGGGGAATAGAAACTAGAATAAAGAAAATAGAAAATAAAAAAATAAATAATATAAAATAAATAATACAAAATAGAAAATAGGAAATAGAAAATAGGAAATAAAAATAAATAAAATAAAATAAATAAAAATATAAATTAAAAATTAAAAAAATTATGAATTATAAATTATAAATTATAAAAAATAAAATAAAAAATAAAAAATAGAAAATAGAAAATAGGAAATAGAAAAAAATAAAAAACAAAAAATAAAAATAAAAAATAAAAATAAAAAATAAAAAAATAGAAAATAGAAGATAGAAGATAGAAGATACAAAATAAAAAAAATAAAAATTAAAAACTAAAAAAATACAAAATACAAAATACACGAGAATTTCTTTTGATCAAATCAAATCGCATAGTTTAGAATTTGTTTGCTATAAGACATGTCTTGTTTAAAGATTCATACAACGGAACCCCGCTTACATTTTTTTTCATTAAAAAAATGCAATTTCAGTAGTCATATGGGTAAAATGGCTAAAGATTTCTAGCATATTCCACTCAAGTATTCTTTTCATTAAAATGTGGAGGATTCTCATTTCTTCTATTGATTCGATAGTAAACATAATAAAATCTAATGCACCGGACAATTCCATTTTATTTCTTTTCCTTGTCCTAGATGAAAATTTTTAAAAATTAAAAATAGAAAATATAATTAGAAAATAGAAAATTAAAAATAGAAAATAAATAATAAAAAATAAAATAATAAATAATAAAAATGAAAATGAAAAAAATAAATAAAATAAAATAAAAAATAAAAAATAAAAAATAAAAATAAAAAATAAAAAATAAAAAATAAAAAATAAAAAATAAAAATAAAAAATAAAAAATAAAAAATAAAAAATAAAAAATAAAAAATAAAAATAAAAAATAAAAAATAAAAAATAAAAATAAAAAATAAAAAATAAAAAATAAAATAAAAAATAAAAAATAAAAGATAAAAAATAAAAAATAAAAATAAAAAATAAAAAATAGAAAGTAGAAAGTAGGAAGTACAAAGTACAAAATACAAAATACAAAATACAAAATAAATAATAAAAAATACAATATACAATATACAAAATACAAAATACAAAATAAATAATAAAAAATACAATATACAATATACAAAATGTAAAATACAAAATACAAAATAGAAAATAGAAAATATAAATAGAAAATATAAATAGAAATAGAAATATAAAGTATTTAATATAAAACAGAAAATAGAAAATAGAAAATAAAAAATAGAAAATAGAAAACTAAAAACTAAAAACTAAAAATTAAGAAAGAAAAAAAAAGAAACGAAAAAGCAAAATCTAAACAATTCAAAATAACTAACACACGAAATATCTTTGGCTTGACTAATACACGACCTAAGCCAGAATATGAACCATAAAAGTATTGTGAAACCCAGATTTTTGATTATTGGTTTGTAGTGTAATTTTGGTTTTATAATATTATTGTATTATTATATTATTATTATTATTATTATATATATTATCATATTATTATTTAGTCGGATTTAGGAAAACACTATTTTTGAAATTATTGTTTGGGTTTTGTTTGTGGCCTGCCCCGACCCCATGTCCGGAGTCCGACCCCGAACTCGAACCAGACCTGGTTTCCGAAACCCAACTCAGCCCGAACCCGTCCTTATTTTCCTTTCTTTTAAAATCCTAATTTCTATATATTAATTTTTATAATAAAGAAGAGAAAGAAAAATGAACTGACTAATTCCTAATTTCCCATCTCCCCATGACCTGTTCCCAATCCCACATGACCTGGACCACACGCCCCTTATTCCTCCTACTACTTCCCTTCACCACTTCTTTCCCTCAAACTCCACATCTCTCCCCAACAAACACCAGCACTCACTTTCCTCCACGTTCATAACCACTCCTCCTTAAAAGCACAAACACTCCACCACCACATCCTATTTTTCTCCTTCCTTTTTAAACCACCCCCACCATCAGCACTCCCAACTCCCATCACCATTCTCCACTCTCCCTCTCCCATAGCACACTCCCACCACCAGCACCTTGCCCCTCTCCTTCTACCCCATCTCGTGTCCTCTCCCCGATCCACCCGAGCGCCGAGCTGAGCCGCATCCGTGCCGTCTTGCCGGACCCTGATCCTCGGACCCGCACCCCAGGCCGCGTCCCCGGCCTCGATCCGCCCCTGGCCGACCCCTCCAGCCGGTGCACCCCCTCCCGAGGCCGATCCCGACGCCGGCGCCACCGTCGCCCGCCGTTCCCAGGCCGCCCGACCCCCTTGCGCGCGCGTGACCGGTCCGTCCAGCTGTTGTCCAGAGTTCCCTGTCTCCGACGAGCTTCTGTGCGCGACCCGTTGTCCAATCCCGAGCTTCGGTTACGTTTACGCAGCCGTACCCCGGCGAGGCGTGTCCCGAGTCCGAGGCAACCCTTCGGAATCCGTCGATTTGGGTAATTTCTGGATAATCACAGTAGTTCGTCCCACCCAACGTGTCTATGATGAAATTGGTCCTCGAATTCTCTTCGGGAATTCGGTTTTCTGTTACGTTATGGTTTCCGAGAATTTCGGAACCATTCTTGACATTTTTGTTCTGTGGGTTTAGTTGCCGTTGATTTCGGGTTTTCCCGAGAACTCTTCGGAAAGAGTTCGGATGGTTTGGGATTATTTCGGGATTTCCAAATTTTCTTCGGAAACATTCTGGATTAGTATTCGGGATTTTCGATTTATTTCGGATTTTCCGAATTCATCTCGGGAACGTATTCTCGGTATATAAAGTTATATATATTTGGTTTTACTGGTTTGGGATTTATAAATGGTGATTAGGGCACACTTTCCAGTTTTTGGGTTGACCGAAAATAGAGGAAGTGCTGCCGGATTTTTCTATAAAATTTAATTATATAATTTTTAAATGGTTTTTTCGGAAAAGAATATTATTTTGGATTTTTGGGCGACGACCGTATTGGTCAATGGGCCCTGGCTAAGTGCAAATGAAACCGGTTTCGTCCGGACGTTGAGGCATTAGCCTATATGACGATTGGACCAATATATGAGACTAACTATTAAATTTATTTTAATTATTAGTTTTATTTATAATTAAATTGTAGGAAAGATTTCAGGACTAACCCAAGTTTAGTTCTTATTTAAGTTCATTGGTCTGTAAGGGCATAAGCCCATTTATTTTCTGCAAATTTGTAATAATTAATAATGTGGATATGATTTTCTGGTGGATGTTCGTAAGCGTAAATTTAGGAATACTGATAATAATTATAATATTTTAGAAATTCATGTTATTCTCATTTAAAGAAAAATATATTTTTATAGATAATTATAAATACCAAGTTTTTTCGAATAAACTGATAAATACAAGTTTTTCCGAAATTAAATATAAATTGATGTTTCATAATTACAACGAACCGATAAATCGCGTTTTGTTCGTGTTAACTAAATAAAGATTAAAATTAATTAGGACAAAACTTAGGGATTGCAACTAGCATAGTTAGCATGGTAACTCTGGAATCTGAGACAAACTTCTCGAATGTAGGATTTCGAGGACGAGTCTAATTTCCATTTCGAAGTCTTCAACCTTTCAAATCCAGTCGAGCCAATGCAAGTACATTTTGTGTTAGTTTATAATTATTTAATAATCGTTTTATTGCAAGTTTAAACCACGATGCAACACGGAACTCTCTCTGAGAGCACTGACTGACTGACTGTTGGGTACTGGGGGAGTAGTATAATGAGTATGACCACATCCAAAGTAATAATTTAAAACTGTATTAGCTTACCCCTCATACACACGGGGATAAGCCATATCTTTCACTGTACAACCCAAGCCGGTCATATTCATTGCCTATTCACATCACAATGTTTTAACTACTGGAGAACTGTTTATTTTCAAATTGTTTAAAAGTGAATGATTCTATTATTATTCTAATTGTTAGATTATCATGAATTGTACTTTGCTCCCTCCTGACTGGAGATAACATTTTTAGGGGATTTTGAGGATGTTGAGCTGTTATACAACAGTTAATATGACCCGGTTCTGTACCCTATGGTGTTGCTAGAGTCCCCTTTGGAGGACGTAGGACCTGAGGCCGATGAGCCGAACGCTTAGCTAGATTTTCTGTTTCCAGATTGGTTGTTTTAGAATTTTGATAATTTGATTTCAGCATTTTATTTCAGTCTTTCTATTCTGGTTGTACTTTTCAAATGTTGAATAAAGTTTTAAATTCCCGAATATTGAGTTGTGACAAATATTTAGATGTTGTTGTGATTACCTGCAATAGTGGATACAGCGTACTGCCGCCGTCTCAACAACGGTGCAGGCTGGGCATGATCTGGTTCGACCCAATTATTTGGGATCGGATCGTGACATATTTTTAGTGGTGGTCCATGCAGGTCTCAACAACTTAGAAAAATATACCTAGAAACAATTAGAACACTAGAACATTGATTTGTCATAACATAGGTCCGAATTATATACATAAATATTTTTGTTTGATTTTAGACTGGTAGGATACCTTGCTTATGTTTGCATCCTAAACCTTCTAGAGAATGGCCATTGACAAGACCAATCCTGCTGGCGATGAGGTGTCATCTCCGGATCATACCCCATCTCCTCAACCAAGTCTAGGGTTTATTCCCTCGCAGCTGATTGACCGTCCCCATAATGCATCCAGTGAAGTTTTCACTACACTGGCGATTCCTACCTCTTCTCAAACTGAGTTGCATTTTCTTGGTGAAGTACCCATTCCTGTTGCTCCACCAGTACCGACAAACACCTCCCAAATGGTTGTCCTATTTCAAGAAATCCTGGAGTTTCATATGGCTCAAGATGAAGCCCAGCAGGAACAGATGAATATCACGAGAGAAGTCACGAAGAACGTCAATGATGTAGCCTTAGCTATCTTAAACCAAGTTGGAGCGGAACCTCGTCCTAGGAGGGATACCCCTAAATCTAGAAGATATTTGAGCCCTATCCGGCAGTCATATCGTAAGAAGCTATTGGTTTGTGACTACTGTAAAGGCTTGGACACCAAGCCAATAATTGTCGCAAGAGATTGGAGAAATATTTGGCATGTGGATCTGCTGAACATCGGGTAAATGACTGCCCCTTATCTTTCTATCAAACCAGAGCACATATCCCAGCAACACCTGTTAGGCCACAACCTAGGGACTCTCTTCCTATCCAGCAGACCTTGCCTCCTACAATAAGGCACGATGCAGACTCGAGGTTCATAGAAGATGAAGCAGTTAGAGACTGCTCATGTAAGAGCCAGAACCATGAAGAATAGTACATAGGACTGCTGAATAGCATTATCTATTGTTATAAGAAGTTGCAACAAGATATCCTTATATCAATCATGAGAGTTTTTGCTGTAATTCTCCACATGAATAAAATTCTTAGTTGCACCTTTATGGTAGATATCTTCCCTGATAGTCTTTCCGGATTATCCCCAGATCGAGACATAGAGTTCACCATTGACCTAGTTCCCGGCTCTCCACCTATTTCTAAAGATGCTACAGAGTCAACCCGAAGGAGGCCAAGGAGATGAAGGACCAGATCAATGAACTGAAGGCTCTGGGATTCATTCGAGACGGAGCTTCACCCTAGGGAGCACCTGTCTTATTTGTGCCCAAGAAGGACGGAACAGTACGGATGTGCATCGACTATCGGGCACTGAACAATATCACCATCAAGAACAAGAACCCTCTGCCCCAGATCGATGACCTATTTGATCAATTGAGCGGAGCCAAGGTGTTTTCGAAGATTGATCTTAGATCTGGCTACCATCAGATCAGGGTCAGGAAGGAAGATATTCCCAAGACAGCATTCAACACCAAGTATGGGCAGTTTTAATTCTTGGTCATGCCGTTTGGACTGACGAATGCTCCTGCGGTGTTCATGAACCTTATGAACAAGGTTTTCCATGAATACCTAGATCAAATTGTCGTTGTCTTCATCGATGACATTCTGATCTATTCAATGACGGAAGAGGAGCATGAAGAGCACCTCAGGAAAGTTCTTAAAACTTTAAGGAAGGAGAAGCTGTATGGTAAGCTTTTCAAATGTGAATTCTTTCTAGACAAGGTGAATTTCCTTGGCCATGTTGTCAAAGGAGAAGGAATTTCGGTAGATCCGAAGAAGAAAGCCGCTGTTGAGAAGTGGTCTACCCCAAGCTCAGTTGCTGAAATCAGGAGTTTCTTGGGCTTGGCTGGCTACTACCGGAAGTTCGTGAAGGATTTTGCCAGAATTGCTGAGCCGATGACGAAGCTCACTCGGAAGAATAAAGAGTTCATCTGGACGGAAGATTGCCAGGCATCATTTGAGGAGCTGAAGAAGAGACTTACCACTGCACCAATCCTTGCGCTACCCGCAGGAACTGGTGGTTTCTCAATCTACAGTGATGCCTCAGGTAAAGGACTGGATTGCGTTCTTAACAACATGGAAAAGTGATTGCTTATGCATCTAGGCAATTACGGACTCATGAGAAGAACTATCCCACACATGATCTGGAGCTTGCCGCAGTCATCTTTGCTTTGAAGCTATAGAAGCATTATCTATATGGAGAGAGAGTGGAAATATATACAGACCACAAAAGTCTGAAGTATGTTTTCACTCAGAAGGAGCTGAACATGAGGCAAAGAAGATGGCTGGAGCTGATGAAGGATTTTGACATCGATCTACAGTACCACCCGGGTAAGGCTAATGTGGTCGCAGATGCACTTAGTCGATACCCTATGGCGATGTTTTTGACCAAGGAGCGGCACCTGCTAGAGGACATCGAGAAGCTTGGACTGGAGATTATACTGCCTGGAAGAAAGGAGCTGGATGCTGATTCATTGTTGATGAAGTTGCAAGTGAGCTCGAGTCTGATGGATAAAATCAAGGAGACGCAGTTTCAAGACGAGACACTTTACAAACTTAGAGATCAAGTGTTGGCAGGAACACTTGAGGGTTTCTCAATCGCCAGCGATGGAGCACTGAAGAATGGTATGAGGCTCTGCGTAGCATCTAGCGAACTGAGAAACGAGCTGATGAAGGAAGCACACCAGTCGCAATATTCCATACATCCTGGAGCTAACAAGATGTATCGGGATATGCGTACCATTTTTTGGTGGTTTGGAATGAAGAAAGACGTGGTTAGGTATGTTGCTAGATGTTTAATTTGTCAACAAGTGAAGGCTAGCAGACAGAGACCCGCATGACTTCTACAGCCACTGGCCATTCTGGAGTGGAAGTCGGAGCACATCACAATTGACTTCATGTCAGGACTGCCTCGTTCCCAAGGAGGGAAGGACGCCATTTGGGTTATAGTGGACCGACTGACCAAGACAGCTCACTTTATCCCCTTCAAAGTTGGTTTATCTACCGAGAAGTTGGCGGCACTATACATGCAACATATCTACTGCATTCATGGAGTACCGGTAAGCATTGTATCTGACCGAGACACTCGTTTTACCTCTCACTCTTGGAAAAGTTTACATGACAGCCTGGGGACACAATTGAAGTTCAGCACTGCCTATCACTCCCAGACAGATGGACAATCAGAGAGGACAATCCAGATGCCTGAAGACATGCCGAGATTTTGCGTCTTGGAGTTTGGAGGGTCTTGGGAAGATCATTTGCACTTGGTAGAGTTCTCTTACAACAACAGCTACCAAGCCAGCATTGGTATGACCCCATTTGAAGCTCTCTATAGACGTCGTTGCCGTACACCACTTGCATGGGACGACGTAGGAGAAAGAGTATCGCTGGGTCCAGAGATGGTGACTGACGCAGTAGAGAAGGTGAATGCAAGCTCAGGATTGCCCAGGACGGACAGAAGCATTGGGCCGATAGCAGTCGACGACCTTTGGAGTTTGAAGAAGGTGACAGTGTGTTTGTGAAGATCTTTTCTACCAGAGGAACCATCCGTTTCAGAGCATGAAAGCTAAGCCCCAGGTATATTGGTCCTTTTGAAGTACTTAACAGGATTGGAGAAGTGGCTTATCGGGTGGCTCTACCCCCAAGTCTCGAAGGCGTCACAACGCCTTCCACGTTTCGCAGCTGAGACGCTACATCCCGGACCCGAGCCACATCTTGGACCATTCAGAGCTGGAAATTGGACCCAGCCTCACAGTGCCAGAGAAGCCAGTGGCGATTTTAGACAGAGGTGAGAAGAAAACCAGGAACCCTGTGCCGCCTCATAAACTTCTATTTCGTGCAAACATTATCTTTCGTTCTAATATTTTGACTGATGCTACTAAGTTAGCCTAGTTTTGCGAGCTTATTTCTTTATCGAGCTTGATCATGACAGTATTTTATTGAGTGCACTCACTAATATATTGTCTAATCAGAACCAGTGCATAATGGTCTGCTCAACCATGTGTACCTTGGTTCGCATATATATTCTTGTTCTGCGTGGATGGAGACATAGTTAAAATTTGTTCCTAAATGTCTCATCTACGACTGCCTTGGCAATTCTTATTGTTGGACCTGAGTTACAGGCGTAGTACCCGTACCTGTTTGATTTGAGTTTACTCCTAACCCTGCCTTTAATTTCGAGGACGAAATTTTCTAAGGAGGAAAGATTGTGAAACCCAGATTTTTGATTATTGGTTTGTAGTATAATTTTAGTTTTACAGTATTATTATATTATTATTATTATTACTATTATTATTATTATTATTTTTATTATATATATTATTATATTATTATTTAGTCGGATTTAGGAAAACACTATTTTTGAAATTATCGTTTGGGTTTTGTTTGTGGACTGCCCCGACCCCATGTCCGGAGTCCGACCCCGAACTCGAACCAGACTCGGTTTTCAAAACCCAACTCAGCCCGAACCCATCCTTATTTTCCTTTCTTTTAAAATCCTAATTTCTATATATTAATTTTTATAATAAAAAAAGAGAAAGAAAAATGAACTGACTAATTCCTAATTTCCCATCTCCCCATGACCTGTTCCCAATCCCACATGACCTGGACCACACGCCCCTTATTCCTCCTACTACTTCTGTTCACCAGTTCTTTCCTTCAAACTCCACATCTCTCCCCAACAAACACCAGCACTCACTTTCCTCCACGTTCATAACCACTCTCCTTAAAAGCACAAACATTCCACCACCACATCCTATTTTTCTCCTTCCTTTTTAAACCACCCCCACCATCAGCACTCCCAACTCCCATCACCATTCTCCTCTCTCCCTCTTCCAAAGCACACTCCCACCACCAGTACCTTTCGCCTCTCCTTCTTTGCCATCTCGTGTCCTCTCCCCGATCCACCCGAGCGCCGAGCCGAGCCGCATCCGCGCCGTCCCGTCGGACCCCGATCCTCGGACCCGCGCCCCGTGCCGCGTCCTCGGCCCCGTAAATAGAGGAAGTGCTGCCGGATTTTTCTATAAAATTTAATTAAATAATTTTTAAATGGTTTTTCGGAAAAGAATATTATTTTGGATTTTTGGGCGACGACCGTATTGGTCAATGGGCCCTGGCTAAGTGCAAACGAAACCGGTTTCGTCCGGACGTTGAGGCATTAGCCTATATGACGATTGGACCAATATCTGAGACTCACTATTAAATTTATTTTAATTATTAGTTTTATTTATAATTAAATTGTAGGAAAGATTTCAGGACTAACCCAAGTTTAGTTCTTATTTAAGTTCATTGGTCTGTAAGGGCATAAGCCCATTTATTTTCTGCAAATTTGTAATAATTAGTAATGTGGATATGATTTTCTGGTGGATGTTCGTAAGCGTAAATTTAGGAATACTGATAATAATTATAATATTTTAGAAATTCATGTTATTCTCATTTAAAGAAAAATATATTTTTATAGATAATTATAAATACCAAGTTTTTTCGAATAAACTGATAAATACAAGTTTTTCCGAAATTAAATATAAATTGATGTTTCATAATTACAATGCACTGATAAATCGCATTTTGTTCGTGTTAACTAAATAAAGATTAAAATTAATTAGGACAAAACTTAGGGATTGCAACTAGCATAGTTAGCATGGTAACTCTGGAATCTGAGACAAACTTCTCGAATGTAGGATGTCGAGGACGAGTCTAATTTCCATTTCGAAGTCTTCAACCTTTCAAATCCAGTCGAGCCAAGGCAAGTACATTTTGTGTTAGTTTACAATTATTTAATAATCATTTTATTGTAAATTTAAACCACGATGCAACACGGAACTCTCTCTGAGAGCACTGACTGACTGACTGTTGGGTACTGGGGGAGTAGTGTAATGAGTATGACCACATCCAAAGTAATAATTTAGAACTGTATTAGCTTACCCCTCATACACACGGGGATAAGCCATATCTTTCACTGTACAACCCAAGCCGGTCATATTCATTGCCTATTCACATCACAATGTTTTAACTGCTGGAGAACTGTTTATTTTCAAATTGTTTAAAAGTGCATGATTCTATTATTATTTTAATTGTTAGATTATCATGAATTGTACTTTGCTCCCTCCTGACTGGAGATAACATTTTTAGGGGATTTTGAGGATGTTGAGCTGTTATACAACAGTTAATATGACCCGGTTCTGTACCCTGTGGTGTTGCCAGAGTCCCCTTTGGAGGATGCAGGACCTGAGGCCGATGAGCCGAACGCTTAGCTAGATTTTCTGTTTCCAGATTGGTTGTTTTAGAATTTTGATAATTTGATTTCAGCATTTTATTTCAGTCTTTCTATTCTGGTTGTACTTTTCAAATGTTGAATAAAGTTTTAAATTCCCGATTATTGAGTTGTGACAAATATTTAGATGTTGTTGTGATTACCTGCAATAGTGGATACATCGTACTGCCGCCGTCTCAACAACGGTGCAGGCTGGGCATGATCCGGTTCGACCCAATTATTTGGGATCCGGTCGTGACATGTTTTTAGTGGTGGCCCATGCAGGTCTCAACAACTTAGGAAAATATACCTAGAAACAATTAGAACACTAGAACATTGATTTGTCACAACATAGGTCTGAATTATATACATAAATATTTTTGTTTGATAATAGACTGGTAGGATACCTTGCTTATGTTTGCATCCTAAACCTTCCAGAGAATGGCCATTGAGGAAGCTGGGTAGCCGACGAGGAAGCTGGGTAGCCAGGTTTGAACATGCTTAAAACTCTGGACAATATAGTTGATGATTGAATTGGTGAATGTAGGAAATAATAATTCCTTGTTCTCATTGCTAGGGTTTGTTACAATATATATAATGTCTACATTTGGGCTTATGGGCCATATTTTACATTTACAAATATAATCTAACACTCCCCTTCAAGTTGGAGCATACAAGTCACAAATGCCCAACTTGGAAAGGAAAGAATCAAACACATGCTTTCCAAGGTGCTTGGTGAAGATGTCAGCCAGTTGAGAAGAAGTAGGAACATGCGAGGCTATTACGGTGCCATCTCGAATAGCATCGCGAACAAAATGCAAATCCACCTCAATATGCTTACTGCGCACATGAAATACAGGGTTCTGAGCCAGGTGCTGGACAGACTGACTGTCACAATACACCGACATAGCAGACTCCTGGCGAACATCCAAACACACCAACAACTCCTTCAACCATTTCAACTCACAAACAAGCGCAGCAAGAGATCGATATTCAGCTTCAGTGGAAGATCGGAAAACAGTTGATTGCTTCTTGGTCTTCCAAGAAATAGGAGACCCCCATAGAAACACCAACCAGGCTGTAACAGAACGGCGAGTCAAGGGACAGCTGGCCCAGTCGGAATCACACCAACCAGAAAGACGACGATCACAATCAGCTTTCAAAAGAATATCCTATCCCGGTGCATGTTTGAGATATCTGACAACTCTCAAAACAGCATGCCAATGATCTTGTCGAGGCTCCTGTAAGAATTGAGATAAGATATGCACAACATAGGCTAAGTCAGGACGAGTAAACGATAGATAAATGAACCTCCCAACTAGCCTCCGATAAGACTCTGCATCCGCCATCTTTGGACTAGTCGATTCTGCCAGCTTGTGATTGGGCTCCATGGGAAATCCAGCAGGTCGAGACCCCATCAAGTCGTATTCTGAAATGATGTCCAAAGTATACTTCATTTGACACAAGAAAATTCCTTCGGTAGTCCGAGCCACCTCTATGCCAAGGAAGTACTTCAACACACCAAGGTCCTTCATGTGAAAGCAAGAACTAAGGTACTTTTTGAAAGCATCTAAACCACCTGTGTCATTACCAGACACAATCATATCATCCATATAGATCAAAACATACAACTCTACCTTCCCTTTAAAAAGAGAGAAAAGGGAATAATCGGAATGAGATTGATTAAATCCATAGGATATCAGAGAAGCAGCAAGCTTAGCAAACCAACAACGTGGTGCCTGTTTCAATCCATATAGAGACTTACGCAGGCGACACACTTTGTTGGGTTCACTATGCGAAAAAACCTGGCGGCAACTTCATATACACTTCTTCTATCAGATCTCAGTGAAGAAAAGCATTGTGCACATCCATCTGGTGCAAAGTCCATCCTCTCACAGCTGCAACAGCCAAGAACGCCCGAACTGTAGGCATCTTAGCTACCGGGGCAAATGTCTCTGAATAGTCGATCCCCTCAACCTGATGATTACCGAACACAACCAGCCGTGCCTTTAAGCGCTCAACACTATCGTCGAATTTGTACTTTATTTTGTACACCCATCTACTTCCTAATGCTTTCTTCCCAGGAGGCAAATCGACAAGACTCCATGTTCCATTATCTTCCAGAGCCTGTATTTCAGTTTGCATAGCCGCGCGCCAGCCTGAATCTCGCGAGGCCTGGCGATATGAAGTAGGCTCAACACCTGCAGTGATAGCTGCAAGAAAATCTCTGTGTCCAGCAGTAAATATGTCATAACTTAGAAATTGTGTTAGAGGATACGAAGTACCTGAGGAAGTGACGGGAACATATGAACTGTGGTGAAGGGGGGACTTTTACTTTGAACAACATTTGTCACAAAATCCTGTAATCGCACAGGCTGTGATTTCTTTCTCATTCCTCTTCCCAATTCTACCTCGTCGGCCACCTCTGGCAACACTGTATCCTCTATATCAGCATTAGTATCCACATCACCCCCAGCGGACTCTCCTGTCAATACTTCTGTATCTACCTGTGCATCCTCGACACTCGGTGTCAAGCCACCAGCAACCACTCCGGCCTCAGCAACCGTAGCCGGCACCATCCCAAAAGCCTCTAAATTATCTCCCGGCACCGTAATAGATGTATGGCGTGTCGTAGAAGACATCTCGCTAGCAGAGCCACACCCAGGAAATTCTTTTTCATAAAATGTAACATCACGGAACACAAAAAATTCACCAGTCTCCAAATCATACAGTTTCCATCCCTTTTTATCAAGTGGATACCCAACAAAGATACATTTTCTTCTCCTGCTAGCAAATTTATCATGTCGGAATTTCAAATCATACGCATAGCACAGACAACCAAAAATACGTAGATGATCATACGAAGCAGCCGAACCATATAAAACTTCATAAGGAGACTTAAAATGCAAGATACTAGAAGGGGTTCGATTTATCAAATAACATGCACCCAGAACACATTCTTCCCAAAAATCCATGGAAAGAGAACCCTGAAATCTCAATGCCCTGGCTACATTTAAAATATGTCGATATTTTCTTTCCACCCTTCCATTCTGTTGAGGTGTCCCAACACAGGATGTTTGGAACAATATACCTTGATATAAAAAATAATCTCGTAAACAATTAAATTAAGTGCCATTGTCACTCCGAACATGACGTATATCAACCCCAAACTGATGGTTCACCATAACAATGAATTTAAGAAACATAGAATAAACAACACACTTATCCTTCAATAAAATAACCCAAACAGCTCTAGAAAAATCATCCACCAAAGTCAAAAAATATCGTGCCCCATTAGATGACGGAACACGATATGGTCCCCACAGATCACAGTGTATAAGTTCAAAGCATCTCAAAGCACGACTACTACTATCAGGAAAAGAATCACGAGTCTGTTTAGCTTGATGACAAATATCACAAGCCTTATGAGAAAGCACACCACTACTCGAGAAAAAAGGTAAAGTCTGTATTACTTTATCTGAAGGATGCCCCGGTCTACTATGCCAAACCTCGGAATCACTCTCTCTGCATGCCAGGATCACCGAAGCCAAAGAAGCTGGAACCTCCCCCAAGAAGTAAAGTCCACCCCTTTGTTCACTTGCTCCAATCACCATCCTCGTACTTCGGTCCTGAACAAAACACAAATCAGGAGTAAATAACATATCACAATTTCTGGCACCAATCAATTGTGAGACAGAGATTAAATTACAAGTCAATGTCGAAACATAAAGAACATCCGTCAACACCAATAAAGCAGTCAAAAATACTTTGCCTTTCAGAACAGCCTCAATAGTGCTCTGTCACGCCCCAGAACCAGAATACTAGAGAGCGGGGGCAGACATAGCCAGCTACGTATATGAAATGGATTCCATCTCGTTATACGGTCACGGTTGTCTAGATACATGAGGGTTTACTACAAGCCAACAGTCTCCTATGGTCATGAACAAGCCTAGTGTCTCAATCACCAGCAAGTAAATAAATGTTACAAGATGTATGATCATTAAATATACAATAATAAGGCGTCCCAAATATTACATATTCAGCTGATCATGAAGCTAGTCGTTACAAAATGTTAGGACTAGCAAGAGTTTAGTCATACATGATCAACCCTAGGATCTGTCAATCATGTTACAGCCCGTAGGCAGACAGTAAATAAGTGCAATCGAGCTAAACAGGTGCTCGTTGGCTAAACGCCTAAAAAGAATATTTTTATAACAGAGTGGAAGAGCCAAAAATAACCCACTCGTTGCCCTGGTTACGTCTGGTGTTCACCATCGGGCTGGAAAGTTGGTAGATCCTCGGGAGCTGCTCCGAAATCTGGCCATACAAAACCAGCTGGGTCAGATCCCAGAAAGAGCAAGTGCCACAAAGGAAGCTTCACTTAGGAACTAAAACCAGCAATCAGCACAAGGTATAAATAAAAGCAAGAACTGGAATTAAGAAAATACATCAGGATGATATACGACGAGATAACCATGGGACCATTCAGATAACCAGGTTATAATCCTTAAACCAAACAAGGACCGGGATTGTAACCCTTCGTCTGAATCGAACTTGGTTTCTCCCCATTTATCGGCAAGATAAATATAAGAAAAGCAGGACATGTAACAATCTTATACAGGATCACGGCTAGACAGATTATTCTCCATTCAATCAATTACGGCCATGAGTACGACTTGATACTTTAACTAACAAGGGGTATCACAGGCCTAGTTACTAGCAAGATGCAATAAGAATCATCCACAGCCACAAGCCCTGCAGAGCATCCAGGTTACCCGGGTTGAAAGATTTAGAGTTGAATTCAGGTGGGTACATCGTCCATGAAACGAATGTACCCTTAGGTAGCTTGAAGGGTGCAACACATGACAGTATGCTGGAAATGTGTCCTACTCGACGGCAGGCTACAGATCCCAAGGCGTGCCCAGCTAACAGGATTTTCTGTAGCTGGGAGATCTCTTTATGACTAGTGTATTAATCTAGTTATTAGCCTTAGTTCATTTCAATAGGTACTCCTGACCATGGTACTCAGGAGTCCCCTCCTAGACATGATGCAAGACAGGACTAGATTATTTGTACAAGCACAATCGCCCACGGTGTCCGGGTTAATTATACAGTTCATGTCATGTAAGGTAGCCGTCGCAACAGCTTATCAAGATATATCATGTCAGGTCTACTTGTCAGGAGTGCGCCACGACGGGCCACTATCATGTCATGTCAGGTTTACTTGCCAGGAGTGCACCACTATGGGTCACTGTCGTGTCATGCTAGTTCCTTGTCACACCATGCCATGTACAATTGCCATTTCAATCATGTCAATCAAATCGTGATTATCAAGTTCAGGACAAAAGGCGTAAAGATATAAAATGAGCATAAATATACCATAATAAGATATCAGTACAGAGCTATAAGATAGTCATACGGTTCAGAAATATGCGGCAAGGAATAATCTCATGCGGCTGGGAGAAGAACAGCCCATGCGGCTCAATAGGGTCAGGCGCATGCGGCTGATAAAGGAAAGCCTATGCGGTTAAGGATATCAGTCCTCATGCGGCCAGCGGAATAAGAGGGCGCATGCGACCATGCGGCTGAGATGAATTGGGTCCATGCGGTTGAGACAAGAGCGGAGCCATGCGGCTGAAAAGGGTGCGCCTATGCGGCTACGAGTGGACCAAGTTCATGCGGCTCGGGAAGAAGTTCTCATGCGGCTGGGTCCAGTAAAGTCCCATGCGGCCAGCGGGAAGAGAGGGCGCATGAGACTAAGTCAGAGCATTCATGTAGCTGGAAGGAGCGGGGTCCTCATGCGGCCTGGGAGGGCGCATGCGGCTAAACGGGTAATGTCTCATGCGGCTCAAGAAGTACAGAGTTATATGCGGCTGGGGACTGATCGAGTTATACGGCTCGATGAGTTCGGCCCTCATGCGGCTCAAGTACTTCCAGCCATGCGGCTGAATAGAACACTTGTCGCATGAAATATTCATGCGGTCAAGTCAGCACAGTTAATCTTCTCCAAAATTTCAGAGAAGAAGAACACCATGAGAGCCAAGTTCTCAAGCTCCATAACTCCATCATCCGAAGCCCAAATCCGAACTTCCATAGGTCAAAATAGGACAGAACAAGATTCTCTACAACATAGAACCATCAAAACTCAGAAATAATAAGACTAAGTAGATCAAAACCCAAGATTTCCGAAAATAAAGTAGGCTTAGATCTACAAGAATCTAGCCATAGAAAGTGAAAATGCCAAGTATTAAAGTAAGTTAAAATGCTGTAAGGAAGAGAATGAAGCAATAAAATTGGAGTTCCTCCATGAAGCAAGTTGTACTTGCCTAAACCTCTCTCTCTCTCTGGTAGGTGAAGGGAGTAAATGGAGGAAAGAAGAGAGTAATGAAGAGAGAGAAGGAAGAATGGGTAATAAATGGTAGTGGTGGTGGTAGGTAGGGGGTCCATCCTTTGGTCCATGATGAACCAAAAACAAATCCCAAACTGACCCAAGCCAACCCGAACCAAGAATAACCTAAGACATGAAGAAAACTAAGCAAGAAATCATACAATACAAGATAAAATACGTACACGTATTCCAAAAATACGTAATACGAACCATAGGCATTACAACTCTACCCACCTTAAAAGAATTCCGTCCTCGAAATTTAATTAAGAGGCTAGAGAGACAAGGACAAGCTATATTAATCACAAGCAAGCTATAACTAGGCAAGCAATCACTCATTCAAGCAAGGAATCGAAGGCATGAGGCATAAGGAAGATATTATACCTCACGAGTCAAATAAGTCGGAATATCGCGATCGATATCATCCTCACGCTCCCATGTTGACTCACCCAAGGAGTGATGACCCCAAGCAACTCGGGCTAACTTGATAGTCTTGTTCTTGAGTATCTTCTCTCTCCGGTCCAATATTGACACGGGCCTCTCCTCATACGAAAGGTTGGTACCAACAACCAATTCCGAATGATCCATGATGTGGCTCGGGTCTGGGATATACCGTCGTAATTAGGATACATGGAATACGTTATGCACCTCGCTTAGCGACGGCGGAAAGAGCGAGACGATAGGACACATCTCCTACTCGCTCCAGAATATCGAACGGCCCTATATACCTAGGACTAAGCTTTCCTCGTGCGCCGAAACGAATGACACCACGGTTAGGCAAAATCTTCAGGAATACATGGTCGTCGACAGAAAACTCGAGAGGGCGTCGATGAGAATCGGCCCAATGGCGCTGGCGATCTTGGGCAACTCGAAGGTGATCCCTGACTCTTCTGATCACTTCAACTGTCTGGGCAATCATTTCTGGACCGAGCATCTGCCTTTCTTCGACATCATCCCATGCTAGCGGGGATCTGCACTTCCTACCATACAGTGCCTCGAACGGTGCCATCTGGATACTAGCTTGGAAGCTGTTGTTGTATGAGAACTCCACCAGGTGCAAGTGATCTTCCCACGAGCCACCGAAGTCAAGTGTACAGGACCGCAACATGTCTTCAAGAGTCTGGATCGTATGCTCCGACTGACCATCTGTCTGCGGATGATATGCTGAACTGAACTGGAGATGAGTTCCCAAACTCTCCTGTAGGCTACGCCAAAAATGCGACGTAAATCTTGAATCTCGGTCCGAGGTGATACTGACTGGCACTCCATGCAACCTGACAATCTGCCTGAGGTACATCTCTGCTAACTGAGCCGTCGACTGACCAACTCTGTATGGGAGGAAGTGAGCTACCTTCGTGAGCCTGTCAACTATAATCCAAATAGCATCTCGACCAGCTGGGGATCTAGGCAATCCGGTCACAAAATCTATGGTCACATGTTCCTACTTCTATTCTGGAATCGACAAAGGCTGAAGAAGTCCAGCGGGCCTCTGATGTTCAGCCTTAACTTGTTGAAAGACCAAACACCGAGAGACAAACCGGGCTATCTCCCTCTTTATGCCATTCCACCAGAAATGCTGACGGATATCACGGTACATCTTCGTACCGCCCGGATGAATAGAATATTGAGAACTGTGAGCCTCTGCCATGATTTTCTGTCTGATATCTCCCCTGGGTACATAAAGACGCTTACCATTCCTAAGTATACCGTCTTCATGAATGCATAACTCCGGTCTTCATCCTGCCTCACACTCTGCTCTGAGTCATTGAAGCTTGGAATCTGCTGACTGCGCCATCCGGATCCTCTCGACTATAGTGGATTAAACTTCATACTGGCCATCAATGCCACACTGGAAGGGAGAACAACTTCTATGCCCATCTTTTGAAGATCTGCTAACAGTTCCGGTTGCGTTGTTAGGAAATAAACTCCGGCTCTCCTGCTCAATGCATCTGCAATGACGCTGGCCTTCCCGGGATGATACTGCAATTTGACATCATAATCCACAAGAAGCTTCAGCCACCTCCTCTAACGCATGTTAAGATCCTTCTGGGTGAAAACATACTTCAGGCTCTTGTGGTCGGTAAAAATCTCTACCCTATCTCCGTACAAGTAGTGCCTCCACAACTTAAGTGCAAATACTACTGCTGCCAGCTCCAAGTCATGGGTTGGGTAATTCCTCTCATAATTACAAAGTTATCGTGAAGCATAAGCTATTACCTTCCCATGCTGCATCAGAACACATCCTAAGCCTCTGCCTAAAGCATCACAATACATTGAAAATCCTCCGGTTCCATCTGGAAGTGCAAGAATGGGAGTCGTCATCAAGCCTCTCTTCAACTGTTCAAAAAAACTCTGACACTCTGCTGTCCAAGCAAACTGCGCATCCTTGCGGGTCAATTGGGTCAATGGCGTCGAAATTTGAGTAAAATCTGAAATAAATTGCCGGTAGTAGCCGGCCAATCCAAGAAAACTACGGACTTCTGCAACGGTGCTGGGTACTGGCCATGACTCAATAGCCACTATCTTTTGGGGATCTACTTCTACTCCTCCTCTGGTGATAATGTGACCCAAGTACGAAATACGATCGAGCCAGAACTCGCATTTACTGAACTTAGCATACAACTGGTGCTCTCTGAGAATCTGAAGAACCACGCGGAGATGCTGCTCATGCTCCGCCGCGCTCCTGCTATAGACCTGGATGTCATCCAAGAACACAATCACGAACTGATCCAAATAAGGCATGAAAATACGATTCATGAGATCCATGAATACAGCCGGCGCATTGGTCGCTCCAAATGGCATCACTAGGAACTCCCAATGCCCATACCTTGATCTAAAAGCTGTCTTCGGGATGTCCTGCTCTCTGACTCTGATCTGATAATATCCTGAGCGCAAGTCAATCTTCGAGAATACTGCTGCCCCTTTGAGTTGATCAAACAAGTCATCTATCCTCGGGAGAGGATATCTGTTCTTGATTGTCACTGAGTTCAAGGTACGATAGTCAACACATAACCTGGACGTACCATCCTTCTTTTTCACAAGAAGCATCGGGGATCCCTAAGGTGATCCACTAGCACGAATGAATCCCTTGGTTCGAAGTTCTTCAATCATCATGTACAAGATCTCCAATTCTGACGGCGCCATCCTGTAGACTCTCTCGGATACTGGGGCTGTCCCGGGAATCAAGTCAATGGTGAACTCGATCTCCTGCTCTGGCGGCATACCTGGAAGCTCTTCTGGAAAAACATCTGAAAACTCTTCAACTATCCGAGGCAACTGCACTGCTGCTACTGCCATCCGCAACACTGGAGGAGAAGGCTCAACTGTGCCTCGAGAAAAGGAAAACTCTGGCTCGCCTGGAATGCTAAAAATAATCCTACCAATATGCCAGTCTATTCTAGCATACTGGTTCCTCAACCAATCTATCCCTAGGACCACATCATAATCGACCATGGGGAATTCTATCAATCTAGCAGGAAATTTCTTACCGCTAACTACGATCCGACACGAGGAAAATATCCTATCGACTCCCATAAGTCCGTTACCAGTAAGTATATTGAGCCTTACTGATAATGACTCGGGCTCCAATCCTATCCGTGTCGCGAATCGTACAGACATAAAAGAATGTGATGCACCAGAATCAAATAATACTGAAGCTGGAAAGGAGTTGACAAGAATAGTACCTGCCACTACCTCTCATGGTGCCAATCCTTCCTCTGCGGTCATCACCATAGCCTGACCATGCCCTCGGGATGCTGGTCCCCTCTGCTGAAATCCTCGCTGCCTATTCTGACTCTGGACTTGGGCCTGAGTATGTTGCTGGGGGTTTGGCTGCTGGAATACCTGGGACTGAGGTGGCAAGGGCCTCGGCAATGGATACTGTTGCTGCTGGACCGGAGCTGGTCCCCTCACCGAAGAGCTAGAAAGGTTGGACGATGATGAGCCACCCCTATTCGGGCTGGATCCAACCCTATGGTCTGCTGCTCCACAAGCCAGACACAATTCCTGTGCCCTGCGACACTCTGCCACTACATGGCCTGGCTTCCCGCAATGAGAACATCCCACTGCGGAAGTCTGCTTCTGCTTCTGCTCCTGAGGGTACGTCGGGGCTGAATGCTGAACCGACGTCACTGAGGCCGCCCGCCTCGGAGCTCCAATATTCAAAGCCCTAGCTGCCGGGGCTGGGGCTGAAGACTGATTCATCTGGCCGTGGGATCTCTTCCGACCTCCGGCTCTATCCACAATCCTCTGGGAGGTATACTCATGTCTTCTAGCTGCTCTTAAGACTGCATCAAAAGTCTGATGCTCAAACTGCTCAACTGCCAACAAAATCTCCAGGTGAAGCCCCTGCTAAAATTGCTGGGCTCTATCATACTCGGTTGCCACCAAGGTGGGAGCAAACCGGCTGAGTCTCGAAAACTTGGCCGTATAACCATCGACCGTCCTGCCCATCTGCTTCAGATTGGTGAACCTCATCTGCAGGTCATACCGAGTTATAGCATCAAAATACTTGGTCTGGAATCTCTTTCTGAACACCGCCCAAGCAATGGGTGCCACTAATCTAACGGCCTGAGCTGCCCACCAGCTGCGGGCAAGATCTAATAACTGCAGGCGCACCACGGCTACTTTCTCGTTCTCTGGGGTCCTGGCTGCTTCGAGAATAACTTCAGTATCCTGAAGCCAGGCATCTGCTGCGATAGCATCTTCACTACCATCGAAGAAGGGAGGGTTCAAACGCTTGAAGCTGTTGGCCGCACTGTTACCCTGATGACCGCCCCTGGTCAAAGCATCCGTCACTGCCTGGTGCAAGGTGTCTCCTCGATGATCTTGGAAAGCTATCAAGGTCCTGACGAGACCTACCAAAGTACCATCATCAGGTTCGGCAGGATGAACTGGTTGGACTGGTGGCTCCCCGTCAGAAGGCACGACTCTGGAGGCTACTACGGAATGCTGGACTTGATCTCCGGGTTGCTGCTGATCCGCGGAAAATGCTCCGCCTTGCTGACCGGCAGGTCCAGGAATGATGCCGCTGAAGAATACGACATGGAGAACAATAAGAAAGGACCAAGACAGATCAACGATACAAGCATATGATCAGGACAAGAATCCAGGGATTCAGAAGATACGAGCAGAGATCAAGGACGAATACTGATTGAGACATCTATTCGGTAAACCCTCACATATCTTGATTTACAAGACCTGCATGGGCTACCACTTAAACCATGTCACGCCCCAGAGAACACTGGAGAGCGGGGGCAGACATAGCCAGCTACGTATATGAAATGGATTCTATCTCGCTATACGGTTACGGCTGTCTAGATACATGAGGGTTTACTACAAGCCAACAGTCTCCTATGGTCATGAACAAGCCTAGTGTCTCAATTACCAGCAAGTAAATAAATGTTACAAGATGTATGATCATTAAATATACAATAATAAGGCGTCCCAAATATTACATATTCAGCTGATCATGAAGCTAGTCGTTACAAAATGTTAGGACTAGCAAGAGTTTAGTCATACATGATCAATCCTTGGATCTGTCAATCATGTTACAGCGCGTAGACAGAAAGTAAGTAAGTACAATTGAGCAAAACAGGTGCTCGTCGGCTAAATGTCTCAAAAGAATATTTTTACAATAGAGTGGGAGAGCCAAAAATAACCCATTCGTTGCCCTGGTTACGTCTGGTGTTCACCATCGGGCTGGAAAGTTGGTAGATCCTCGGGAGCTGCTCCAAAATCTGGCCATACAAAATCAGCTGGGTCAGATCCCAGAAAGAGCAAGTGCCACAAAGGAAGCTTCATTTAGGAACTAAAACCAGCAATCAGCACAAGGTATAATTAAAAGCAAGAACTGGAATTAAGAAAATACATCAGGATGATATACGACGAGATAACCATGGGACCATTTAGATAACCAGGTTACAATCCTTAAGCCAAACAAGGACCGAAATTGTAACCCTTCGTCTGAATCGAACTTGGTTTCTCCCCATTTATCGGCAAGATAAATATAAGAAAAGCAGGACATGTAATAATCTTATACAGGATTACGGCTAGACATATTATTCCCCATTCAATCAATCACGGCCAAGCAATGAGTACGGCTTGATACTTTAACTAACTAGGGTTATCACAGGCCTAGTTACTAGCAAGATACAATGAGAATCATCCACAGCCACAAGCCCTGCAGACCATCCAGGTTATCCGGGTTGAAAGATTTAGAGTTGAATTCAGGTGGGTACATCGTCCAGGAAACGAATGTACCCTTAGGTAGCTTGAAGGGTGCAACACATGACAGTGTGCTGGAAATATGCCCTACTCGACGGCAGGCTACAGATCCCAAGGCGTGCCCAGGTAACAGGATTGCCTATAGCTGGGAGATATCTTTATGACTAGTGTATTAATCTAGTTATTAGCCTTAGTTCATTTCAATAGGCACTCCTGACCGTGGTACTCAGGAGTCCCCTTCTAGACATGATGCAAGACAGGACTAGATTATTTGTACAAGCACAATCGCCCACGATGTTCGGGTTAATTATACAGGTCATGTCATGTCAGGTAGCCGTCGCAACAGCTTATCAAGATATATTATGTCAGGTCTACTTGTTAGGAGTACGACACGACGGGCCACTATCATGTCATGTCAGGTTTACTTGCCAGGAGTGCACCACTACGGGTCACTGTCGTGTCATGCTAGTTCCTTGTCACACCATGCCATGTATAATTATTATTTCAATCATGTCAATCAAATCGTGATTATCAAGTTCAGGACAAAAGGCGTAAAGATATAAAATGAGCATAAATATACCATAATAAGATATCAGTACAGAGCTATAAGATAGTCATGCGGTTTAGGAATATGCGGACAAGAATAATCTCATACGGCTGGGAGGAGAACAGGCCATACGGCTCAATAGGGTCAGGCGCATGCGGCTGATAAAGGAAAGCCTATGCGGCTAAGGATATCAGTCCTCATACGGCCAGCGGGATAAGAGGGCGCATGCGACCATGCGACTGAGATGAATTGGGTCCATGCGGCTGAGACAAGAGCGGACCCATGCGGCTGAAAAGGGTGCGCCTATGCGGCTACGAGTGGACCAAGTTCATGCGGCTCGGGAAGAAGTTCTCATGCGGCTGGAGCATTCATGCGGTTGGAAGGAGCGGGGTCCTCATGCGGCCTGGGAGGGCGCATGCGGCTAAACGGGTAATATCTCATGCGGCTCAAGAAGTGCAGAGTAATATGCGGCTGGGGACTGATTGAGTTATACGGCTAGATGAGTTCGACCCTCATGCGGCTCGAGTACTTCCAGCCATGCGGCTGAATAGAACACTTGCCGCATGAAATATTCATGCGGTCAAGTCAGCACAGTTCATCTTCTCCAAAATTTCAGAGAAGAAGAACACCATGAGAGCCAAGTTCTCAAGCTCAATAACTCCATCATCCGAAGCCCAAATCCGAACTTCCATAGGTCAAAATGGGGCAGAACAAGATTCTCTACAACATAGAACCATCAAAACTCAGAAATAACAAGATTAAGTAGATCAAAACACAAGATTTCCGAAAATAAAGTAAGCTTAGATATACAAGAATCTAGCCATGGAAAGTGAAAATGCCAAGTATTAAAGTAAGTTAAAATGCTGTAAGGAAGAGAATGAAGCAATAAAATTAGAGTTCCTCCATGAAGCAAGTTGCACTTGCCTAAACCTCCGTCTCTCTCTAGTAGGTGAAGGGAGTAAATGGAGGAAAGAAGAGAGTAATGAAGAGAGAAGGAAAAATGGGTAATAAATGGTAGTGGTGGTGGTAGGTAGGGGTCCATCCTTTGGTCCATGATGAACCAAAAGCAAATTGTCATGACCCGTACCCGCTTTTCCGGATACGAGACGTGTCCAAGACAGCCTATGCCGCAGAGTCGGCGGTAGAACGCTGTCAAGCCCGCAAGAAATAAATGCTCAAGAAATACATTCGATGCTCATTCACATTTCTATATCTATTACAACATTTATAATTAAAGAAAAATACAAGATTTTATATTTAATGAATCTGCTACAATGCTTTCTATTTCTATGTTGTCTTCAGCATACCCAAGTCTTCCACAGTGCTAAGAGTGATAGCGGCTAAACCTAAAAAATATTGGTTTCCAGTCAGGAATGGAACAAGTACACAAACCGACGGCAATGCAAAACACAATAGAAGTAACAAGACATGAAAATAGCATATGAGAGATAAAAACTGTAGGATAACTGATGACATAGCACGATAGAGAAGTAAACAAGGAAAAACTAATAAAAGACATCTATCTAGGTGGTTTGAAATATCATTTTCAACATATGAACGGCTAGGGGGTAAATACGTCTCACTGCACGTGTCTTATGCAGCTGCTATTGTAGTGCCCCGTCCCGCAAAGTCAATCGGAGAGATCGAAACACCAACGACGTTGGAACTTAGCCTTGCAACGGCTGCTCGAAAGCTCGCTCGTCCGAGGCGACTCCTCGCACAGGTGGGGGAGTTTCGGTGAACTTGCTTCATCTAAGCCTTCACATAATAACTCGCAATGTTTTCTACTTGCACTGGTAGGCTAATCTAAAAGCTACGCACCAACATAGCTAAGGGAATAATCCCGTCGGGTCGAAATGTCCTAGAACATGGAAAATGGTCCCACGGTATACATAGAAGTCGGCTCAGCGTGCTTTTAAAATGACACTCGATCCTTCGATCCCGTGGCTTGGGCGAAGGAAGTTGGCCTAAGTTTCTAAATTGTCCCGACACTTGGAATAGTCTAAGTCTTAGGCGTCGCCTGCGTAATTGCTTGCTAAAGCAGGCACGGTCCCGTTGTGCAAGGCTTGGCGTAGCCTTCGCATGTCCCGTTGGTCCCGTCGATTCGTCCCGACACTCGAATTTGCCTAAGTCATAGGCGTCGCCCGCATGAATGCTTAACCAAGCATGCACTGTCCCGTCGACTTGTCACGATACTTGAAAAAGCCTAAGTCCTAGGCGTCGCCCGCACGAATGCTTAACAAAGCATGCACGGTCCTGTCCCGCAAGGCTTGGCATAGCCTTCGCACGTCCCGCAAGTTAAGTCGTCTCGCACAGCTCGTTGGCTTAAGTCTAAGGCACCCAGCAGTTGGTTGTTCAAGTCGACCCTGTGCCTAGCACGTTCCCTCGATACGGAGCTCGGCGTAGCCCTCGCTCGTTGAGTCGTTGCCTGAATAAGTTAGACAAGTGTCATGCTGGGCTATCAAAGCCATTTCTAGCACTGTCCAGCTCTAGCTGCGGTTGTCAAGTCGCATAGCCCCTTGAGAATAAGACTCGTTGTGTAAAGTGTATGACTTGAGCGTTAGCGTAGCCTAGAGAACCATGCCTGTCTAAGGCATGAGCCACGGCCGAATACTTTTTAAGCATGCCGGTCCCGTCCGGTCATGTCCTGCTTGAATACTTGAATAAGCATGCCGGTCCTGCCCGGTCATGTCCTGCCTGAATACTTGATAACTCCCGTACACGAGATCGGTCCCGCGGCTTGGGAGTCTCGATAGAATAAAGGAATGCATGGTCATGTTAAGGAAAGACTGGATAGATTGGATAGATCGAGTCTTGCATGGTCATGGACAACTTGTCGACAAGGTGTAGTCTTCTCGAGTGATTACCGGGGCGCCGGAATCACTCGGCCCGGGGGAAGCAAGTGTGGCTCAACGTAGGATGCTGGATGACCGCATGGGAGATTTTCACCCCACCGGGCTAGCTCCTCGTGTTGGTACAGGTGGATATCCCACGAGCCATGTCCAAGATAGCTTGAAATTGCTAGTGACCTCCTCATGTAGATAAGTCGGCAGATAGCGGCGACTCCGCGTGTATGCCTTTGGATTGAGTCTAGAACTTGAATGCTTGTCTAGTCGGTAAACGAATGTCTGGGCCTAAGACTGGGCTGCAGCATAGGCACCGTGCTTAGCACGATAGATGGCATCGGGATATTCATGCAGTCGAGATTGTATTTGACAAGTCTTGTCTAAGTTAGCAAACGACTCTAACAGGATGGCCGCAAGACGGTAGCATGGATAAGTCTGGATAGCGAGGCACGGCCTCAGTCTTGAATGTGCAAACTAGTCTAAGTAAAGTCTAAGGCACGACCTGCACGAGTCGTCCCGTTGCCGTCCCTTGGCACTTGAATCGTTAGCACAAGAATTGGTCTAGTGGCGCTTGAGTTTAATCAAAGGGTCCTGGCACGGCCGAGTTCACGTGAATTGCCCCTCGACAAAGCACAGTCTTGAACAAGTCTAAGTTTGGAATAGAATGTGGCACGACCCTGCCGTCCCGCCTTGAAGTCTGGTCAAGTACCTAAGCGATGAGGCACTGCCTCGATCGAAACACACGCTGGTATTGAAGCACGACCATGTCGTTGCACGTCGAGACGTCAAGTCTTAAAATGCATCCTAAGGTAAGACTAGGAAGACAATCGAAAGGGACTTAAGCTGCACAAAAGTAAATGAACGTGTCGGTTATGTATGGGTGGGCGAGAAGCTCACTCCACCAGTACAGTGGTACTGACACCCATACAGTATTTTATGTGCAGGCACAGGTAGAAGCTCGTGGCGCGGAGCTCGCTTGGATGCGTCGAGGCACGGAGTTCCTTGGCAAGTCGAAGCGTGCGGTCGCGTGATCTGAAGACTTATACAGGGCATAATGTATGGACATCGCCTTCCGAAGCTTCCGCTGGATTCAAGCATTGTATCGAGAGATGAGAGAGAGCAGAGTGACTTGTAAATGAGTGAAAAGTGAGCCTGAGAGACTTGTAATTGGCCTTGCGCCCATAAATGTAATCCTGTATTCAATATCAATAAAGAGATTCTTTTGAGTTACTTGTGTTCATATATGTTCTTCTTTAAATTCTGCTGCAATGATTCAATGTTTCTGCTTGGGACTTCTGTGCGACGACCCCGTCGTCGCCGATGTAATCGGCCGTTATGGAAATGCCTTGCACGAGCACAATCTAGGCTCGTGCGGCATCACGCCTTAGCGAGGACGATCGCTCCTACGGGAGTGGGGCGTGACATAATGGTATCAGAGCACGGCTTTACGTCCTTGGACCGTCGATTGAAATTCTTTAACTTCGATGTTTCCGTAAAACTCTGTTGCTTCCGCAAGTTGTTATCGTTGGTGCGCTCTCTCTCAAATGTCCCTCGGCATGTCCATACAATAAGTCTAAATATTTTCGAAAGCTCGTAAAAGCGTTCAACCAAACGCATCGATAGGCAATGGCCTTTGTGCCGAACGGTGTTAACTTGTCTTGAATGAAAACGTATGCTAAAGTTAACAAGTTGCACGTGTGCCCGAATAGTCCTGCGTCGACCTTAAAAGTCGCGTTCATGCCTAACTAGTCCAACGTTGACCTTAGCATGTGAGCATACAAACTCGAATAGAAGTCCGTACGGGATAGCCATGCGTACGACCTTTTGGTTAAGTTGCGTCGCGTATCGCGCACCTCGACTTTTGGTGCAAACGAGTACGAGCGATACCAAGTACCGCTCGGTCGGGAACGAGCTACACTTAGAGTGTCTATCGATAGGAATGCTATCGAGTTAACGCTTAAGCGTACACGGAGGATTAACTTGGGTTTTGAGGAAATAGTACGAACGACTTAGCGTGTCGATATGACGCGAACGATTACGCTAGCGATTCGTCGAACGAATCCGAAGGATATCTTAGAGAATGATGCGAACGTGATTGAGGACTAGATCGGATGGCTTTAATTCGAGTGGTGTATGGTTCGTTTTGGAAATCATTCGAGCAAATATTGTGGATTACGAGTACGTCGGCAAGGCGATGCGATCGCGCAAAGCCTTAGAACGCGTCACGCTTAGTCGGTCGTGACTTCGAATGTCCCGAACGAGCATCTCGTTCGGACAACTTGCGAATAGACAACGCGTATTAGAAAAAATGATTTGAATCGATGAATGAAAATGAATGGTCTTTGATCGAGGAAACTTAGAGGATCGCGCGTACGATATCGGATTGATGCAAATGAAATGTGACTTGAGTTTCGAACAATGATCTTGAAACGAGCTTGAGGAATAACGATCGTGCAAATGTCATTGTTCCGATAAATTCTATACTCGGGAAATTGAAACGTGTCGAGGAAATGATAAACTTGGCTCGAGGATTTTCTAGTTGAATGAATGACGGTCGGACTATCGAAATTGATTGGATGAAAATGAAATGCTTGGATTTACTTCGTCGATAACCACAACTTCGACATTCTTGTCTTATGCGAGCGCAACTCCAGCCTCGCACATGCGTCGCGCCGATTTGAGACGATCACTCCGCGTGAGCGCTGGTATGGTGATTCATACAGCGGGGGTGATTGACCTTGCTTGGCGTGATAATTTGTATGCTTCGACTTGTGGTTTGACGCGAAGGTGACTCAAAAATGAATTGTGTGTTTGAAGAATCGAATTTGAGGATTGCGTAGGTCCAATCCGCGTATCGAAAATGAGTTAGTCTAAACTCAAACAAGAGTTACGCCCCGATGAGAATGATTATTCCGCGAGAGCGTTGCGTGGTGATTCACGAACCACCGTGGATAATCGGACTCGCGTGAGATTGGGGCACAACATATTGTCGAGCTAGATGAACTCGTGATCGAATACATGAATTGGTTAGAATGGATGATTTGAATGGATTCGGATTCGTTGCGCTGCGCAACGAATGTCTTGATACGAAATAGGTGATCGTGCTCGATGTTTAGAAATTTGAGTGGCGCGAGCTTGGATAGAAAATCCCGTACTACCGACTTTGGTTTGACCCTAGGATTGGGGTCAGTGTTGGCATTATTGTTGGGGAACTATGATTCCAATCCTGATATTGACTTAGCCTCGTAAAGATTGGCCTAGCGGTTAGGCGAAACGCCCCTGTCGCAGTATTATCGATCGAAGGATTGATCTTGAGGATTGGTTTGAATGGATAGCGTGGATCATGAATATAGGAAACCCTGCTCACGAGATTCGGCTGACATGCATATATTTTAGGGATGCCTGGGTATGTGCACGATGCGATTCGAGTGAGAATGACAAATTCTCTATCATGCGGCTTGGCTGAATGCATGTATTTTGGGGACGCTTGGAATGCAAGCCCGATCCAGCCAAGTGATACAATGAGTTCAAGCAAGACTTGAAAGATGGGAGTGTGTCGAGATCTGGAAATCGTGTTAACAAAAAGAATGATAATAGTGCGAGCGTGGCTCTGACTCAAGAAAATGCGTAGGCGTATCTCGCTCGACTGTTATAGTCCCGCGTCTGGGCACGATTAGTCTTGGCCCAAGAAATGGTAGGATGGCTTGCCTTTAGGAAAGTCTCGAGGACGAGACTTGTTCTGAGTGGTGTATGTTGTAGTGCCCCATCCCGCAAAGTCAATCGGAGAGATCGAAACGCCAACGACGTTGGAACTTAGCCTTGCAACGGCTGCTCGAAAGCTCGCTCGTCCGAGGCGACTCCTCGCACAGGTGGGGGAGTTTCGGTGAACTTGCTTCATCTTAGCCTTCACATAATAACTCGCAATGTTTTCTACTTGCACTGGTAGGCTAATCTAAAAGCTACGCACCAACATAGCTAAGTGAATAATCCCGTCGGGTCGGAATATCCTAGAACATGGAAAATGGTCCCACGGTATACATAGAAGTCGGCTCAGCGTGCTTTTAAAATGACACTCGATCCTTCGATCCCGTGGCTTGGGAGAAGGAAGTTGGCCTAAGTTTCTAAATTGTCCCGACACTTGAAATATCCTAAGTCTTAGGCGTCGCCTATGTAATTGCTTGCTAAAGCAGGCACGGTCCCGTTGTGCAAGGCTTGGCGTAGCCTTCGCATGTCCCGTTGGTCCCGTCGATTCGTCCCGACACTCGAATTTGCCTAAGTCATAGGCGTCGCCCGCATGAATGCTTAACCAAGCATGCACTGTCCCGTCGACTTGTCACGATACTTGAAAAAGCCTAAGTCCTAGGCGTTGCCCGCACGAATGCTTAACAAAGCATGCACGGTCCTGTCCCGCAAGGCTTGGCATAGCCTTCGCACGTCCCGCAAGTTAAGTTGTCTCGCACAGCTCGTTGGCTTAAGTCTAAGGCACCCAGCAGTTGGTTGTTCAAGTTGACCCCGTGCCTAGCACGTTCCCTCGACGCGGAGCTCGGCGTAGCCCTCGCTCGTCGAGTCGTTGCCTGAATAAGTTAGACGAGTGTCATGCTGGGCTATCAAAGCCATTTCTAGCACTGTCCCGCTCTAGCTGCGGTTGTCAAGTCGCATAGCCCCTTGAGAATAAGGCTCGTTGTGTAAAGTGTATGACTTGAGCGTTAGCGTAGCCTAGAGAACCATGCCTGTCTAAGGCACGAGCCACGGCCGAATACTTTTTAAGCATGTCGGTCCCGTCCGGTCATATCCTGCTTGAATACTTGAATAAGCATGCCGGTCCTGCCCGGTCATGTCCTGCCTGAATACTTGATAAGTCCCGCACACGAGATCGGTCCCGCGGCTTGGGAGTCTCGATAGAATAAAGGAATGCATGGTCATGTTAAGGAAAGACTGGATAGATTGGATAGATCAAGTCTTGCATGGTCATGGACAACTTGTCGACAAGGTGTAGTCTTCTCGAGGGATTACCGGGGCGCCGGAATCACTCGGCCCGGGGGAAGCAAGTGTGGCTCAACGTAGGATGCTGGATGACCGCATGGGAGAGTTCCACCCCACCGGGCTAGCTCCCCGTGTTGGTACAGGTGGATATCCCACGAGCCATGTCCAAGATAGCTTGAAATTGCTAGTGACCTCCTCATGTAGATGAGTCGGCAGATAGCGGCGACTCCGCGTGTATGCCTTTGGATTGAGTCTAGAACTTGAATGCTTGTCTAGTCGGTAAACGAATGTCTGGGCCTAAGACTGGGCTGCAGCATAGGCACCGTGCTTAGCACGATAGATGGCATCGGGATATTCATGCAGTCGAGATTGTATTTGACAAGTCTTGTCTAAGTTAGCAAACGACTCTAACAGGATGGCCACAAGGCGGTAGCATGGATAAGTCTGGATAGCGAGGCACGGCCTCAGTCTTGAATGTGCAAACTAGTCTAAGTAAAGTCTAAGGCACGACCTGCACGAGTCGTCCCGTTGCCGTCCCTTAGCACTTGAATCGTTAGCACAAGAATTGGTCTAGTGGCGCTTGAGTTTAATCAAAGGGTCCTGGCACGGCCGAGTTCACGTGAATTGCCCCTCGACAAAGCACAGTCTTGAACAAGTCTAAGTTTGGAATAGAATGTGGCACGACCCTGCCGTCCCGCCTTGAAGTTTGGTCAAGTACCTAAGCGATGAGGCACTGCCTCGATCGAAACACACGCTGGTATTGAAGCACGACCATGTCGTTGCACGTCGAGACGTCGAGACGTCAAGTCTTAAAATGCATCCTAAGGTAAGACTAGGAAGACAATCGAAAGGGACTTAAGCTGCACAAAAGTAAATGAACGTGTCGGTTATGTATGGGTGGGCGAGAAGCTCACTCCACCAGTACAGTGGTACTGACACCTACACAGTGTTTCATATGCAGGCACAGGTAGAAGCTCGTGGCGCGGAGCTCGCTTGGATGCGTCGAGGCACGGAGTTCCTTGGCAAGTCGAAGCGTGCGGTCGCATGATCTGAAGACTTATACAGGGCATAATGTATGGACATCGCCTTCCGAAGCTTCCGCTGGATTCAAGCATTGTATCGAGAGATGAGAGAGAGCAGAGTGACTTGTAAATGAGTGAAAAGTGAGCCTGAGAGACTTGTAATTGGCCTTGCGCCCATAAATTTAATCCTGTATTCAATATCAATAAAGAGATTCTTTTGAGTTACTTGTGTTCATATATGTTCTTCTTTAAATTCTGCTGCAATGATTCAATGTTTCTGCTTGGGACTTCTGTGCGACGACCCCGTCGCCGCCGATGTAATCGGCCGTTATGGAACTGCCTTGCACGAGCACAATCTAGGCTCGTGCGGCATCACGCCTTAGCGAGGACGATCGCTCCTACGGGAGTGGGGCGTGACAGCTATCGTGCAAGAATAGACTCATAGAAAAGTTCTGGGTAGTTCACATGTTTACTAAGATATTTCCCCGTCCGACTATTCCGTGTGACGAGCGTGTCAACAAGTAGCAAGATATATGTATAGACATGAAATAAAAAGACTACTATGAATCAAAAAACAATTAAAAAGTGTACTTGCCTGAGGTCCTTAGCTGGAGAAACCAATAATACCATACCACACAATGAGCCACAATCAGTCAACACATGCAGAAGTCTCCGAATGCTAAATAAACATTACCAATGTTCTTAGAATAATCAAATTAGCTAGGATTGCATGTCCTTAAGTCCAATTCTAGACACAGGGGCAAAACGGTAATTTTGGACAAAAACGATGTCCGCCATTGGATTCCGGCGGGCCCCGAAAAGCATGCCAGAGTCAACGGTCTCTAAAGTCGTCAAACTACATGTCTACGGATCCAGTTTTCCGATACGAACCCAACCGTATGTCCAAAGTTGGATTTCGGCGGGCTGTGCACAAAATCGCCCGTTGAGTAGGACCGTGGGCCCCGCAAAACGACGTCGGATTCAACTGTCTCGGAATTGGACCAAACTTGGCATACAGGACCAGAAAAACGATACGGTTCTGTTGGCACATGTTTTGTCTCGATCTGACGAACGTGCACAAAGTAATTGGAGAATTTGTAAAGTGCACGATACGGTAAATTTTGACGGATACGCATCAAATTCGTCGTGCACATGCGACCAATTTGAATTACGTCAAAGCCCACACGACCACGAAGCCCTTACGCAGCTTTCGATGCCTTCGGTTCGCGGCCACTTCGCCCGGAATGGCGGGCCGTACGTCGTATCGATGGTTTTTCAAGTTTCGAAAAACAGGTTTTTTTTTTCTAACTTTGAAACTGAATAATTTTGCATATAATGAACGAAAAATAAATCTACGAGAAGGGACTTGATCTCTTACATGTTAGCTATAAATCTGCTTAAACTGATTTTGAAATATTGTCTTATTCTGGTCGAAATTCGACCTCGAATAAGGGGATTTGGGACAGCCCGATCGTACTATTTTTCGAGCGATAAGTGCTCGACTTTGAGTCGATCCCATGGTCTATCTAGGGGGTTACGACGAAATCCTTCTAAAAGGTTTCGAAGGGGGTTATATGATCTGCACCTAGGAAGTGTTGGATCGAAAAACCATTGAGTAACAGAGGAGAAAAATAACTCGAAACATAGGTACCTGAACTGGTCGTTCAAACAGAGATGGCTCTCTTCTGTCGGGTTCGGCCGGCGTGGTGGTGCTCCTGTGACTGCGTGCGGCCTGCAGGTGGTCGAGGCGGGGCGCCTGGGTCTGGGGGTCGACGTCGCCTGTTGTGGCACGGTGTAACGGAGTTAGGGTTTGAGTTTTCTGTTCTCGAATATTTTGTGCCGAATAAACAAGGGGGGAAGAAAATCTCTGCTCGGGTTTGTTATTCCCGTGGGTGGCTCGTGGGCCGGGTCTGCTAGCTGGGCTCTTGGTTTTGCGGGTTTGGGAATCTACGGCTCGACCTAAGTTGGTCCGCTCATCTGCTCTATGTATACGCACGGGATGGGGGAGAATCTCTGCTGTGAGCTATTGGGCGTGGGGGGAAATCTCTGCTGTGAGCTGTTGGGCTCAGCTAGCTACTATTGCTTCTTTTGCTCTTTCTTTTTCTTATTCTTTTTATTATCATTAAATCTATATATATATATATATATATATATATATATATATATATATATATATATATATATATATATATATATATATATATATATATATATATATACACACACACACACACGTACGTATATATATTCACATATACATTTGTATATGTATATATATACCTTTATATACATATATTTATATATATATACACACATGTACCATTATATATATATATATATTATATATATATATATATATATATATATATATATATATATATATATATATATAAATATATAATATATAATATATATTTATATATATAAATACATGAATACACATAAATACTTTGTGTATAATTACCATATTTAATCTAAGATATTTAACATTAATACAAAATATATTTCCAAATAAATTATTTATATACACATATATATATATATATACATACTTCTATACATACACAATACACAATATTTTATATATTATATATGTACATAAATTGTAAATCACATGATAAAAAATTTAATATAACAATTAAATATAACTATTAATTATAATCAATAAAATAATAATATTAATAACAACCCCAATAAAATAACAATAATAGTAATAATAATAATAACAAAATTTAATAAACCAAAGATGATGTATATACCATTCTACGTCCTCCAATAATCCCAGAAAATGTACAAGGCCTATTTTATACAAATATTATTGAATACCAACTAATAACAAATTTATAATATTTAAATAAGAATATTTAGGAATACTCATTAGATCACTAAAATGGAATACGACACACAATCATACCAAAATGCATCAACACGAATGTCACTGGACGTACCGCATGACTACATGGGCTTGGGCTCAGTTCGGATCCAGTCCGGACTAAAATGGTATAACCGAGTCTCCTGAGGTCAAATAATATTAAATATAAATAATTAAACTATTTATAACGGTCATGTCATAACTTAGCCTGGTTTTCCTAGTTAGGGCATCACTATGGCTTGGCCTTCCTTGGCATGGCTAATACACTAGTCGAAACACGTTACTGCACTTTCCGTGCCATAATTTCTAATCACCTTGTACTTAATTCTTAACAATGACTAAAATCATCTACCATAATAATAACTAAATAATATTTTTAACATTTCTAAAATCACCATTTAAATAAAATAAATGATAATAAAATATTTAAAAAACAATTCCGGGAAGGAGAGCTACAAACCAACCCACCTTAAAATAATTTCGTCGTCGAAATGCTATTTCATAACTATTTCTTAAAATTTAAAGTCTAGCATTATCTTAATCTCCTCGATTAATTCCTCAAAATATTTTATAACCTTCTCTAGCCATTTTGTAATTTCGAATTGTAGAGGACTTCTACCCACCTTTGGTCATACTACCCACTTCAAACACCTGCATCATAACATTGTAACCCTCCAGCTTATTGCAAAAAAATAACTTCAGACAGATATCTATGGTTTAAGGCATCTACAACCCTCCCCTATCTATCAGGTAATCCAAAATCTAACAATCAACAAATTTACACAAGTAGCTACGAAATATTGGAAAATTCTAATAAGTATGACCTTCGTCTCTCCGCAATAGAAAGGACAGGAAAATAAGGAAGAACAATCAAGAGCAATTATGAAGTCTCAAGAGCGGTAGAGAGTGTCTTAATAATACCGATAGGAAAAGAGTTTACGAACCATTGACTTATTTGCTAGATTGGGCTACTCTAGTCTAGTCACTCGCTAAATTGAAGAACTCATCGTTTCTTGGAGGGTCTTACAATCCATGCAATACGGAAATTTCGTTCCCGAAATTCTAAACAAAGTTCCAAAATAGAATAGAATTTGAGAAATCAAGATTGTGCTCTTGTCCGTGGTTATTTGAACAGACGAACAAGGAATATGATGCAACACAAGCTCGTGTCGCAACTTCCAGGTAGATATAATAAGGGTTATGAATGACCTCACTTTCTAAGGGGTGGAGCCTACATAATAGCTATGGGGACCTATTACAATTAGTTCGGTTCTATAGTCAAAATATGGTGGTATGCATGGGTGGATGTTACTGGGTCTTAATGGGCTTCCTACTTGGACATCCCTCGTTGGTTGGATGAACCTTGGATGTCAATCTATATTGACTGAACACGATTCCAATGATAAAACTATTTCTGCTAGACTAGGATAACCTAGAATAGGATTCTACCCAAGCGGTTGAGCTAGTCGCCCGCCAGGTTGGTTAGCTAGGTTTCTAGAGTCCAAAATGCGCCTTCGGTGACTTTATGTTTAAGTAGCACATGAGGTCTCAATTGGACGGTACACTAGTGGCAGATGCGTAGTGGGCTTCGGGTAAATCACAACCATATATTGGGTCGAAGGATTTGAGTCAAGGTTGAGGCTCTAATAGAAGTCGTGAAGTATACCGGTATTATGGTAAGGGTTATAGCTAGTCCTTTTAACCTGAAAGTTGTGGCACAAAAATAGAGTACAAGGGGACGGTTTTGAGTGGGACATGATATACCTAGATGAGGGTAGACTCGTCTAGGTCTTACACATAAAATTTGTTGGAAGGTAACAGCTGGTCTCGTGCTCCGAATATTAATGGCACGGCCAGGGACACTAAATGATCTAGGTGGAAAGTGGGAGTCCATGGGACACTAATTATCATCCTAGTGGAAAATTATTCTAATCAATCGGTAATCCTCGTATATACCAAATTTTAGAAGGCTTACAGTCTACTCACCTTAGAGGCTAGGATATGGTGGCAAGGAATAATGAGGTTTAGAAGGATTTCCAAAGTCCAGATATTTACCTTGACTCTGGTTAATAGAGAATAAGGTACGGCGTATCGGGATACGGCAGATATAAGTCAAGTCAAGGGTCGTTCCTTAATAAATGGAAAATAAGGGTGTATCACGACACATAGTCGATAAGATAGAGGGGTATACACGTCCATAGTGTACAAGAGTTATCGACGGGGTAACCAACTCTAAGGCGAAAAGGTTTCTAACAACTGGGTCATGAATTTCTATTTGTGGTCAAACCTGCCAGACTATTGTCACAAGGGTTCTGGTTAAGGCAAGCTTCAATAAATAATTAGAGGCTCACAACATTTGGTCTATGGAGAACAGGTAGTCTCCTAGATTGGCATTTGGTCAAGGAAAGGATCCTAATCATCATCAAATTTCAGATGGCTAGAAGGTCCCAATAGATGTTTGAAGGTCGAGAGGAGAATGTGTAACTCAAGGCAATGTTCTAGTCACATGGCTAGATGGTGGTGGCTACACTTGTGTATACAACTATCATAGCCATGGGAATATTCTGTATCTATCTATCAATTACGAGCTTTCGTCCTTCTAATCAGTAGAAAACAAAAATAATGAAGAGTTCAAGAGGGATGTCTCTGAATACAATTACGCAATTCAAAGGCGGATGTATAATTCAAGAGAAATTGTCAAAGCAGTCGCGGATGAGATCTTGGAGACATCTATATCTCGATCCACGTTTGGTAATTAGATGAGGAGCGAACCAAATGCATCATGGTTGATCAGACCATAATACACTGATTCTGATTCGACAATATGTTAGCGGGCGTCCCCAATAAACATATGTCTTGAATCAAGCTCGATAAAAGAGTGAGCTTGCAAAACTAGGCTGTAATAGCAGCATTGGTCAAGATAGTCAAATACAAGTACGCCAGATTTTTGAAAAGAGATACAAGTAGTTTGAGTTTTGAGAAAATCAAATCCCTACCTGGTGTTCTTACTTATATAGTCTTCCTACTACCTATAAGGCCTTAGTCGACTAACGGTTTATGGAACTCTAAATTCTATATCCTAGGTAAACCTATTAATGTCAGTCAATTACCCTGTCAATAGATCACAGAACCACATAATGCTAGGGTGGGAGACATGCTACTCAACTTACAGAACTTTCACTAGTTTTGGTTTTGGATCTTAGGGTCACACCGAGCATCTTTCTATTCTCCATAGTATCCTAAACTTGTAATCACGTCTGAAGTCATTTCACCGAGAATTATGTCTCGTCTGTATACTCTGGCTATGACAAACTCTTGGTTCCATGATTCAGCGGCGATATGCTATCATGTACTCCGCCTTATACTGACACAAGGGTATCTAAGATCTATGAGGTCAACTACGACATAGTTTTAGCAATGCTCTATAACCTATGATTCACAAAATGGTTTCATTTCTATGAGTTGTGTCTCGCCAGTGCGCTGCTGGCTGCAGTGAACCCACATTCTCCGCTCTTAAATAATTGACGACAGTGCGTTGCTGTCTAAACTTTATGGGTTAGCTAATATTTCTCTAATTATAACCGTAAAAAATTTATAGGCTTCTAGAGATTCAAACAAGTTGACTAAAATAGAGCATTGGTATTTGTCCTCTCAATCACAATATTTAAAATAAAAGATTTAACTATAGAGGAAATAATTAAAGATAAAAGAGATACAAATATCCTAGTATTTATTTCATATGTATTTCTATGGTTGAGGGAAAATCTCAATTCAATCTACCTCGAAATTCTATACAAAATAAAAGAATCAGTAATTTTAAATCTATTCCTTACAGCAAAAATAGAATTTAAATAGGCAATTCTAATTTATGATATAAGGTTTATATATAATACAACAAAAGAAAATTAAACAGTTCATCAAGATCGAAGTCTTAATTCTAGGTAAGCCTAACTAATCAAGCAAATAGTATATCCGTATTGTGTCACATTGTCATATCAAAAGAGATAGTGTGCCTATAAAGATCTGGTAAGCAATCTAAATTTAACAATTATATATCTTAATTGCATGGCCTATCTAATAATCTTAACTACCCAACAGTCAACTTGAACAAGGGGCTCCTATTCCTAGTTATTCTCCTAAATTATTTTAATCCTAACTGTGAATGAGCATTTCCTGGGCGCAGGCTCGCAGCAGTATGACTAATATGGTACTACCGCGAGTTCGCATAATTTGCAAAGACTGACCGGCATGGGCCACCACAAAAACTTGTCACGACCCGCACCCGCTTTTTCGGATACGAGACGTGTCCAAGACAGCCTACGCCGCAGAGTCGGCGGTAGAACGCTGTCAAGCCCGCAAGAAATAAATGCTCAAGAAATACATTCGATGCTCATTCACATTTCTACATTTATTACAACATTTATAATTAAAGAAAATTACAAGATTTTACATTTAATGAATCTGCTACAATGCTTTCTATTTCTAGGTTGTCTTCAGCATACACAAGTCTTCCCCAGTGCTAAGAGTGATAGCGGCTAAACCTGAAAAATATTGGTTTCCAGTCAGGAATGAAACAAGTACAAAAATCGACGACAATGCAAAACACAATAGAATTAACAAGACATGAAAATAGCATATGAGAGATGAAAAATGTAGGATAACTGATGACATAGCACGATGGAGAAGTAAACAAGAAAAAACTAATAAAAGACATCTATCTAGGTGGTTTGAAATATCATTTTCAATATGTGAATGGCTAGGGGGTAAATACGGCTCACTGCATGTGTCGTGTGCAGCTGCTACCGTGCAAGAATAAACTCATGGGAAAGTTCTGGGTAGTTCACATGTTTACTAAGATATTTCCTCTCCCGACTACTCCGTGTGACGAGCGTGTCAACAAGCAGCAAGATATATGTATAGACATGAAATAAAAAGACTACTATGAATCGGAAAGCAATCAGAAAGTGCACTTGCCTGAGGTCCTTAGCTAGAGAAACCAATAATACCATACCACACAATGAGCCACAATCAGTCAACACATGCAGAAGTCTCCGGATGCTGAAATAAACATTACCAACGTTCTCAGAATAATCAAATTAGCTAGGATTGCCTGTCCTTAAGTCCAATTCTGGACACATGGGCAAAACGGTAATTTCGGGCAAAAACGATGTCCGCCGTTGGACCCGTTTTGCACCGAAAAGTATGCCAGAGTCAACGGTCTCTAAAGTCATCAAACTACATGTCTACGAATCCAGTTTTCTGATACGAACCCAACCGTATGTCCAAAGTTGGATTCCGGCGGGCTGTGCACAAAATCGCCCGTTGAGTAGGACCGTGGGCCCGCAAAACGACATCGGATTCAACTGTCTCGGAATTGGACCAAACTTGGCAAACAGGACCAAAAAAATGATACGGTTCTGTTGGTGCAAGTTTTGTCTCGATCTGACGAACGTGCACAAAGTAATTGAAAAATTTACAAAGTGCACGATACGGTGAATTTCGATGGATACGTATCAAATTCGTCGCGCACACGCGACCAATTTGAATTCCGTCAAAGCCCACATGACCACGAAGCTTTCGATGCCTTCGGTTCGCGGCCACGTCTTCCGGAATGGCGGGACGCACGTCGTATCGATGGTTTTTCAAGTTTCGAAAAATAGGTCTTTTCCTAACTTTGAAATTGAATAATTTTGCATATAATGAACGAAAAATAAATCTACGAGAAGGGACTTGATCTCCTACAGGTTAGCTATAAATCTGTTTAAACAGATTTTGAAATATCGTCTTATTCTGGTCGGAATTCGACCTCGAATATGGGGATTTGGGACAGCCCTATCGCACTGTTTTTCGAGTGATAAGTGCTCGACTTTGAGTCGATCCCATGGTCTATCTAGGGGGTTACGACGAAATCCTTCTGAAAGGGTTCGAAGGGGGTTATATGATTTGCACCTAGGAAGCGTTGGATCGAAAAACCATTGAGTAACAGAGGAGAAAAATAACTCGAAACATAGGTACCTGAACTGGTCGTTCAAACAGAGATGGCTCTCTTCTGTCGGGTTCGGCCGGCGTGGTGGTGCTCCGGTGACTGCGTGCGGCCTGCAGGTGGTCGAGGCGGGGCTCCTGGGTCTGGGGGTCTGCGTCGCCTGTTGTGGCGCGGTGTAACGGGGTTAGGGTTTGAGTTTTCTGTTCTCGAATATTTTGTGCCGAATAAACGAGGGGGAAGGAAATCTCTGCTCGGGTTTGTTATTTCCGAAGGTGGCTCGTGGGCCGGGTCTGCTAGCTGGGCTCTTGGTTTTGCGGGTTTGGGAATCTACGGCTCGGCCTAAGTTGGTCCGCTCCTATGCTCTATGTATACGCGCGGGATGGGGGAGAATCTCAGCTGCGAGCTGTTGGGCTTGGGGGGAAATCTCTGCTGTGAGCTGTTGGGCTCAGCTAGCTACTCTTGCTTCTTTTGCTCTTTCTTTTTCTTATTCTTTTTATTATCATATATATATATATATATATATATATATATATATATATATATATATATATATATATATATTCACATATATATACATTTGTATATGTATATAAAGGTATATATACATATACAAATGTATATATATGTGAATATATATATATATATATATTATATATATATATATATATATAAATATATATATATATATATATATATATATATATATATATATATATTATATATATATATATATATATTATATACCTATATATATATATATATACCTTTATATATATATATATATATATATATATACCTTTATATATATATATATATATATATATATATATATATATATATATATATATATATATATATATATATATACACACACATGACCATTATATATATATATATATATATATATATATATATATATATATATATATATATATATATATATATATATACTATATATATATATATATATATTATATATATATATATATAGCTATATATACATACAATTACGTATATAATATTTATATATATACATAAATTTACTTTCACACATACACGTAATATATAATATATATTTATATATATAAATACATGAATACACATAAATACTTTGTGTATAATTACCATATTTAATCTAAGATATTTAACATTAATACAAAATATATTTCCAAATAAATTATTTATATACACACATATATATATATATATATATATATATATATATATATATTATATATATATATATATATATATATATATATATATATATATATATATATATATACATACTTCTATACATACACAATATGCAATATTTTATATATTATATATATACATAAATTGTAAATCACATGATAACAAATTTAATATAACAATTCAATATTACTATTAATTATAATCAATAAAATAATAATATTAATAACAACCCCAATAAAATAATAATAATAGTAATAATAATAATAACAAAATTTAATAAACCAAAGATGATGTATATACCATTCTACGTCCTCCAATAATCCCAGAAAATGTACAAGGCCTATTTTATACAAATATTATTGAATACCAACTAATAACAAATTTATAATGTTTAAATAAGAATATTTAGGAATACTCATTAGATCACTAAAATGGAATACGACACACAATCATACCAAAATGCATCAACACGAATGTCACTGGACGTACCGCATGACTATATGGTCTTGGGCTCAGTTCGGGTCCAGTCTGGGCTAAAATGGTATAACCGAGTCTCCTGAGGTCAAATAATATTAAATATAAATAATTAAACTATTTATAACGGTCATGTCATAACTTAGCCTGGTTTTCCTAGTTAGGGCATCACTAGGGCTTGGCCTTCCTTGGCATGGCTAATACACTAGTCGAAGCACGTTACTGCACTATCCGTGCTATGATTTCTAATCACCTTGTACTCAATTCTTAACAATGACTAAAATCATCTACCGTAATAATAACTAAATAATATTTCTAACATTTCTAAAATCACCATTTAAATAAAATAAATGATAATAAAATATTTTAAAAAAATTTCGGGAAGGGGAGCTACACAAATCCTAAACCGAACCAAGCCAACCCGAACCAAGAATAACCCAAGCCATGAAGAAAACTAAGCAAGGAATCATGCAATACAAGATAAAATACGTACATATATTCCAAAAATATGTAATACGAACCACAGACATTACATGCTCCCATCAGGCAAAATTACAGTACAGATAGGGCCCTCAAAGCAATCAACTAAGCAGTCACGAGAACCTGTCGCATGAAGAGTAGCCCCAGTATCGAATATCCAAGGGACAGAAGAATTCTTACCTAACAGACGATCATAGTTTGAAGAACCAGGGTTGAAAGGATTGTCTTACCTAGCAAGCTCATCAGTTTCTGCCATTATTCACCTGAGAGCGGTGAAGGATGCCCTCTATGCATCATATCCGTCGAAATCCCAGCAAGACCAGCAGGTACACCATGACTAGCAACGGTGACATGATGAACAACCCCTGTGCCACCAGCACCGCGTCCTCCATCACGTCTCTGTTGTGGTGCCGGACCTCTGCCACCACCAGCACCACGTCTGCCCTCACGCCGAGGACGGGTCTCCCACCACTCTAGATAGCCAATTTTGGCAAAGCAAGTTGCAACATCATGACCTGTTTTCTTGTAATGTGTACAGATCATACCTAATTTGTCCCTGGAATCTGAGGTTCTACTATTAGAAGTAGTAGAGAGATGAGGTAAAGTCTTGATAGTCAGCGCCAACACCTCCTCCACAACGGATTAGACCTGAGATTTTCGCATATCCTCCTCCTCACGGACTGCCTGGTATGTCCGATCTAAACTTGGCTGAGGATCCTGAGCCAGAAGATTAGATCGGATATGACCATACAACTCAGCATTCAACCCATACATAAAGTCCTGAAGGTGTTCTTCATCCCTCATAGCCTGTAGCTTTGCATCAAGTTCACCACAGGTACAAGTAGGCAATGGAAAATAAGCAGCTTGTTCATCCCAAAAAGACTGTAAATTTCCAAAATAGGTTTCCACAGACATCGAAGTCGTTTGTTTACACTCTGCCAAAGCCACCTTAATTTGTTGTTTCCGAGTGCCATTGCTAACAACAAATCTTTTTTCTAATAAGTTCCATAATGGATATACCTTCTCAAAGTACGACAAAGATTTCTTCAGAGACGGATCAATGGTATTAAGAACCCATTGAACCAATAGCGCTTGCACACATCTCCAATCAAGCAATTTACTAGCATCATTAACATGTTTGATTTTAGTACCTTCCAGAAAAGTGATCTTTCGCCTAGAGATCAGGGAGAGACGTATCGACCGAGACCACTCAGCATAGTTCGGTCCACGAAAAACAATAGGAGTAATGATATTTCCTGGTTGATCAGCAGAACTCAGAAAATATGGATCCTTCGAATTAGGATAATTTGGGTTGGGTGCACCGCCACCGCCAGTCGTGACGGAGTAGCTGGACGCAGCATCATCTGCCATCGCGAATGTCGGGTGTACAAAATTTCGTACAACTCCGACGAATCGGCCGTTGATGGACGGGGTCGTCGACGAATCGGCCGTGATCAAGGACGTCGTATCTGGCACGTAGGGGCGAGCGGATGTCGGGTGTACAAAAGTTTGTACAACTCTGACGAATTGTCCGTGTTCAGGCGCTGGACGGGAAAGATCCGGCGCAGATGGGGGTCAGGCGCGGATGGTGATCCGGCACGGACGGGGAGTGTTGCGCGGTCAGGCGCGAACGGGGAAGATCCAACACGGAGTTGGCACGTCGGGATCGGCACTGTCGGTACGTCGTGATCGGCGGGGTCGACATCTCGGGATCGGCGGGGTCTGCGCTTCGGGATCGGGCCGCGCGGTCAGGCGCGGACGGGGAAGATCTAGCGCGGAGTTGGCGCGTCGGGATCGGGTCGTCGGATCGGCACGACGGGCGCGTAGGGGAGGCTGAATATGACTGCTAGGATTTTTCTGGATGCTCTGATACCATGTAGGAAATAATAATATCTTGTTCTCATTGCTAGGGTTTGTTACAATATATATAGTGTCTACATTTGGGCTTATGGGCCATATTTACATTTACAAATACAATCTAACAGTGAAGCTTTTTGATGGGCAATTGTGGTTGCTTTTGCAGATTCATGTGGAGGCGAAGAAGTTTGCTTTCCAGAGGGGTGTTAAGGTGGTTGTGGCATATGGCAGCGCTTCCATGTACTCCCAAGTTTGCGTTGTTTTCCTCATTTATTTTAGAGGCATGTAGTATTGGCGTGTCATCTATGTGTTTATGTCTTTCAATTGTTGTTGTATTTGTTGCCTTTAGAAAAAGAAAAGTATTCGGATATGCTTGGTAACGGAATTTTTACCGGTTTTCGAATTTTTTAAACGACCGTTTATGAAAATTCATCCTTGTTAATTTAATTGAGCCACCGGATTTGGTCGGCTCAAAAACCACCAAAAACATGTGTAATATATTTTGGGTGGCGTTATAAACACCCCAAATCGGTGGATTTTGGATGACTTTATTATTTTATTTCATTTATATCATCGTCAAAAAATATATAAATATAATTACTAATAACTAACCCTTTTTTTCTGTGTTTCTCTTTCTTTTTTTACCGATTGAAGAAAAATTCAGGAACTTGTCTTATACTTGTCCTTGGAGCTCCATTGGGTGCAGAGATGTTTTCCAAGACAAGAATGCATGAAGATTTTTTGATGCAGGGGTTTGGTTACCTTCACGTCCATAAACTCATATTTTATCAAAAATTAACTTATATATATATATATATATATATATATATATATATATATATATATATATATATATATATATATATATATAGGGTACTTTTTATTATTATAGAAAAACTACTTGAAAACGGTCCTTTTGCTTAGAAACGAAATGTTCCAAATGTTCTTGAAAATTCTTGTTCCCATGGGACCATTTGTATCTATATGCGTTAGGATCCTGATTCATGGATCTCTCGGTTCGAGAAATAAGAGGAGCAAACCATTTCTTCTGACTCTTTTTCAAATTTAATAAATGTAAACTTTCAGAACCGCTAGTTAATGAATTATCAAGCATGGATTGTACTGGTTTAAAAGCTGATATTTAAAGCAAAACAAAACATCGGACCCCTCATAGTCGTTCATTAATCCGTTTCTCTAAAAACACCTCATCACCGCTACTCCCATAATTCTCAAAGATGGGTATGGAAATGTTGAATTCTTTTCCCATGGAAAAGGAATTGAAAAACTATTTACAGGAATACAAAAACTTGAACCAAACAAACCCTTAGGGGGATAGTTGTTTTGTGGTTGAGAACCAACCAATAGAAAGAGGAACGAGTGTTGGAATTGGGCTTCTTCGAACTTACATCGACTGAGAGCATCTCCAACCCTATTGTGACTTTGGAAAAAAAGTTAATGCCACATAGGAATGACAAAATTTTATTCAAAAGTTCTTCTCCAATACAATTGTCAAGTCAATTTAGAAGCTTATGTGGCAAAAATTAAAGAACACATTGTGAAGTTGATTGTCTTGTTCTAGACAATGCACTTGACAATGTCTTCTCTTCCATGTCATCAATTATGAATAAAAAATATTAGAAAAAAGAAAGAAGATGAGTAGTTGTCTTAAAAGTTGTATTGGAAGTTGGAAAAAATATTTTTATTGTTTTCTCAATACTTTTGCATTGGAGAGAGTTTTTCTATCTCATTGTCTTTTGAGATATAATTTTGCCACATAAACAAGACATTGTCTTGTGGCTCATGCCACATAGGAGCCACCTAAGACTCACAACACTTAACAAGACAATAGGGTTGGAGATGCTCTGAGCCATGTGGTAACATAGTTGTAGGTTATTTGGTCAATGAACATCGAATGGAGTGCAAAATTGATTAATGGGTTTGTTTGAGTAGTGCATTGACTTGTTTAATGAACTGTGGTAATACAACCCTGATGGAGCATGAACAAAATCGATTGGACCAAGAATATCTTGCTAAATTAATCTGACAATTAAGCGTGTACAATTGGAAATACCCTCAACACCAACGATGGTCTTAGCTCTCAAAATGTCAAAATAATACTATCCTGGATGAATGAAGTGTAGCAATTGATCCTAGAAACACTGTCATGGGGTGGGGAGTGAAAATTGGGTGTCCCTGGACACCATATTTATGGTGTCTACGTAGATAATATGAATAATATTTCTCCAGTATATGTGTTTCCAAAAGAGTAATGCTATAGACAGTGTGGCCTTATTATGTGCATTACTTAACCGGTAGCTGGGCACATCATGTACTGTTTAATATTTCATGTGCCATTATGTAATTTGCTTGTAAATTATAATTGTAGAATAGTATGCATCATGTAAATATATGTATCTACAATGGAAATACCACCTAACTTTTGTTGGTTTATCAGAAAAGAGTTCTTTTTTCCTTGTCAAGAAATCTATCTACGCATTTTAAAATGAGATTTCTCATATACTATGAAGTTTCCTAAAAGCAAAGAATATGAAGTGTCCGTTAAGAATGAATTTAAGGGTTGTTTGGTAAAATGGATTTGCATTTGGATTTGGATTTGGAAATCCAAAATTCAAATCCAAATCATAAATTTCCAAATTCAAATTCAAATCCAACTCCAAGCAAACATAGGATTTGGTAAATTATTAATTAGCTATTATAAATATAATTATAGTTATGATTAATAATTAAATTTTATTATAATTAATAAAATAATATATAAATTATTAATTAAGATATAATTATGGTTAAAATTATTAATTAAGATATAATGATGATTATATTGACGGTTAATAAATGATTAATTAGCCATTATAATTATAATTATAATTATAATTATAATTATAACTATAGTTATGATTAATAAGTAAATTATATTATAATAAATAAATAAAATTTAATTAGCTATTATAAATATAATTGTAGTTATGATTAATAATTAAATTATTATTATAATTATGATAATAGTTATGATTTATAAATCATTAATTACGATATAATGATGATTATAATGACGATTAATAAACTATTAATTTAATTTTTAATAATATATTAATTATTAAATTATTTAGAAGTAATTATTAATTCCAATGATAATTTATGATAACTAACTATTAGTTATTTTTATTAAAATAATAACTAATGTTTAGTTATAACTTTTTAAAATAATAATAATAATGACTAATTTTTAATTAACTATTAGTTAATTCTTGATTAACTATAAATTAAATATTTTAGAGATAGTAATTATAAATTAATATAATGATGATTAATAAATTATTATAATATATTAATTAATAAATTATAGATTATAAAATAGGATCATAATTGTGGTTAACATATTATAATTTAAGATTATAATAAAATAGTAATTAACAAATTATTAACTAATATTACAATAAGACTAATAAATTATTTGTTATGATTATAGTTGGATATTAATTATTAAATTATTAATTAAGATTACAGTTATGATTAATAAATTGATTATAATTATGATTAATAAAGTTATAAATTATTAATTAAGATTATCATATATTATTAAATAATAAAGTTATTTATTAATAAATTATTAACTTAGATTATAATTATGATAATTAACTATTAATTAATTTTTGTATTAAAAACTATAATAATTTTTATTTATAAAAAATATTTTTTAAATAATAATAATGACTAATTTTTAATTAAATATTAGTTAATTTTGAATAAACTATAAATTAAATATTTTAACAAAATTATTAAAGAATAACTAATTTTTTCCTCCCAAATTCAACCTCTTTCTTCCAAATCCAAATTTTGGATTTGCTCATACTTTTCATATCCAAATCTATCTCCAACGAAACATAGAATTTCATGAATTTGATTCTAAATCCATAAAATCTTAAAATCCAACTCCAAATACGATTTACCAAACGGGCACTAATGTGCATCATTTCTGAGCCTCTCCTTTTTGTACCAGTTAGTATTGACATATCAATTGTAAGCTTTTCAACTCAAATAAATACAAGAAGTCGTCATAATTAAACTACGAACCTAAGGTACTCGAGGTAGCTGATTCCCAGCTGAGAGTTTGTTTTGGATCTTAGCTCTACATAGTTGGTTCCACTATGTATTGAAGTTTTGGAAGCTATAAAATATTTCCTTATAGCTTTCCATTTGGTTCTTTATATATCTCCTGACTTTGAATATGAATATCTATTCTACTATATAATAGGAAAACTTAGATGGTGAAACTTTTGAATTCCAAAAATATCCTTACATACTTATACTAATTAAAAATAGTTCATTAATTTTAATAAGGATAACTTAATAATTAGGAAGACTATTTTTTGATCCTCCTAAACTAATTAAAAAATGTTAAAATACGTATAAAGTACGTGCACATATGCTAGTCTTGAATAAACCTTCAACATGATCACTCACAATCATATTTCTATACAGCACTCTCAGACAACAAGGTTTTTTTCATTTGTAGTTCTTTGTGTTTCTTTACTTTCTTTCTTTGTATCTCTCTAAGGAATGTTCTCCTATTTCTCTTTAATGAAATTTATATATGCAAAAAATTAGATACAAGATTTTCACTGAAAAAGAAAAGAAGCAAACATATTAAAGGGGAATAAATAATTGCAACTAATTAATAATTTTGTGTAATGTGCAGGGTAGACTGTCTAATGGAAGGTTAGTGATTGTGAAGCAACTGTAGGTGGCATCCCACCAAGGGAAGCGACAATTTATAGCAGAAGTTGCAACCATATCCGCTGTGCAAGCTGTATGGTTGCTGCGTTGAGGGAGACAAAAGAATTTTGGTTTACAGAGTACCTGGAGAACAAGGCTGGCGTTAGGGTTAGGGAGAGAACTGTTAGTCCCGGGGGCTTGATCGAAGATGAAAACTAATGCAATCGAGATCTGAGATGTCACACAAAACTTTGTGATGATCAAACTCAAGATCTACGAATAAAACTAAAAAACCAAATTACAATATGAAGGAGAAAAATAGCAAAGAGAAGATCTCTTGTTCTTCCTTGCAAACGTGTTGCAATTGGGACAGAACAAGTTACAATAATCTAGAGAGATGAGAAGAAGAACAATGCTGGGGTGTCAAAACACCGTTGCTCAAAGCAAGATTCGCCCCACACGATCTGCTTCCAGGAACCAGCAAGTTTGAAGAACTTGTGGAACGCTCGATGTCACCTCTGTTCTGACTCCTCGGATGGACTTGCAATGGCGGCAGCAACTCCCTCTCTTTCTCTCTTTTCTGACTTGTATTTTTCGTAGTACCCACAAAGGAGGCCAGAAGAGAGTATATATAGAGAGAGGGTGGAAACCCTAGCCGCCTCTTCAGTTATGGAAAGATTGAATCAAATCACAAAAAGATAGCAACGAATTAATTCTAATCCCACAAAGATAGGAACTGAATTAATTCAAATCCCACAAATATAGTAACGAAATTAATTCAAATCCCACAAAGATAGGATCTGAATTAATCGCATTGATTCACCCTTTCCATAACCGATTTGTAATCTGCACAGTCAGCGTAGCCCTCCATGCGGCAGCAGCAGCAGCAGCCTGGCCGCATGGACCGCTTGGACCGCATGGACCGCATGTGCTGCATGATCCGCATGAGCCGCATGGACCGCATGAGCCGCATGAGCCGCATGGACCGCATGAGCCGCATGGACCGCATGGCCGCATGAGGCCGCATATGAGCCGCATGCCGCATAAGACCGCATGGCCGCATATGAGCCGCATAAAGACCGCATGACTGCTGACGTGCTAAGTGCAAAGTGCGCCAACAAAACGCTACATTACGCCTCATGAGCCCATGAGTCCGAGCCCGAGCCCGAGTCCGAGTCCGAGTCCGAGTCCGTCCGAGTCCGAGTCGCTAAGCCCCTTTGGGGCTTAGCTCCAAGTGGAATTAATCCAAGAGAATGACAAAAGCATTAATGCTTAATCCTTGGAGCCTTATTCTTACCTCCTAGTAAAATCACCCACATGGTTCCCTCCTTAGGGTCACCACCCCATGTGCATCTCTCAACAACACACCCAAGTATATATGTTGAGATAACTCATGGTTCTTTTCCAATGTGGGACTAAAATTTTACAAGGCATGTTGAGAGCAAGCTCTCTCCATATAAATAAAGCACCAACAATCCCCCACATATCACAATATATATATGTGTCCAGGGTTGAGCGTTCCCCACAGTAACTGTCCATTTTGCATTAGGATAGATGTCGCTGACGACTTGAATCTTCCCGTATGGGTTAAATAACAATGTGATACAAGAATGGACTACGTCTTGAATTCTGCACCACAATTGTAATTCTTTCCACTCACAAAGTGTAGTTACGTGTGCTTCTGGCTGCACATTAAAGGCCCTGTGCCAGCCTAGTTTCAGTGTATAATTTTGGGCGTCTACAAGTTTACCCTCAAGAGACGGCCTGATATCTCTTTTCATACACTATAGGTGAGTTCTTTATTAAAGAGATATGAAATAAAGCCTTGCGCTTCCTTGCGGTGCTACGCCGCTATGACATGGCCTGAAGCCGAGGCATTACCCCTACCTGGGAACCTCATCGTAGTGTCATACTACTGTAGCATGAGGTCACAAGCCTCTTTGTAGTGCCAAACTACCCAGCATGAAGCCTAAGGCTTCCTTGCGGTGTTACGCCGCAGCGACATGGCTTGCAATGCCGAGGCTTTACCCCTACCTGGGTACCTCATCGTAGTGTCGTGCCACTGTAACATGGGGTCATCCTCCCCTTTGTAGTGCTGTCTACAACTCTTTAATTACGTCATACATCATTAGGCTACCTGCCTATTTGCGGTGCTACGCCGCTATGACTTGGCTTGCAAAGCCGAGGCATTACCCCTACCTGGGAACCTCATGGTGGAGTCATCCCACTGTAGCATGGAGTTTCACTCCTTGTAGTGCTGCTCTACCGTGCTTCCTGTAAAGCACACCAGACATTCACTCTGCCTGAGAACTCATTAAGGCGTTTAAGCCAACCTTTCCATAGGATTTGTTTTTCCGCAGAAAAATACATAGTAGACAACAGTGGTTATGGGTCCGTATCCCTTCCATGTTCCAGAGAACAAGTACCCACTGTTACCTGATAGTTTCCCAGTCAGTGATCCTCCTTTGAACCAAAAGTTAGATGCCTAGTAGATTTCTCTTTGAACTAATAGCATAAAACTTTATGGTAGGATTACAAAGACACACTATCAGAATGCCTTCAAGCCCATTTTACAAGCTGTGTCATCGACCAACTGGCGCTTGAGGCCCTTTGTGAACGAATCTGCCAGGTTCTTCTGACTCCGAACATCAACCACTGCAATTACACCTCTTTTAATAAGATCGTGTACTGCCCTGTGCTTCAACCGCACAGTCCTCTTCTTCCCGTTGAAGAGGTCATTTGATGCCACCGCCGCAGTCGCCTGGTTGTCACAGTATATCGGTATCGCCGGTATCTGAGCCCCAACTACTGGAAGATCATACATGAGCTCCCGAAGCCATTCTGCTTCATCTGCTGCAGTTTCAAGTGCATAGAATTCAGATTCCATGGAGGAACGAGAGAGTATAGTCTGCTTCTTCGACTTCCACGATATAGCAGCTCCACCCAAGGAAAAGACATATCCACCTGTGGATCTCTCGCTTTCCATCTCTGAACACCAGCTAGCATCACTGAAGCCTTCCACTACTGTCGGATACCCGTTGTAGTGCAGTGCATATGTCTGAGTTTTCTTGAGATATCTCATCACCCGCTTCACAGCTTTCCAGTGCTCAACCCCTGGGTTGCTTGTGAACCGACTCAGCATTCCCACGACGAAAGCTATGTCATGCCTTGTGGCAGTAGTTGCGTACATCAGACTTCCGATAACGCTAGAATACTCCAGCTGCCTGATGCTTTCCCTCGAGTTAGGCTTCAGCTTCTGATCACACCTGTATGGCGTATCGATCCCTGGAAGATCCTGATACCCGTAGCGTGTGAGCATCTTCTCAATGTAGTGAGATTGTGACAGCGCTACTCCAGTGTCTGTCCGGATGATCTTAATGCCCAATATGACATCTGCATCCCCCAAGTCCTTCATACTGAACTTGGTTGAGAGGAACTTCTTTGTCTCTGTGACACAGCCTATATCCGTACCTAGGATTAGCATGTCGTCCACGTACAAACAAACGATGACTCCTCTTCCATCAGCAAACTTTGTGTAAACACATTTGTCCGTCTCGCTGACTCTGTAGCCATTTGACCTAATAACTTTGTCAAACTTCTCATGCCACATCTTGGGAGCTTGCTTCAAACCATATAATGATTTTACCAACTTGCAGACTTTGTCTTCAAGACCTTTGACGACAAATCCATCTGGCTGTTGCATGTAAATCTCTTCGATCAGCTCCCCATTCAGGAATGCTGTCTTTACATCCATCTGATGTATCACCAACTTATGTATAGCTGCTAGAGCGATTAACATCCTGATGGTGGTCATCCGAGCTACTGGAGCGTACGTATCAAAGTAGTCTATCCCCTGTTTCTGAGAAAATTCCTTGGTGACCAGCCTGGCCTTGAACTTGTCAATAGTTCCATCTGCCTTCATCTTCTTCTTGAAGATCCATTTACATCCGATGGGCTTTTCTCCTTCAGGTAGATCTACCAACACCCATGTGTTATTGGAGGTGATAGATTCAAACTCGTCATTCACTGCCTCCTTCCAGAAGATAGCATCTCTGGTCTTCATCGCCTCATCATAGGTAAGCGGATCTGCTTCCACATGATAGGTGACAAAGTCATCTCCGAAATCTTTCGGTCTCCTCGCTCGCTTAGCTGACGGCTCTGCGAGTTCTGGTACAAGAGTTATTTCATCAACAACAGCTTCTTCTTGGACTACTGGCTCATATGAGATTTCAGTCTCATTTGCACCTACATCATTTTTCGGAATGTCCGAAAGAACAATGTTTTTATCTTTTACAAACTTTTCTTCAAAGAATTCAGCATCGCGAGATTCGATGATATGATTTGATTCAATATCAAGAAATCTCCGAGCATCACTCTTCTCGGCATACCCCAAGAAGATCGCCTTCGTAGTCCTTATCCCCAGCTTCTGAATCTTCAGATCTGGAAGCTTCACATACGCCAGACACCCCCACACTCGAATGACATTCAAGTTTGGTCTGACTTTGAACCAGAGTTCATGAGGAGTTACGTCCGAAGTTGCATATGGCACTCTATTCAGAATGAAAGTGGCCGTTAATGCAGCTTCTCCCCAGTAGCATTTTGGAAGACCTGCAGTGAGCAGCATAGAATTCATCATTTCTGTTAATGTTCGGTTCTTTCTCTCTGCTACTCCGTTGGATTGAGAAGAATATGGAGCAGTAGTCTCGCATATGATTCCATGTTCTTTGCAGAACGATACGAATTCATGAGACCTGTACTCCCCACCTCGATCACTTCTCAACCTCTTGAGTTGTTGTCCAGTCTGTCGTTCAGCTTCGGCCCTGAACTCTCTGAACTTCTCGAAAGCTTCGTCTTTGGACTTGAGCAAGTAGACGAACGCGTATTTTGAGAAGTCGTCGATGAAGGTTATGAAATACTTCATCCCGGCCTTCGTGGAGAAATGTTTGAAGTCACAGATATCGGAGTGCACCAACTCCAGAAGATCTGTGCTTCGATTGACCCGATGAAAGGGTTTCCTTGTGATCTTCGTCTGAGCACACACTTTACACTTCTCCACCTTACCCCCACATTTGGAGATAAGTCCTAGACTAGACATTTTGTTGATTCTTTTACAATAAACATGTCCTAGTCTATTATGCCACAACTCAAGAGAATAATCCGAAAATGCAACTGCATTAATGTCATCAAACTGGTTGACAAGCTGAATTTTAAACATTCCTTCGGTTTGATAAGCCTTCCCGAAGTATGTTCCCTTCTTGGACATAACCATCTGACCAGCGTTGATGTCCATCCTCAAGCCTGCGTTGCAGAGCAGGCTCCCAGAGATCAGGTTCTTGGCAATCGCAGGAATATGCTTCACACCTTGAAGCGTCAGAGTGTTCTCGAAAGTGAGTTTCAGCTCCACAGTCCCAATCCCCAGAACTTCAGCTTGGGCCTGGTTCACCATGACAACCTTCTCAGATATCGGCTGGTACGTGACGAACCATTCCTTGTCAGAACAGACATGGCAAGTCGCACCAGTGTCTATCCACCAGTCAGAGTCAATCCCCATAGTTGTGACCTGTCCGATCATAGCAACAATGCTAGAAACCAATAAAACCTTATTAGGCTCACCTTTCTCTGATTGTTTAGGCTTAGATCTGTATTCACTCTTGTAGTGGCCTTTCTTGCCACAATTGTAACAAGTCACGTGGGACTTAGTCTTCTGTTGCTTGAATGAAGGACCCTTCACTTTCAGATTAGTGAAGTCCTTCTTCTTGGGATGAGAAGCCGCCTGCTTCCCCTTGGGATCCCTCGTCTGTACCAAATTGGCTTTAGCCAACTGTTTGGACAGAGTGTCCACCTTCTGTTGAGAATGCATCTCGTCCTCAACATGGATCTCTTGAAGTAGATCTCCCAAGCCAATGTCTAGCTTCTTTCTGTGCATCCTTGCATAGAAGGTACTCCATCCAGCAGGAAGTTTTGAGACGATCCCTCCGACGACAAACTTGTCGGGAAGGGGCATCTCTTCGTCTTCTAGTTTCTGACGCAGCTTCAGAAATTCCTTCACCTGTGGCAGCATGGACTTTTCGTCCTCAAAGAGCAATTTGTGATATTTTTCAACCACAACCATTTTGCTCCTGTTCTTGTCTTCTTCATACAGATTTTCCACAGACTCCCATATGTCTCTGGCAAGTTCCTTCTTCGAGTAGGATTCTGCCAGGGAGTCCTCCATAGCATTCAGGATGATAAGCCTGCAGATGCTATTTTCCCTTCTCTATTTGGCCTGGAGTTTGGTAGCCGCGTTGATGGCGGCAGTAGATCCAGTGTCTGGAACAGAGGGTTCTTCCTCCAACAGAACATGATCAACATCTTTCAGTTGAAGAGTTAGGTACACCTTTCTCTTCCAGACTTGATAGTGCTCTCCATCGAACTTTTCCAACTTGCAGAAGTCTGATTGGAGGAGCGAAGCATTAATATTTTCCATCTACACGGATCTTGCTTTGAGATTGTTAGTCCCGGGGGCTTGATCGAAGATGAAAACTAATGCAATCGAGATCTGAGATGTCACACAAAACTTTGTGATGATCAAACTCAAGATCTACGAATAAAACTAAAAAACCAAATTACAATATGAAGGAGAAAAATAGCAAAGAGAAGATCTCTTGTTCTTCCTTGCAAACGTGTTGCAATTGGGACAGAACAAGTTACAATAATCTAGAGAGATGAGAAGAACAATGCTGGGGTGTCAAAACACCGTTGCTCAAAGCAAGATTCGCCCCACACGATCTGCTTCCAGGAACCAGCAAGTTTGAAGAACTTGTGGAACGCTCGATGTCACCTCTGTTCTGACTCCTCGGATGGACTTGCAATGGCGGCAGCAACTCCCTCTTTTTCTCTCTTTTCTGAATTGTATTTTTTCGTAGTACCCACAAAGGAGGCCAGAAGAGAGTATATATAGAGAGAGGGTGGAAACCCTAGCCGCCTCTTCAGTTATGGAAAGATTGAATCAAATCACAAAAAGATAGCAACGAATTAATTCTAATCCCACAAAGATAGGAACTGAATTAATTCAAATCCCACAAATATAGTAACGAAATTAATTCAAATCTAACAAAGATTGAATCAAATCTAACAGTCAGCGTAGCCCTCCATGCGGCAGCAGCAGCAGCAGCCTGGCCGCATGGACCGCTTGGACCGCATGGACCGCATGTGCTGCATGAGCCGCATGAGCCGCATGGACCGCATGAGCCGCATGGATCGCATGAGCCGCATGAGCCGCATGGACCGCATGAGCCGCATGGACCGCATGAGCCGCATGGACCGCATGAGGCCGCATATGAGCCGCATGCCGCATAAGACCGTATGGCCGCATATGAGCCACATAAAGACCGCATGACTGCTGACGTGCTAAGTGCAAAGTGCGCCAACAAAATGCCACATTACGCCTCATGAGCCCATGAGTCCGAGTCCGAGCCCGAGCCCGAGCCCGAGTCCGAGTCCGAGTCCGAGTCGCTAAGCCCCTTTGGGACTTAGCTCCAAGTGGAATTAATCCAAGAGAATGACAAAAGTATTAATGCTTAATCCTTGGAGCCTTATTCTTACCTCCTAGTAAAATCACCCACATGGTTCCCTCCTTAGGGTCACCACCCCATGTGCATCTCTCAACAACACACCCAAGTATATATGTTGAGATAACTCATGATGCTTTTCCAATGTGGGACTAAAATTTTACAAGGCATGTTGAGAGCAAGCTCTCTCCATGTAAATAAAGCACCAACAAGAACCAGGAGATCCTGGTCCTAAATCGACGGCGGCCGCCGCCGGAAACCCGCCAAGGGTGGAGATAGCTGAGGCGGACGGAGTTCGTGAGGCCGGTGGGGGCTGGACCACAGTTGAGAGGAGAAGGCGGCCGAAGGCTTCGGAGGCCAGGGATAAAACGGCGGGTACCAAACCACCCGCTTGGGGGTCTGTCCAGGGACCAAAAGAGGCAGGCCGTCGGTGGGGGGACCACCGGCAATGGCAGGATTCTCGTCCCTACGAGAACAGGAAGTTGGGAAGAGCGTCCAAGCAAAACAGCAGCGGATACATAGCCCAGATGAGAAGGAGCGAAGGGAAGGCTGTTGAAGAGACCAACGTAGGTCAACAGGACTCCAACACGAAGGGTATGAGGGGCAAGCAATCGTCAGTAGGGGGCCTTACTACGAAACCCGTCTCATGGGTGGAAATATGTCGTCCTGCCCCGGTGCAGGAGGAAGTCGACCTGCAATACGTGGAACCCAGTATCATCAACGGGACGAAGGTGGTGGAGATATCCGAAGATGATATACAGGAAATGACAGAATATTGGAAGAATACTCTCGTCTTATATGTGATGGGAAACAAGCCATTCTACGGCCAATTGAAGGCGTACGCCCTCAGAGTATGGCGACCAAAAGGAGACATGGAAATTTTTTCGCGAGAAAATTGTTTCTACTTTATCAAGTTTGATCTTGAAGAGGATCTTACCCGGATTCTGGAGGGGGGTCCATGGACGTTTGATGGGCGACTAGTTGTTCTCAAACGATGGCTGCCGGCCTCCAATTTCGAGAAAGACCGGCTGACCATGGTACCAATCTGGATTCGTCTTCCTTGGTTATCACCTCAGCTGTGGAGTATTCCGTCCATAATGAAGTTGGCGAGCATGGTGGGTAAACCTATACGGACAGATACTCCCACGGCCAGGTGGCAAAGGCTCTCATATGCTCGGATTTTCGTCGAAATCACGGCGAATGACTGTCTTCCAAGGAAGATTGATATCGTTCTTCCGAGTGGAAACTGGCTCCAACAGGACGTGGAATATGAGTGGGTTCCCCCATCATGTAAATCATGCAATTGTTTTGGACACACAAAGACTAACTGTTCTGAAGCTCCCCATCTAGAGAAGGAGTGTGGGGTGGAGGAGAAGGCCATGAGTGTGGCATCGGATGCGGAGCGAGCGGATACACAGGTGGATAGCATGACTCCCTTAGACAAACTAAGTGACCTATCGACGAATCCCAACTTAATGGAGGACATGGAGGACATGGAGGACATGGAGGGCATGGTGACGGACAAGGACGCGGCTGCTAATACATCCATACTGGGGAAGCGCAATGGACCAGAGGGAGCCAACAATGCCTCTGACCGATTCTCAGAAAATAGACTCGCTATAGTGGTGGCTCCTCAATATCAGGAAACTAGGCAAAATGATCCGGAGACAAGGCCGCAGGGTGGGGCTGAAGAGGAAACGGAAGTTGGAAAGAGTTATAAGGCGAGACGAAGATCAGAACCCATGGATAACCCTCAGGAGGGGATACGGACGAACCAACATGAGAACTGAGAGGTTCTCACAAAGGAACATCCGAAGTGGCAGGCTCTATTATCCGACGAGCAACCCAACGATGGTAATGTCGTGCAAGTAACACAGGAGGAGAGGAGAATGGTTGAATACGGTCGTCCCCCGACTTGTCCAAGGAAGAACGATCGGAGCAGGTTGGACACCAACCATAGTTGTTAGATGTCGTTCCTTTCTTGGAACGTGCGAGGGGCTAACTCCATCGGGAAGTGGAGAGAGATTCAGACAAGGATGAAGGGTAACAAATGCGACATTGTTGCTATTCTGGAGAGTAAAATTAAATCAGAGAACAAGCTTCGTAGCCGAGTTCCCCATCAGTGGGCCTCGACTCATAATCTTCGCATGTGTGAGATGGCCCGTATATGGGTGCTATGGGATGCCCGGCTATGGTCGGGACAAGTTCAGTTCATGTCTGAATAACTTATTGCTGTAGAGTTAACCAATAAGGGTGGATTCCGTATGCTGGTCGGTGCGGTCTACGGTCATAATGACCGAAGACGTCGACTCCAGCTATGGAAAGATATTATTTAGGTGGCTGCAAAGGTGGATAATCGTCTCCCTCTAGTCCTAAGCGGGGACTTCAACGCTATTCTGGCAGCTGACGAGAAGAAAGGAGGGAGACAGGTCCCTGGACACATTTTAGCAGATTTCTAAGACTGCCTATTGGCTTCTGGGTTGTCTTGCTTGGAGAGGATTGGGCACATATGGACGTGGGACAACAGTTCCGTGGTCGGTCGTATATACTGCCAACTCGATAGGACCTTATGCAATCATAAATGGCTTGAGCTATTTCCTCATAGCAAGGCGGTAGGCCTACACAGGGGCTCGAGCGATCACTCTCCAATGTTGGTCCGCCTGGTTCCAAAAAATCGAAGACACAGTCTCCCCTTCAGGTATTGCAATGCCTGGCCTCTCCAAGCTGGATACAATGAGGCAGTAGCACTCGGCAGCAACATAGCAATGGCAGGTACTGCTCAATTTAAATTTGTGTCTTTGCTAAAATCAATTAAGTCTGCTTTGAAATCTTGGAATAAACATCGGCCTAAGCCACGGGTTGATGACCTCGAGTCTGAGCTGAAGCGGGTACAAGAGGAACTACAGGAGCATCCAATGGATGCTACTTTAGCGGCCAGGGAGGTAGAATTACAAGAGGAAGCTCATCGATGTCGGTTTCATGAAGAAGTGCAGTTACAACAAAGAGCCAAATGCTCGTGGCTAAAGGACGGGGACAGATGTTCGAAGTTCTTTCATGCCACTATTCGTGCCCGTTAGAATCGTAATTCGATTGGGCATATTATTGGCGCTGACGGTTCTACTCTGAAGGAGGAGAAGGAAATTGCTGAGGAGGCTATTCGATATTATACTGAGCTATACAACCATGGGCAGGTTCGGCAACAATTCCCTGAACTTATTTGTAAGAGGGTGGTTACGGAAGCGGGCAATGCCAGATTACAGAAGGACATTTCAGTCGAAGAAGTGGAAGCCATTGTTCTCAACGCTGATCCTAATAAGGCTCCAGGACCCGATGGGTTTAACGCTGTTTTTTATAAAAAAACACTGGGGTGTATTGCGACAACGTGTGATGCCGGTGGTTCAAGAATTTTTTAGGACAGGGAAGTTGCTTAAACAATTGAATCATACATTCTTGTGCCTGATCCCGAAGAAGGAGGGTGCTCACTCTCTGGGAGACTTCCGTCCCATATCATGTTGCAATTTTATTTACAAAATTATTACGCATATTATGTGTGATGGCATGCAGGATATTATGCAGGAATTGATTTCTCCCAATCAAGCGGCTTTCATAAAGGGTCGCTCCATTGCAGAAAATTGCTTGTTAGCTCACGAGCTTATCAGAGATTTCAATAAAGTTGGCGGAGGAAAAGGGTGCATAAAGCTCGATTTGCGGAAGGCTTATGATACGGTCAGTAGAGAGTTTGTGTACAATATGCTCAGCAATATGGGATTTTCCAGCTGGTGGGTGGACCGCGTCAGGGAGTGCATATCTTCGCCTTCGTTCTCGATACTGATACGTAGGCAACCACATGGTTTTTTTGAGAGCAACCGGGGTTTGCGTCAGGACGACCCATTATCTCCGTACCTTTTCACTATCGTTATGGAATATTACACGTGCTTGATGGATATTGCAGTGCATAGAGGACAGCTTAAACATCTTTTACATCGAGTAGATCCGGTGGTTTCTCATCTAATCTATGCAGATGATTTGCTTGTATTCATCCAGCCAGCCAACAGGTCGATTGAGACTCTGAACAGGGTTATATATGAGTTCGGTCAGCTGTCGGGACTTCAACTTAACAGGGATAAGAGCCAAGTTTATTTCAGCAAAACTTGCAAAGAGACTGAGCTGTGGTCGAATCTCCTTCAAATCGAGAAAGGCCTATTACCGGTCAAATATCTTGGTCTTCCGCTATCAGTGTCATATGCTCGGGACGCTGATTGCCAAGGCCTTATTCAGTATATCCAAAGCAGGCTTGAGGGTTGGCAGTCCCAGATATTGTCGTTTGGCGGGAGAGTTGAACTAGTAAGATCGGTAATACTGGCTATTACTTCTTACTGGTTACAGGCTATACACATTCCAGATAAGACGATCCAGCGGATTGAGACACTTTGTGCCAACTTTGTGTGTCGAGGTGGCATGCATCTCATTTCATGGAGCGAGTTGTGTCGAAGCAAGGAGGAAGGAGGAATGGGTGTGCGTTCCATCCAAGAGATGCGGGAAGTTGCAGTTCTAAAAATGGCATGGAAAATATTGGTTGGCGACTCGTTGTGGTCTCGGTGGATGAAGAATAGATATCTGAGGGGTTCGAATTTCTGGACCCTACAAATAGACAATAACTTCTCCGTTACCATAAAGAATATATTGAGGGTTCGGCCGCTTCTGAAGTCCAATATTAGACGGGTTATATACAAAGGGGAACAGACGGACCTCTGGTTCGACCCATGGCTTAATGGGCAGAGCTTAGTCGAGAGATTGGGATGGCATGTATTCGAATTGGTGGGACGGATCGACCAGGTCTGTGCAATTCTAACGAATGGGATATGGCACCTGGATGCCCGGTCGGCCATCAGAGCTCTAGCGGATGAAATTCCTTCGGTTCAGCTGGATCACGCGGCCACGTGTGACTATTGGGAGTGGGTGGACACTCGGTCCGGGGTGTTCGATAGCAGGAGAGTCTATGAAAAGATTCGTCCACAGCACCCGAAGGTCGAATGGGCGGAAGTGGTGTGGGCCAAAGAGTGCGCCACGAAAATGAAGCTATGTGCTTATAAAGCTATACGGAATAGACTATTGACGAGGGACCGTCTACTGAGATTCGGCGTCCAGATAGATAGTGCATTGTGCGTACTATGCGGCGTGGAGGAGGAGTCGCGTGATCACTTGTTCTTTCAATGTTCCGTGTCTGGACACGTATGGAACTCCACTTGTAGCAGGGCTGGAATTATAAGTGGTGTGGATATGAATTTGATGGGGATAGTGGATAAGATATTAGCCATGATGAATCAGGAGAAGGAGCATTTCTACCTAGCTTGGTCATGGTTGCTGTCTGTGGTGTGGCACGTGTGGCGAGAACGGAATAGGAGAATATTCGAAGGCGTTGCCATCTCTACCGCGGGAATTATAAACAATATCAAGAGAGATATGGAATGTTTGCTAAATAAGTAGCAGTGTACAGTTGATAGTCGGGTGGTGTTTTTGTAAGACAGTCTGATAGTGAGTACCCTAATAAATTTACCTTTTTTCAAAATATATATATATATATATATATATATATATTTATATATATATATATTTATATATATATATATATTGTATATATATATATATATATATATATATATATATATATATATATATTTTTAATATATATATATATATATATATATATATATATATATATATATATATATATATATATATATATATATATATATATATATATATATATATATATAAAAGGATGTTAGGGTTTTCAAGCGGAGGATCTCTGCCGTGCGGTAATACGACTTCGCAGGGTGTGGCGGAGGAACCAGGTGATCCACCCCCGAGAGACGAGGGGGGCGGGTGGACCACTGTGGAACGCCAACGCCGACCGAGCCAAACTGGGCGCCGAGATCGCGTAGGGAACAGAAGTATGGCGCAGAGGATTCCTGGAGAGGGCAGACCCATGCCGGCAAGGCCGCAGGGTGCTAACCGACGGCCGGAGGCTCCCTTTCCGGCGATAGTAGGGAGAAGCGACCGAGCAAGAAAGGGAGGAAATATTGTAGGCTCGGCGAGGAAGGAGATTAATACTTCTATTAAGATGGGCGAATCTCGACCTAGATCGGCGCCGATCTCGTGGGCAGATTTATGCAAACCAGCCGTTGTCCAAGAAGAAGTAGAGTTACAATATGTCGAACCACGGGTGATAGAGGGACGGAAAGTTGTGGAGATCCCGGCGGATGACATAGAGGAGACTTCGGCATATTGGAAGAACACTCTCATATTGTACGTAATTGGGAATAAACCCTATTATGGACAATTAAAAGCATAAGCACAGAGAGTATGGAGGCCAAAAGGGGAGATGGAGATCTTCTCCAGAGAGAACGGGTTCTATTTCATCAAGTTTGATCTTGCAGAGGATTTGGAGAAAGTGCTAGAAGGGGGAATGTGGACGTTCGATGGCAAACTCGTTGTGCTAAAAAGATGGTGCCCAGAATCTTGCTTCGAAAAAGATCGACTCTTGTCGGTTCCAGTATGGATCAGATTACCCTGGCTATCTCCGCAGTTATGGAGTACGCCGACAATCATGAAAATTGCCAGTATGATTGGTAAGCCTCTTCCGACAGATATCCTTACAGCCAAACGGAAGCGCCTATCGTTTGCTAGGGTGTTTGTCGAGATCGAAGTTACTAATGAACTGCCAAGAAGGGTTGAACTAATGTTACCAAATGGTGAGATGATGTGGCAACAAATCGAGTACGAGTGGGTCCCACCGTCGTGTGAGAAGTGTAAGTGTTTTGGACATGTCAGACTACATTTTCATGAGGAGGAGAGCCCTATGGAGGAAGAGGCACAACCAAATAGCATGCCTGCAGAGGGTGTCACAAAAGACAGGGAGATGGTGCAGACTCAAAGAAACAAGAAGGCGATTGAGAGGGAGGAGATGGAGGAGGATCATCCATGTGGCACACAACAAGGAGACGAAGCATCAGACGGGCATGGAATTTCAGTGCTCGGTAAACGTCAAGTTCCGGAGCAAGAGGGGGTTAATGAGGGGTATATGCCATTAACCATGGAAGAACAGAGGATAGTAGGCGACTCTCAGAGAGTCGAAAACCTCATGGACTTGGTACACCTACCAGAAGACGAGGGCCAATGGGAGGAAGATATAAGCGGAAGAGTGTCGAAGTTTGTCCGGATTTTTGGAGACGGTAACAGGGAACAACCACGAAGACTAACATACGGGGATTCGTATGAAGGAGAACATGCACATGGGGAGAATCTTACCAGGAAGAACCCACTATGGCTCGCCAAACTGAAGGGACCTAATCCAGAAGGAGGGGATAAGAGAGGTAAGTCTAGTACTGCTGACACAGGAAGGATTCAACCTCATTGTCCGAGGGAGAGTCTGCGAAACACGAAGGATGGGCCCAATATTCATCAATGACCATACTAACGTGGAACGTTAGGGGGGATAACTCGATTGGTAGGTGGAAGGAAATTCAGCAGTTGGTGAGAAGTTCAAAGAGCTCGATAGTGGCGATATTAGAGAGTAAAATTAAAGATCCGGTCAAACTTAAGCAGAGAATTCCAGCCAATTGGAAGGCAGCTGATAATCTAGTCCAAGGAGGGGCTGTGAGGATATGGGTTATGTGGGATAGCCAAATCTGGAAAGGAAGGGTTCGACACTCCTCGGAGCAACTGATAGTACTTGATCTCACTAATAAAGGTGGATTAGAAATTATCGTTGGGGCTATATATGGGCACAACGATAGACGCTTGCGAAGTAGACTTTGGGAAGATATAATTAAAATCTCCGGTGAAGTAGGCAACCAAACCCCTCTGCTCTTCAGCGGGGATTTTAATGCCATCCTAGCTGCTAATGAGAAAGAAGGTGGAAGACCGGCGCCACCCAACCTATTAGCAGATTTCCAGAATTGCATCTCAAGTTCGGGTTTACTCTGCCTGGAAAGAACGGGACAGGTGTGGACATGGAACAATAGCTCGATTGAAAATCGGGTATCCTGTCAATTGGATAGAGCGCTTGGCAATCTGAGATGGATAGCGACGTTCCCCCAAGCCAGGGTGGAGGGTCTACCGAGGGATACTAGTGACCATGCTCCTATAATGGTGCGTCTAGTGAGTACACACAAACATGGGAGGCGACCATTCATATTTTCCAATGCTTGGAAGCTTATAGAGGGATATGAAGACGCAGTGCACAGGGGACTGCATATAGATATTATGGGCACCCCCCAATTTTGACTCATCCGGACGCTCAAGCGGGTGAAGCAGGAACTCAGGGCTTGGAACATGAGGAGACCACATCAGTCGATAGATGTTAAAGCCAAGCAACTTCAGGAAGTGCAAGATGGGATGCTCACGTCCCCATTTGATCAGGATTTGGCCCGAAAGGAGGTGAGTATACAAGAAGAAGTGCGTCGGCTCCGATTCCAGGAGGAAATTCATTTGAAGTAGCGAGCCAAATGTGCGTGGCTCAAGGACGGGGATCGCTGTTCTAAGTTTTTCCACGCAACGGTTAAGGTGCGCCAATATCAAAACTCGTCGGCCCCTCTAATGAATGCCGACGGCTCAGCCACTACTCGGCCTAAGCAACTGAGCACTGATGCTGTTCCATACTTCACTGAGTTGTACAACTCCAATGAGAACGAGGAACAAGAGCCGCTAGTTATATGCAAAAGAATGGTCACAGAGTCCGAAAATGCTAGGCTTCGGAGAAAAATTCAAATGGACAAGATTGAGAATATTATTAAGAATGCTGATCCGAACAAGTCCCCTGGCCCGGACGGGTTTAATGCAGCGTTCTTCAGGCATAATTGGACACAGTTGAAGGAGCTTGTATTTGAAGTAGTAGATGATTTCTTCGCTACCGGTCGTCTCATCCGAGAGCTCAATCATACTTTTCTTGTTCTCATCCCCAAGAAAGAAGGAGGTACGGAACTGAAAGATTTTCGCCCTATAGCCTGATGTAATTTTATTTATAAAATTATTACTCATATCATGTGTAACAGGGACATCATGCAAGAGCTTATCTCGACGAACCGGGCTGCATTTATAAAGGGGCGGGCTATTGCGGAGAACTGTCTTCTTGCCCATGAACTAATCCGAGACTTTAACAAGAATGGAGGGTGAAAAGGGTGCATCAAGCTAGATTTGCGGAAGGCCTACGACACATTGAATAGAAGATTCTTATGCAGGATTCTCCACGGCATGGGTTTCGACCAATGGTGGATTGACAGAGTAGCTGAGTGTATTACCACTCCTTCATTCTCAGTGATGATAAACGGCCAACCACATGTCTATTTTGGTAGCTGTTGCAGATTGTGTCAGGGTGATCCTCTATCCCCTTATCTATTTACTATCGTTATGGAGTACTTTACTTGCCTGATTGATGTGGAGGTTCATTGGGGAAACATCACGCCGCTGTATCGTCGGGTTAATCCAGTTATTTCTCATCTTATCTACGCTGATGATCTGCTAGTATTTATGGAGCCTACAGAGAAGGGAGTTGCTGCGCTTATTCAGGTTCTCGAGGAGTTCAGGAAGAGGGCGGGTTTGACACTCAATAGGAACAAGTCTCAGCTATTCTTTAGTAAAGACTGTCCGCTACAAGTCTACTGGTCGGAACGACTTGGGATTGAACAGAAAACTCTTCCGGTGCGGTATCTTGGCATCCCCCTCTCTATTAATCATGTCTCTAACATGGATTGTGTGGAGCTGGTTAGTTATGTCCAAAGTTGGTCAGAAGGGTGGCAGACCCAACTCCTCCCATTTGGTGGGAGAATTGAGCTGGTACGCTCAGTGATATGGGCGATCACAGGTTACTGGCTCCAGGCCGTCATCATCCCGAAGGGTACCATAAAAGAGATTGAACGATTATGTGCTAATTTTGTCTGGAAAGGGGGTGTACATACTATTACTTGGGAGGGGCTCTGTCAGCCAACGGAGGAGGGGGGTATAGGGCTCCAGTCGCTCAAGACTTTAAGTGAGGTGGCAAAACTAAAAATGGCATGGAAATTCTTGACGGGTAATTCCTTGTGGGCGAACTGGATGAGATTAAGGTATGCTTCAAATGACAACTTCTGGGTTATGTCACACAGTAACAACTACTCTGTCCCTTTCAAAAACATTTTAGCTCAGCAGGAAATGCTGAAATCTTGCATTTCTCGAGTAATTCGAAACGGGGGTGCGACAAGCTTGTGGAAGGACCCGTGGCTCGGCAAAAAGAGCTTCATAGATCGCTTGTGGTGGCCTACTTATGAGATGGTCGGGCAGGATGTCCAACTTAGCAGCATTATAGAGGGAGGAGAATGGAACGTGACTAATCGACACAATCAGCAATGGTTTGGAGATGAAATTGGCCAAGTGCCAATCATAGCCGAAGAAGGGGAGGACCAATGGGTGTGGGATGGCACTGTTGAAGGCGGATTCACCTACGGGTTGGCGTACGAGAAACTGCGAGTCGCCTCTCCGAAAGTGCTATGGCGGAGGTGGCTTGGGTCAGGCGGGCGGCGAGCAAGTGGAAGCTGTGTTTATACAAAGCTATAAGGGATAGACTGCTTACTAAAGAGCGGTTGGTGCGAATCGGTGTTCATATTCCTGACTTCAGATGTGTGTTATGCGGAGGAAGCAATGAAACTCGAAACCATCTTTTCTTCGAATGCTCATTCTCGGATGAGCTGTGGCACTTATACAGAAGAAGTTTGGGCTTACCAGCCAGAAGGTAGGCGGTGATTATGGATGTGGTGGATGAGATTCGGAAAATGAGAGATCAAGGACAGAAGTACTGGGAGGTGCGTATTCGACTTCTTGCCGTCATATGGCACATTTGGCGGGAACGAAATAATCGAATATTCGATGGCAGAGCTAACGCCTTAACCGGGCTCCTCAATAATATCTACTTTGATCTAAAGATTATGGAGGCTGGTATAGAATGAGGCAGGATTTATGTGCTAAGTGAGAATCACCAGGTGATGGGTTAGAGAGTTGTAAGGAAGAGCTACTGGGAGGGCCTGTATGGACTCCGATCTGTAAAGCTTGCTTCAGTTAATAAAAGAAGAACCTTTCGCTTCAAATATATATATATATATATATATATATATATATATATATATATATATATATATATATATATAATTTTATTATATATTTATATATATATATATATATATATATATATATATATATATATATATATATATATATATATATATATATATACCTGTATGGACTCCGATCTGTAAAGCTTGCTTCAGTTAATAAAAGAAGAACCTTTATATATATATATATATATATATATATATATATATATATATATATATATATATATATATATATATATATATATATATATATATATACATAATTGTTCTGAAACCATCCGGGTGGTTTCATATTATGGAACTGTTGGTATTTTTGCCTATGGACTAGGAAAGATAGTCCCACATCGGCTACACCAAATGGTGAGTATCTCAATATAATGCATTTCTTGTTTTGAGGTGTGCACATGAGGTGTGGTGGGACACAAGTATGTGCCATGTGGGAGTATTTTCCTACAAGGAAAAAAGGATTAATTCCAACAAGGATGTAAGTTAATTTTTGTTGTGCGGACTCGGACTTGGACACGGACCCAGGTTGTCTCGTGCATGCACGGGAGTGTTCGGGGAGTAGGCGTGGACTGGCACACTTCTATGCTGATTGTGGGATGATCTAAAATATTAAACTCTATTTTTGAGTATTGGTATTTTAGTCTCACATCGGATAGGAGAAGAGGTGAAGTGTCAACTCCAATCTATAAATAGAGCCCCTTAGCCTCCTTTGAAAGATGTACCAAGAAGAGAGTTAAGGGAGTCCATAAAGTCCAGGAAGCTCGTTCAAGTCTCAAATATTGACTTACGAGCGTTCTAGAAGTTCTTTGTGAACTTACTGGTTCCTGGAAGCAGATCGTGGTGGGACGAATCTTGCTTTGAGCAACGGTGATCTTAATCACCCCAGCAAGAGCCTTTCCTCTTCTTCTTTCTTCTCCTTCATCTGAGTTGTAACTCAGTTCTGTTCGTCAGCAACTGCGATTGCGAGTAAGAATGTGAGATTTATTTTCTGAACTCAGTTCTGTCCGTCAGCAACTGCCGTTGCGAGGAAGAACATGAGATTTATTTTCTGATTATTGTTGCTTTTGTAATCAGATTCATATTATAGTATTCCTCTTGGATCTCGATAAATATCAGAAGGTTAACCTCTGATCTCGACATCGAGTCTACCATCTTTGATCAAGCCCCGGGACTAACAAATATCAAAGCAAGATCCTTGTAGATGGAGAACTCTCGTGCTTCTCTCATCGATACCAGCTTTAACAAGTTGGAGAAACTCGATGGAGAACGTTTCCAAATCTGGAAGAGGAAGGTCACCCTTAATCTTCAACTCATGGACGTAGACCATATGTTGATTGAGGATGAACCGACGATTCCAGAAGGAGGAACTGTCGATGCTATTGCTACTGCACTCGTCAAGCAGAGCAAATGGAATATAGAAAACAACATCTGTAAACTGCTGATTCTCAAATCTATGGAAGACTCTCTAGCAGAGTCATATTCCAAGAAGGTGAAGGCCAAATAGATCTGGGATTCTTTGGACAAGCTATATGAAGATAATGAGAACATGTCCAAAATATTCATCGTCGAGAAGTACCACAAGTGGCTCTTCAAAGACGAGATGGCGATGCTACCTCAAGTGAAGGAATTTCTGAAGTTGTGCCAAAAGTTAGATGACGAGAAGATGCCCCTCGTCGACAAGTTTGTCGTTGGAGGGATAGTCTCGAAACTTCTTGCTGGTTGGAGCAAATTCTATGCTAGAATGCATCGGAAGAAGCTGTACATTAGCTTGGAAGATCTTCTACAAGAGATCCATGTTGAGAACGAAATGTGATCTCAACAGAAGATGGACTCTCTGTTCAAACAACTGGCTAAGGCCAACTTGGTGCAGACAAGAGGGTTCAAGGTGGAGCAAGTGGCTTTTTATCACAAGAAGGACTCCACTAATCTGAATGTGAACGGTCCTTCATTCAAAGCAACAGAAGTCCAAGCCCCTCATGACTTGCTTCAACTGTGGCAAGAAGGGCTACTACAAGCGTGAATGTAGCGACGACAAGAAATTACGTCGCCAGTAGCGACGTCGTTTTAAACACGTCACAAAACGTCGTTGTCTAGCGATGTTCTGCGACAGGAGTGTACTACATCGCCGAATAGCGACGTCCAGCGACATATTTTATGTATATGTCGCCAAGTTTGCGACGTTTAGCGACGTCAAAACGTGACATCGCTAAGTTATTTTACTTAGGGCACGCCGCTGCCTTCTTTCCCCCTCATTCTCACTCTAAAACCCGAAAATTTCATTTCCCCCCACCCCCCTGGCGACTCCCTTCCCCTCTGTCAGTGCCCCCCCCAGCGACCCCCTCCCCCCCAGCGACTCCCTCCCCCTCCGGCGAGCTCCTCCTCCTCGAACTCCTCCTTCCCCAATCCGACCTCCTCCTTCTCTTCCTCAGGTAAACCCTAACCTAACTCCTCTCCTTCCTCCTCCTCCTCTCCCACGGACACACACACACACGCACACGGACACACACGGACACGGACACACACGCACACACACAGATACGGACACACACACACACACACACATATATCATTACCAACCACGCGTGAACACATGCACGAGACTGCACTGTGTCATTTGTGTTCGTGTGTGTTAAAAAATAATTTGGACACGATTGTGTCCTGTTTTGGTGGACACTTGACACGTGTGACTCTATGACACATACACATATCATTACCAACAATTAGATTTTGCTATTAATTGAATTTGGATTTCGAATTTGGTTTATCCCCAATTTTCTGATACGTAGTTCACGATATATTAATTTTCTAAGATTAACATTTGTTTAAACTGATTTTGAATGATTAAACCATTATGATTAATCCCATATCTTTTCTGAGAATTAATGTGCATGTTAGGGTTCACATTGATTGGGGATTCTTGGGTTTTCGTATGCCATTGACTGTCAAAACTGAGAACAGTTTTTATACACTGTTTTCACATATTGGCACACACACATTACACTGAATTTTCTCGAGAAATTATGCACTGTTTACACCTATCTACACACACACATAAGTGTAACCTGAGAATATAAACACACACTACTGCTATCTACTGATTTTTCTGAGATTGATACACTGTTTGTGTATACTGTTTCTCTTATAGCTCACTCACATTACACTCAAAACCGAGAATAGCTAATTCACTCACACTATTGATTCCTATGTATACACACACATTGAGACACCTAGCCCATGTTATGTACACACACATGGCACACTTTACCCTATATACACACATCCTATTGTACACATACACTGTTAGCACACCACACACATGACACATACACATATATATACGTGTCAATCTGAGAACAGTTTGTGCATTGTTTCCTCATATTTTATATATATATATATATTTTGCAGTCCATATTAACTCTTCATATCAGTCCAGGCATTTATTTAGTTCCAGTCCTATTATTTGTCTTGTATTCAGTTGTTCAGTCCCATGACTGACATATAGATTAGGTATTGTTTGGTTGAAGGATTACCTTTTTAGTTCATTCCACCCTTGCACATCGACATTAGTTATCAACTTAGATGTCCAGCCTGTCCTTAAATCAGTTTTGAATTAATTATTTAGCCCCCAAATTGCTTATTGGTTAGTTCAGTCTCCTATTGAATATGAGTTCAGTTCCTGAGGTCACTTGACTAAATACTTGAGTATCAGTCCCTAACATCAAGTGTCTAGTCACCTACCTACCATGTATCAGTCCATGCCACAGAGGTTCAGTCCTATTTTTACAAATGGGTCAGTGTTTGGAGTGTGGCTCGAGTTTGGGGCTTTTGATGATATGTATTCTTGTATCAGTCAACAGGTGGTCTATTTGAGTAACAGTCCTTGTAGATTTCATTTTCCTTAAACTGTAAATAGGACTGAGATTGGTTTTCCTATTTCTGAGATAAATCCACTGAATGTGTCAACTGATTCCCTTGAATAACTGAAATTGAATTGACTGTTAACCAATAACGATAAGGTAAAGGGTACCAATAGCGATAAGGTAAAGGGTACCAACTTAAGGTATTGGTATTGGGATACCAATAGCGATAAGGTAAACGGTACCTTGGTAGGTAATGACTAGAAATAGGATATTTGACTTAGATTGGACTAAGAGTTGACAAAGTCAACTATAGGTCAACCCTTGACCTACTGTGACCTTGTTTGACTTTGTTTGACTTAGGTTGACCTTGTTTGACTTTGTTTGACTTAGTACAACCTAGTTTGACCTAGATTGCATATCATTGATATTAGTAACTGTCCGCTACTAATGTGTCCCTAATAAGACATAATATACGAATTTGTGCCTGTTGGATAATGTGTGTCCATCTTTGCAGAATTATTTCCAAATGGATATGAATTACTACTTGCGGAATCGTTCATGGATGTACAATCGTCGTCCTGATGATATGTATGGTGTGTAGGATGAATACATAGCGGGAGTAGAGCAGTTCCTGCAGTTTGCTAAGGCGTTCCCTCAGTACATGGACGGCACCAAAATTAAGTGTCCGTGTGTGAAATGTCATAACGTAAAATATTATCCAGAAGTGGAAGTGACATATCATTTGTACTCGAGGGGTTTTACGCCTAATTACTATCAGTGGACCGCACACGGAGAACTTGTGTCTTTAGCATCAGAGCCGGAGCCTTATGTTGAGCCATATATGCATGCGGGACCTAATTTTGTTTCAGATAATCATGCATATGACGACGGGTGCGTGAACATGGTTTTCGACGCTGCGGGGCCTAGTTTCGTTCATGATGCACCTGAGGAGGCACCGAACGCCGATGCTGCACAGTTTATGGAGTTGCTGGAGAATGCAAGGACTCCATTGTATCCTGGTTGCGAGGATCATTCACCGTTGGAGGTGGTTACAAGACTGTTGAGCATTAAGTCAGATTTTAACATGTCGCAAGAATGCTACAACCGAGTGTTGGAGTTGATTATAGAGATCTTGCCGGCGGGTGCTAAGTTGCCTAAAGACTTCTACCGGTCTAAGAGGATGGTGAGATCGCTTTGGATGGGATACGAGAAAATCGATTCCTGTCGTAATGGGTGTATGCTGTACTACAAAGACGACAAGGACGCAGATGTGTACAGATTTTGTGGTGCTGATCGCTATAAGACAACTAGTACAGGAAGGTCTACCGGTGCAAGAAGACCGACCGATTCAATATACTACTTGCCTTTAACGCCGCGGTTGCAAAGATTATTTATGGTGAAAGAGACGGCCGAAAATATGAGGTGGCACATGCGAGAACAGATTGAAGGAGTGTTGGATCACCCATCCGATGGAGAAGCGTGGAAGCACTTTGATCGAGTGTATCCAAATTTTGCTTCAGATCCGCGAAATGTCAGGTTGGGACTATCTTCTGACGGTTTTACTCCTTTTGGTCTTTTGGGATCCCAGTATTCGTGCTGGCCTGTGATTGTCACTCCGTATAACCTACCGCCTTGGATGTGCATGAAGACTCAGTACATGTTTCTAACCGTTATAATTCCTGGTCCGAACAATCCCAAGAGGAACATTGACGTGTACTTACAGCCTTTGATAGATGAGTTGAATCAGTTATGGGAAGTAGGCGCTAACACGTACAATGTTTCCAGGAAGCAGAATTTTCAGATGAAGGCAACCCTTATGTGGACCATCAACGACTTTTCGACCTATGGAATGTTATTTGGATGGAGCACTCATGGCCGTCTCTCATGTCCGTATTGCATGGACCGTAGTAAGGCTTTCCGCTTGAAACACGGAGGAAAACCGTGCTTCTTTGATTGTCATCGACAATTTTTGCCAAAAGATCATCCGTTCAGAAGGAACATGAATGCTTTCCGTGCCGGCGTTGTAGAGAAGGGTGATCCACCGCCAAGGTGGTACGGAGCCACGATATGGGAGGAGGTTAAAGATTTTTCAAGTGCTATCGAAGATCCTACAACTGGGTACAAGTGCGATGGATTTGGTAGAGTTCATAACTGGACAAAGAGGAGCATATTCTGGGATATGCCATATTGGAGTACCAATCTGATCAGACATAATCTTGATGTCATACATATTGAGAAGAATGTGTTTGATAACATAATTAATACTGTGATGGACGTAAAGGGAAAAACGAAAGACAATCCTAAGGCCAGGTTGGACTTAGAAGAAATATACAAACGCCCTGCGTTGCATTTGATACAGCAGAATGGAAAACAGTTCCTGCCGAAGTCAATTTTCTCGCTGGACAAGGAGGATAAAGTGAGACTTTGTCGGTGGATCCAGGGCCTAAAATTTCCAGACGAATATGTGTCAAATCTGAGAAGATGTGTCGATCTGAAGGAAAACAAATTGACGGGTATGAAGAGCTACGATTGTCACGTATTCATGGAGAGGTTAATTCCGATTGCATTTCGGGAATTCTTACCGCAGGCAGTTTGGGATCCATTGACGGAGCTTAGCATATTCTTCAGGGATCTTTGTTCTAAAAAATTGCTCGTTGATCGTCTAGAAAAGCAAGAGAAGGACATTGCGGTAACACTATGCAAGCTAGAGAGGGTGTTTCCTCCTGGATTCTTCGACTCTATAGAGAATTTGCCGATTCATCTATCCTATGAGGCACATGTTGGTGGACCCGTCGAATATCGATGGATGTACCCGTTCGAGCGACATTTGAATCACCTAAAAAGAAAGGTGAAAAATAAGGCACGGGTCGAGGGTTCTATTTGTGAAGCCTATGTTCTCGAGGAGATTACAAACTTTTGTTTGATGTATTTCAAGCCTCATGTTGCAACTAATAGAACGAGAGCTTCCAGAAACGACGAGGGAGATCATGAAAGTAATGATACAATACTGAAGGTATTCAATGCTCCAGGAAAGCCATCGGGTAAGATAAAAAAGAGATATCTGAACGATGATGAGCTAAGGGCTGCTGAGGTGTATGTATTACTCAACTGCGACGAGGAGGAAGTAGAGAAACTGGAGGGGTAAGTAATTAATACGTCTATATTATTTTAATAGTGTTAATTATTATACTATTACATTAATTGAACGATGTTGTTTTCAGCATATTTAATGATGATGTGAGGTCGGGTAGGCCACACATAACAGAAGAAGAACTAGAACAAGAAATGAGGCATTATTTTCCATCATGGTTGAGTGCATATGTAAGACTTGAGAACTCTGTAATTACCTTTTTGTATATGCACTTGATTGAGAATGAGCTTAATTGCTTCTTTCGTGGTATTTAGGTCGATCGTCCATACGCAAGACTTGAGAATGAGTCTATTAGAACGCTAGCCAAGGGACCAATTTATGCTGCAAAAATATGGCCAAGCTACTGTGTTAATAGATTTAAGTTCAAGTCAACAACTTGCCCGATCAGAGACAACTTTGTGGATCTCGATTCCACCAAAAATAGCTGTTTGTGTATCAGATCTTCGAACTACAAAGATGTTGATGCGGGCAACGATTTCTATGGCGTGCTACGGGAGATCGTGGAGCTGACATATAGTTATGGAATAGAGCCTGCTAAGATTGTATTATTCAGGTATGATTGGTTCGATCCGATTGAAGGTCAAGGTTGGAAAGTAGACAAGCACGGTCTTGTTGATATAAACTATCGGCGTCGATATCAAGCCTATGAACCATTTGTCCTATCAAGTCAGGCTCAGCTCGTGTACTTCACAAGTTATCCTAAACGGGGAACAACAATGTCGGACTGGTGGGCAGTATGCAAGACCAAAGCTAGAAATACCTTTAAGGTTGACGATATAGCTTATCAACAGGATGAACTACCTCTTATAACAAATATTATAGAAGTGGACACGACGGAAGTTCCCTATTACACATCTAATTGTGTAGAAGAAGTAGAATTATCTGAAGAGGAAGATGCAGATGAAAGTGAAGATGTAGAGGAGGAAGAAGAAGAAGAAGAAGAAGAAGAAGAAGAAGAAGAAGAAGTAGATGAGCTAAATGAACTAGATAAATTTTCAGAAGAGGATTAAATCTGTACGTTTGTTTTATCATCATATTTGACACTTTAGTGACACTTCTATCATATAAATCTGTGACACTTCAGTGACACTTTATTGACACTTTTATTGACACTTCAGTGACACTTTATGACTATAATATTTTTCAAAAATCTGTGATGTCTATCATATAAATATATTTTTTTGTTTTATTGTCATATGTTTTATTGTCAGGTATGACTAGACCATCTGGACGACGCGGAGGATTTTGTATTAGGCAGTCCCGTCAGCCTCGGGCTGGGGATAGAGAGGGCAGTTCCGTACCCTCATCCTCATCTCCGAGTACGCTAGTGTACCGTTCTGTTCCCGGTCCATTACCGGGACAGGGCAGTTCCAGCAGGTTGGCGACTCCTCCCTCGTCGTCCAGCCTTCCTGATCCCGCGTCCAGCATCCCTGATCCCCCGTCCAGCATTCCTACTGTCGACGGCTCTATGGAGGGAGCCCACGCCTAGCATATGGAGGACGGCGATCAGACTGATCCTGTCCAGGCAGGAGGTGAGAGCGACCCTCCATGCGCTCCCCCGGGCGAGACGCGTTTGGAGATTTGGACGGACGGGCCTATGAAGTAAGTTAATTAATTATTATATATTTCTCAAATAATTATATGTACATATATATTCATGAAAAATTATTATTGTATAGATATCGGCCTTCTGCAATACAGAGACAGCTGGGGACATTTCTGAGGCAGAACTATGGTGGACCTTGGATTAACTACTCAGATGCTCTCGCAGATAGGAAGGCCTTTTGGTTCGCCCACTTCAAGGTAAAAAATTTGTTTATTTTTAAATTTTAATAATCATTTGTGTATATTATACAACTTTTGTATTTTACTTCTTGTAGAGGACCTATTTCTATCTACCACACCGGACGGCGCGGATCGAGGGCCAATTTTCTGCCGTCGCAGCCAAGCTCATCCGTGATGCGATCGACGACCAGAAGCATCGTGATCACTCCGGACAGCCGATCCAGGGTTGGATTACGCCAGAGAAGTGGACTGCGATGAAGGCTAGATTCAGCGAGCGCAGGTACCAGGAGCGGTCTGAGAAGGCCAAGGTGGCACGGTCGAGCGCCGGTAAGTGGTGTGGTGGCTCCATTCCGATGACGAAGCATTTTTGTCGTCTGGTACGTTTCCTATGACGGACATTAATTTATATGTAGTTCTATAGAATGTTTAATACTAATAATAGATAATATATTTTAACAGGTAAAAAAGGGTGATGACCCGAACATGGTGACCGTCTTCCTGATCACCCATCGGAGGGCAGGGGAGTTCATTGACGAGCGAGCGACGCATGCATATGTACTTTCTATCCTTTATATTAATTTACTATAATTTAGAAAACATGAAAATATATATCAATATAGACTTTAGCAAACACTTACATGTTAGCAAACATGTTCTAGGCCGAGTTTGTTCGGCTACAGGAGGAGGCGGCTGCTGCTGCTGCTGCTAGTGCACAAGCAGAGGGAGGGGCTGGTACTTCCTCCCAGCCGCCTACAGCTCTATCGCCGGACGAGCTCTGGATGACCGCCGTTGGCGGTCTTCAGAAGGGTACGTACTACGGTACGGGATCCTACGGCGCGTATTTGGCTTCGGAGTCATCCCGGGCCCCCTCTGTCAGTACGCAGTCTCCGGCTACGCAGGCGTCGTCATGAGCTGAGGATGTTCGTCGTCAGATCGAGGAGCTGCGTCGCGAGTTGCAGCAGCAGATTTCTGATGCGGTCGTGCGACGATCCGACCCTCCGATCGTCACCGGACGATTTGATGCGGTCGAGCGCAGTATACATGTGTTGATGAGTCTACATCAGGCTACAGCTGCCAGCTTGCAGACGCTCACCAAATCTACGCAGCGCACAGAGCGTAGACAGGTCGAGCTGGAGGGATCGCAGAGGAGCATATCTGCCTCACTCGCTCAGTATACTGAGAAGGTGGTGAGTACCCTTGCTGCGCATGGTGAGCGACTGCGAGAGCTGGAGCAGGTACGTCCTCCCGGTCCATCGACGGTGCCGACTCCAGACATTCTACTACCTCCTACTGCCCCTACGGTGCAGCTCACCCAGGAGCAGTATGAGTACATGCTATCCCAGATGCGCGGCAGGAGTCCTCAGTGATCCAGTAGATATTTTTTATCATCTTTGTATGTATTGGCACTATGGGCCTATTGACCGTTCTGTACACTGATTTTCATTCTTATTTGCCCTCCATTGTGGACATGTATGTTTGTTGGATATTTACTTTGTGATATTTACTTTGTTGGTATTTTTATTGTGATATTTACTTTGTGATATTTACTTTGTGATATCTGCGATGGGGATGACAAATATACCTACGCTGGGTTATAAGCGATGATCTGATATACAAAGGAGGTGCTGCCGAAATTTTAAAAAAATATATTATGTATTTTTGTTATGATGTGTGTCTGTGTTTACAGTGAATGTGAAATACAGTGTTCGAAAACCATCGACAGTTTCGATTACTGTTGTATGCGTTATCTTGGATAGAAATAGCAACAGTTCAGGGTGCACTTCTGAGAGCTTCATTTTCATGTCCTTCACTTTCTCGGACGTCGTAAAGGTTTCCGAGAAGGTGAAGGACGTGAAGAGGAAGCTCTGAGAAGTGCACCCTGAACTATTGCTCTTTCTATCCAAGATAAAACATAGAACAGTAAGCGAAACTGTCGATGGTTCGAACACTACACTTCACACACACTGTAAACACAGAAATACAGCATAACAAAAATATCAATTATATTTTTTTAAATTTTTTTAACATCTGCGACGTATAGCGACGTTCTGCGACGGCAGATAGACGTCGCTATACGTCGCTAAATAGCGACGTGACGTCGCTAGACGTCACTAATATGCTGATGTGTGCTGAGGATGTACGTCGCTAAATCTGTCGGTATGCGTCGCTAAGTTGCCCACGTGGCTGTCATGCCATGTCATCATATATAAATTACAGAGCGTCGCAAGTGGTCGCTTTACGTCGTTATTTTGGCGATGTAATGGTACGTCGCTATATGTCACAATATTTGCGACGGCTAGCGACAATTAATTACGCGTCGCAAATAGCGACATTCGGCGACTAAAGTGCCATCTGCGACTTGCCTTTAAGCGACGTCCCATTTTCGTCGCTAAATACGTCGCTAATTGGTTTTAGGGACGTAATTTCCTTATTTAGCGATGTTTCCTAACGTCGCTAAAATGAGTTATTTCAGTAGTGAAGTGTCAACTCCAATCTATAAATAGAGCCCCTTGGTCTTCTTTGAAAGATGCACCAAGAAGAGAGTTAAGGGGGTCCGTAAAGTCCAGGAAGCCCGTTCAAGTCTCAAATATTGACTTACGAGCGTTCTAGAAGTTCTTTGTGAACTTACTGGTTCCTGGAAGCAGATCGTGGTGGGGCGAATCTTGCTTTGAGCAACGGTGATCTTAATCACCCCAGCAAGAACCTTTCCTCTTCTTCTTTCTTCTCCTTCATCTGAGTTGTAACTCAGTTCTGTTCGTCAGTAACTGCGATTGCGAGTAAGAACGTGAGATTTATTTTCTGAACTCAGTTCTGTCCGTCAGTAACTGCGATTGCGAGGAAGAACATGAGATTTATTTTCTGATTATTGTTGCTTTTGTAATCAGATTCATATTATAGTATTCCTCTTGGATCTCGATAAATATCAGAAGGTGAACCTCTGATCTCGACATCGAGTCTACCATCTTTGATCAAGCCCCGGGACTAACAAATCTCAAAGCAAGATCCTTGTAGATGGAGAACTCTCGTGCTTCTCTCATCGATACCAGCTTTAACAAGTTGGAGAAACTCGACGGAGAACGTTTCCAAATCTGGAAGAGGAAGGTCACCCTTAATCTTCAACTCATGGACGTAGACCATGTGTTGATTGAGGATGAACCGACGATTCCAGAAGGAGGAACTGCCGATGCTATTGCTGCTGCACTCGTCAAGCAGAGCAAATGGAATATAGAAAACAACATCTGTAAACTGCTGATTCTCAAATCTATGGAAGACTCTCTAGCAGAGTCATATTCCAAGAAGGTGAAGGCCAAAGAGATTTGGGATTCTTTGGGCAAGCTATATGAAGATGATGAGAACATGTCCAAAATCTTCATCGTCGAGAAGTACCACAAGTGGCTCTTCAAAGACGAGATGGCGATGCTACCTCAAGTGAAGGAATTTCTGAAGTTGTGCCAGAAGTTAGATGACGAGAAGATGCCCCTCGTCGACAAGTTTGTCGTTGGAGGGATAGTCTCGAAACTTCTTGCTGGTTGGAGCAAATTCTATGCTAGAATGTATCGAAAGAAGCTGTACATTAGCTTGGAAGATCTTCTACAAGAGATCCACGTTGAGGACGAAATGTGATCTCAACAGAAGATGGACTCTCTGTTCAAACAACTGGCTAAGGCCAACTTGGTGCAGACAAGAGATTTCAAGATGGAGCAAGTGGCTTTTTATCACAAGAAGGACTCCACTAATCTGAATGTGAACGGTCCTTCATTCAAAGCAACAGAAGTCCAAGTCCCTCGTGACTTGCTTCAACTGTGGCAAGAAGGGCTACTACAAGCGTGAATGCAAACTCAAGCCCAAACCAAAATAGCAGGTATGGCTAAACTTTGATTACTTAACTTGGTTGCTATTGTTGCACAGGTTGAGTTATCTAGCGTGGTAGCTGACTAGTGGTCTGACACTAGTGCATCTGACCACGTGTGCTTTCGAAGGAGCTGTTCACCAAGGTAGAGCCGTGTTATAACGAAGGTCTCGATGGTGAACATGTACCTAGCAGAATATCTGAAGATCGAGACAATGGTTATGAACCATCGACAAGGACACTGGAATACGTGTTACACGTACCAGAGATTTTCGAAGATCCGATCTCAGGAAGTCTGTTATCTGATACAGACTTGAAAGATGGACATTTGTACTAGCCAGATGGTAATTTTTTGGCGAGGAATATGCTTCGAAAAGATGTTCAGTGCTGAAGGGATGTTCGGACTTCTGCTGATGGCTATGAAGTTACTTTATTGAATGGACTGAGAGTTGTTCTATGATAGAAGCAGACTCAAGCTATCCTACCGGGACCTTATCTTCAGAATGTGGGGGTAAGAAGGTGGTGGATTTTAAGGTCTATGCAGATACAAGACTATTAGGAAGCTGCTCAGACGATTGAACTAAAGTACTGATCATCTGGAGTTAGTACACTCAGATATCTGTGACTTTTATCAATTCTCCACAGAGGACAGTTCGAAGTGTTTCTCGAAGTGCACGTTCGTATGACTTCTCAAGTAGAAGGATGCAGCATTCGAGTAGTTCAGAGGCTTCAGGGCTGAAGCTGATCGCTAAACTGATCTACAACTACTTAAAAGTGATCAAGATGTAGAGTATAGGTCTCATGAATTCGCATCGTTCTGCAAAGAACATGGAATCATCAATGAGACTATTGCTCCATATTCTTCTCAATCTAACGGAGTAGCGGAGAGGAAGAACAGAATGTTGACAGAAATGATGAACTCAATACTGCTAACTACGGGTCTTCCTAAATGCTACTGGGGAGAAGTTGCATTGACGACCACTTTTTAGAGTGCCATATGCAACTTCGGACGTAACTCCTCATGAACTCTGGTTCAAATTCAGACCTAACTTGAATGTCATTCGAGTATGGGGTGTCTGGCTTATGTGAAGCTCCCAGATCTGAAGATTTAGAAGCTGGGGACAAGGACTACGAAGACGATCTTCTTGGGGTATGCCGGGAAGAGTGATGCTCAAAGATTTCTTAATTTTGGGTCAAATCAAATTATCGAATCTTGCGATGCTGAATATTTTGAGGACAAGATTGCAAGGCACATGAACATTGTTCTAACGGACATTCCGAAGAATGATGAAGGTGCAAAGGAGACTAAGATCTTTAATGAGCCAGTTGTCTAAGATGAAGTTGTTGTTGTTGAAACAACGGCTGAACTAGAACTCGCTGAGCCGTCAGCGAAGCGTGTGAGGATGCCGACGGACTTCGGAAATGACTTTGTCACCTATTATGTGGAAGCAGATCCGCTTACCTATGATGAGACGATGAAGACCAGAGACACGGTTTTCTGGAAGGAGGCGATTGACAATAAAATTGATTCCATCACCTCAATTAACACTTGGGTGTTGGTTGATCTTCCTGAAGGAGCAAAACCTATCGGATGCAAGTGGATCTTCACGAAGAAGATGAGAGCTGATGGAACCATTGCCAAGTTCAAGGCCAAGCTAGTGAGAAAGGGGTTTTCTCAAAAGCAGGGGATCGACTACTTTGATACTTATGCTCCAGTATCTCGGATAACCACCATCAGAATATTGATTGCTCTCGCAGCGATACATAAGGTGGTGATACATCAGATGGATGTGAAAATGACATTCCTGAACGGAAAGCTGACCGAAGAGATCTACACACAACAACCAGAAGGGTTTGTCGTCAAAGGTCTTAAAGACATAGTCTGCAAGTTGGTGAAATCTCTGTACGGTTTAAAGCTAGTTCCCAAAATATGGCATGAAAAGCTTGACAAAGTCATAAGGTCAAATGGCTACAGGGTCAGTGAAACAAACAAGTGTGTCTATATGAAGTTTGCTGACGGAAGAGGAGTCATCGCTTGTCTATACGTGGACGACATGCTAATCCAAGGTACGATATAAGCTGTGTCACGGAGACAAAGAAGTTTCTCTCGACGAAGTTCAGTATGAAGGACTTGGGGGATGCTGATGTTATCTTGGGAGTCAAGATCATCCGGACAGACACTGGACTAGCGCTGTCACAGTCTCACTATATTGAGAAGATGATAACTCATTACGAGTATCAGGATCTTCCAGGGATCGATACGCCGTACAGGTGTGATCTGAAGCTGAAGCCTAATTCAGGAGAAAGCATCAGGCAGCTGGAGTATACAAGCATAATCAAAAATTTGATGTATGCTACTACTGCCACAATACCTGACATAGCTTTTGTCGTAGGAATGCTGAGTTGTTTCACGAGCAATCCAGGCATTGAGCACTGGAAAGCTGTGACGGGTTATGAGATATCTCAAGAAGACTCAGACATATACACTGCACTACAGCGGAGGTCATCGGTAGTGGAAGGCTTCAGTGATGCCAGCTGGTGCTCAGAAGTGGAGAGCGAGAGGTCTACAGGTGGATACATTTTCACAATAGGTGGAGCTGCTATATCATGGAAATCGAAGAAGCAGACTATGCTCTCACGGTCATCCATAGAATCTGATTTTTTTGTACTTGAAACCGCAACGGAGGAAGCAGAATGGCTTCGAAGCTCATGTATGATCTTCTAGTGGTTGGGGCACAAATATCGGGGATACCGATATACTGCAACAATCAGGCGACTGCGATGGTGGCATCAAATGATCTCTTCAATAGGAAGAAGAGGACTGTGTGGTTGAAGCACATGACAGTACACGATCTCATCAAGAGGGGTGTTATTATAGTGATTGATGTTTGGAGTCAGGAGAACATGTCAGATTTGTTCACCAAGGGCCTCAAGTGCCAGCTGGTCGATGATACAGCTTGTAAAATGGGCTTGAAGGCATTCTGATATTGTGTTATTACATTCCAAACATAAAGTTTTATTCTATTAGTTCAAAGAGAAATCTACTAGGCATCTAGCTTTTGGTTCAAGGGAGGACTATTAACCAGAAGAATATCAAGAATAGTGGGTACTTGTCCTCTGTGACATGGAGAGGTTACGAACCTATAACCATTGTTGTCTACTTCTGTTTTCTGTAGAAAACGGATCCTGTGGGAAGGCTGGATTAAATGCCTTAATGAGTTCTCAGGCAGAGTGAATGCCTAGAAGTGCTTTACAGGAAGCACTGTAGCACAGCACTAAAAGGAATGTAACTCCATGCTATAGTGAGGTGACTTCACCATGAGGTTTCCAGGTAGGGGTAATGCCTCGGCTTTGCAAGCCAAGTCACAGCGGCGTAGCACCGCATGTAGGCAGGTAGCCTAATGTTGCATAATCGTAATAAAAAAAGGTAGACAGCACTACAAAGAGGACGATGTTCTCATGCTACAGTGGCATGACACCACGAAGAGGTACCAGGTAGGGTAAAGCCTCGGCTTCGCGAGCCATATCATAGCGACGTAACACCGCACGAAAGCGCAAGGCTTCATGCTGGGTAGTTTGGCACTACAAAGAGGCTCGTGACCTCATGCTACAGTAGTATGACACTACGATGAGGTACCCAGGTGGGGTAAAGCCTCGGCTGTAGGCCATATCATAGTGGCGTAACACCGCAAAGAAGCGCAATGCTTCATGCCATGACTCTTTATAAAGAACCCACCTATAGTGTATGAACAGAGATATTAGGCCATCACTTGAGGGTAAACTTGTAGATGCCTAAAAAATATACACTGAAACCAGGCTGGCACAAGGCCTTCAATGTGCAACCAGAAGCACAGTTGATGTCATTATGTGAGTAGGAAGAATTGCAGTTATTGTGCAGAATTCACGGCTTAGTCTATTCTTGTATCATGCTGTTATTTAACCTATGCGGGAAGATTCAAGTCGTAGCGACATCTCTCCTAATGCATGATGGGCAGTCACTGTAGGGAACGCTCAACCCATATACTGAGATATGTGGGGGATTATTGGTATTTTTGCCTTTGGACTAGGAAAGATAGTCCTACATCGGCTACAACAAATGGTGAGTATCTCAATATAATGCATTGCTTGTGTTGAGGTGTGCACATGAGGTGTGGTGGGACACAAGTATGTGCCATGTGGGAGTATTTTCCTCGAAGGAAAAATAGATTAATTCTAACAAGGATGCAAGTTGATTTTTGTTGTGCGAACTCGGACACGGACTCCAGGTTGTCTCGTGCATACACGGGAGTGTTCGGTGGGTAGGCGTGGACTGGCATATTTCTATGCTGATTGTGGGATGATCTAAAATATCAAACTCTATTTTTGAGTATTGGTATTTTAGTCCCACATCGGATAGGAGAAGGGATAAAATCTCAACTCCGCTCTATAAATAGAGCCCCTTGGCCTCCTTTGAAAGATGCACCAAGGAGAGAGTTAAGGGAGTCCGTAAAGTCCAGGAAGCCCGTTCAAGTCTTAAATATTAACTTACGAGCGTTCCAGAAGTTCTTTGTGAACTTGCTGGTTCCTGGAAGCAGATCGTGGTAGGATGAATCTTGCTTTGAGCAACGGTGATATTAATCACCCAGCAAGAACCTTACCTCTTCTTCTTTCTTCTCCTTCATCTGAGTTATAACTCAGTTCTGTCCGTCAGCAACTGCGATTGCGAGGAAGAACGTGAGATTTATTTTTTGAACTCAGTTCTGTTCGTCAGCAACAACGATTGCGAGGAAGAACGTGATATTTATTTTCTGATTACTGTTGTTTTTGTAATCAGATTCATATTATAGTGTTCCTCTTGGATCTCGAGAAATATCAGAAGGTGAACGTTTGTTGAACCTCTGATCTCGACATCGAGTCTACCATCTTTGATCAAGCCCCGGGACTAACAGGAACCACCCTATGTTATATGAGTTGGATTTGGATTTTGTGGTTAAGATTAAATGGTGTAGACCCTACCACCTTTTAATCTTATCCACTCAATTCCAAATCTTCTCCTTATATTCTGAATCACTTTGTCAATATCGTATTCCTCGTTGGGTAGAAGATGGATAGCGGATTCTTGCTGCTGCCATATTTATTTGGATAACTTGTATTTAAAGAATACTTGTTTTATGGATTCCGATTCTTGACCACAGAGTACACATTCAACAATTTCTGTCTGCACTCCAAACCGAGCCAACCGATCCTGAGTGATAAGCCTTCCTTGGAGCAGCTTATATAAGCATAATTGCATCTTTCTAGGGCTTCCGTTGCACCAGACTAGCTCGGCTTCCTCCGAGCTTCAGAGGGGATCGTGTCCTGCTTGTATGCGATGCTGTCCTGAAAGGATCCGCTAGGTGAATCCATCCAATACCAGGTGTCAGCTGGTAGGGAGCGGTCAATACTAACTTGGTGAATTCTCATCAACTGGCCCAAGCAAAACTGTTAGACCCCACTCGCCATGCTCCTTCATGGAGTATCCACTCCACGCGGACGCTCACGTATGCCTCTGGGGAGGCGTGATTGCCAACCCAAGCGAGCAACCCTTTGTGTTGGATCCAAGGATCCAACCAAAGATTCATACTCCTACCATCTTTAATAACTCGTTCCAACCGAAGGTTGACGTCCGATATGTATCGAAGTATATGCTTGAAGGTGACAAATTCGTTGTTTGTCGAAACGTACATCCAAAATTTTTTTGACTTCAAGTATCGATTCTGTAACCAAATAGCCCATAAGGATTCTCCTTGTAAGAATTGCCAAACCAGCTTCCATCCCGCTATTTTTCGTATGGTACGCAGGAAGCGCAGTCCAACTCCTCCTTTTTTCGGTCGACATAAGTCTGTCCAGGCTATTGCATGGATCCCTCCCCTCCATATGAAATCAGCACACTGTTTATCCAATTTGTCAATAGTAGATAGTGGGAGCATGACAGATTGGAGCCAGAAACTAGCAATAGCGGATATCACCGATCTTACTAATTCGATCCTACCGTCGAATGATAAGTTCTTCGCCTGCCAGCCCTCCAATTATTTTTGAGCAAACTCTAATATATTAGAACACTCAGTAGCCTTTGCGTAGTTAATCGATAGGGGTATGCCCAGGTATTTCACTGGAAAAACTCCTCTGGATATCCCAATAATGGCTGCTTTTACCTCCTGTTATGGGCACATTTTGTTGAAAAATATCATACTTTTATCTTTATTCAATTGGAGCCCTGACAGGTTGCCGAAGTGCTACATAATCCCATTTAGTATGTTCATCCCAGCAACAGACGGGGTAATGAAAACTAACAGATCATTTGCATAGATAAGGTGTGTAATCTGAGGCTGTATATGCTGATAGAGTGGAACGATCGTACCTCTGCTCACCTCAATGTCCATTAAGCATGTAAAGTACTCCTTAACCAGAGTGAAGAGGTACGGGGAAAGCGGACAGCCCTGTCGAACACCCCTATTACTCTGGAAATATCCATAAGGTTGTCCCTTGATCAAAACATAGAAGCTGGCCGATGAAATGCATTCCCGAACATAGGCAACCCATGAACTGGCGAATCCCATAGCTAACATAATATGGCATAAGAAGTCCCTATTCACCGTATCGTATGCCTTCCACAGGTCCAGCTTGATGCAGGCTTTGTTGGCTCCTGGTTTGTTGAACTTCCGAACTAACTCGTGTCCCAGTAGACTGTGTTCAACAATTGTCCGACCCTTAATGAATGCAGCCTAGTTCTTTGATACCAATCCTTGTATCACCGCTTCCATTCTTCGGCACATCAGATGAGTGATTAGCTTGTATACAAAATTACAACAAGAGATGATCCTAAAATTCGTCAATGAAGTTGCTCCTTTCTTCGGGACAAGCATCATGAAAGTATGATTAATCTCTTTGAGGAGCCTGCCATTAGTAAGAAAGTCTCCAATGATCTCCACTATGTCTTCTTTAAGTTCATTCGAGTGGGCCTTGAAGAGTTTGCTACTAAACCCGTCCGGCCCTGGTGCCTTGTTTAGGATGGCCTATTTAATAATGTTTGCTACCTTTGCCTCTGATACTAGAGTTAGTAACACTTGATTCCCCTTCTCCGTCACTAGTTTTTTGCATGTGATCTCTGGAAACATAATAGGATATTCATGTTGATTAAATAAATTGGTATAATACCTTACCGCTTTGGTTTAAATATCTGTTGGGGAAGTCACTGGAGTTCCGTCCGGCCCAATGAGTAAGTGTATGTTGTTCCAACTTTGCCTTGCCCATACAATATCATAGAAAAACTTCATACATTTGTCGCCGTCTTGAAGCCACACGCATTTTGCTCTTTGAGCGATCTGAATTTCTTCCATAGCTCTTAGCTTCCCAATTTCACTAGCCAGGGCTCTTTCGCGGGAGGCAACATCTTCAATAAGCATGTCACCATCCAACAGAGCTTGGATCTCATATAGGCACAGTTCTTTGGCCGCTAGGTCACTTGTAGGAGCAGTGGCACCCCATGTTGTTGTCGGACAGTAAAAAACGAAGAGAAAACTTCGTTGATGCTGAACAAGAGAAACACAGAAGAAGAAGAACGGAAGCAATGATTTGGAAAAATAATTTTATTTGCTTATCTTTTCTTTGCTGTTGCCTTGCCTTTTTATAGGCCTTTATGGATCAACAAACTAGACTAAATTATGATGCCATATCCCACATTTTATGCAACTAACTAACAAGTAGGATTATAACTAGTAATTGCTACTAACTAACAAACAAGATTATAGCTATTAGTTGCTACTAACAAACAGGATTATATCTAACAGTTCACCCCCTAATCCTATTGTACATACTTCACTCCCTTGACACCAAGCTTCTGCCACATCTCGACGAATTTGACACGCCCCAGTGCCTTAGTAAGGATATTGGCCAACTGACCGTCATTGCTGACATGGTCGACATCCAACTTTCCTGTCTCAATACACTCACGAATAAAGTGAAATCGAGTATCAATATGTTTACTCCTTTCATGATGCACCGGATTTTTGCAAAGTGCTATCGCTGACTTATTGTCCACTCGAAGCTTGATCTTCGACGGATCTTTGCCCATCATGTCAGCAAGCAATCAACTGAGCCAGATGCCCTGACACGCCGCTTCTACGGCTGCAATGTATTCTGCCTCGCATGAAGAAAGTGCCACTATTTTCTGTTTTTGCAAGGTCCAGGTGATGATGCTCGAACCGAGGAAGAAGACTGTCCCTGACGTGCTCTTACGATCATCTATGTCACCCGCAAGATCGCTATCACTGAAACCAATCAGTGTAGGTTCTATTGTGACAGATTTGTAGCTGCACCCGTAGTCAATTGTCCCGCGTATATATCGTAGAATTTGCTTGACGGCGGCCCAGTGCTGACTTCCTGGAGACTCCATAAACCGGCTCGCGATCCCCACCGCGTAAGCGATGTCAGGCCGCGTGTTTACCAAATACCGCAGGCTTCCGACCACACTACGGTACCGCGTAGCATCCACAGCGTCACTGCCGTTCTGCTTCCCGAGCTTGAGGTGTTTTTCCATCGACGTGTGGCACGGATTGCAATTGCTCATCCCAGTGGTCTCCAGTATCTTTTTCGCATAACCTGCTTGGCACAGGGTGATCTCGCCATCTCCTTGTCGCACCTCAATCCCCAAGTAGTAACTGAGGGGTCCGAGGTCGCTCATGCAGAACAGCTCATACATCTGAGTCTTGAAATCGTCAATGTCCTTGGTGCTGGTGCCGGTGATCACCAGGTCATCGATGTAAACGTCGACGAGCAAAAAAGGCTCTGTGCTGCCTCTTCGGTACAGTGCGTGCTCCAACGGATACTGCTTGAAGTTGAGCGAGACCAGCGATACGTCAAGTTTGGCATTCCAGGCACGCGGCGCTTGTCGTAGGCCGTATAAAGCTTTCCGCAGCTTTAGCACCTTGTGCTTGTTGTTGTCGTCGACGAAATCGACTGGTTGATGGATGTACACCTCTTTCCCGAGATCTCCGTTCAGGAATGCAGACTTTACGTCCATGTGATGGATTGGCCAGCCGTGGTTCACAGCTAGCGCGAGGAGCATCCGCACTGTCTCCAAGCGTGCAACTGGCGCAAAGACTTCATCAAAGTCGACGCCCTGCCGCTGAGCGTAGCCTTTCGCCACTACACGTGCTTTATACTTGACGATGTTGCCGGCAGGATCCTTCTTCACTTTAAATCCCCACTTGAGCCCAATAGCTCGGTGCCCGACCGGGAGCGTGGCCAGCTCCCACGTGCCGTTGCTGCGTATGGACTCCATTTCTTCTTCCATAGCTTGCCTCCATGGTGCTTCAGACAGTACCTCTTCTACGCTAGCAGGCTCCTCTGCAGCGAGAAGGCACAATCCGCTATACTCGATGTCACACATTGGCGCTGCCTCGGTGACCTCCTCCACGTTGCGGTACTGCAGTGGCACCCCCTCGGAGTTGTGCGATTTACCAGTTGGTGGCGTGACAAACTTAATACCATCACCCGCTGGTGTCATCACATCCGGCGTATGTGATGCTCCATCTTGTACCACAATCTGATCGGTGGAGTACTCCACCGTGAACTGATCGTAGCCGACTGGTGCGTCGTCGACAGCTTCCCAGTTCTATCGACGATCTTCTTTAAACACTACGTCCCTGGTGACATAGAGACGACGTGTAGCTGGATTGTAGACACGGTAAGCTTTTGATCCTTCCTCGTAACCGACAAAAAACATCGGTGTCGACCTGTCATCAAGCTTCTTCACTCCGGGTCCAACATTCTTGACGTGAGCTACACAGCCGAACGTGCGCAGGTAGCGTACGTTGGGTTTTCGCTTATACCAAGCCTCGTATGGTGTGATGCCGTTGAGACTCCGGGTTGGTGATCGGTTGAGGATGTGCACCGCCGTCTTCACTGCCTCTGCCCAGAACATAGCCGGCACGCCTATGCTTTTAAGCAAACTTCGCACCGTTTCGATGACAGTTTGGATCCGCCTCTCCACTACGCCGTTCTGCTGCGGCGAGTAGGGTGCGGTTGTGTACCGCCTTATCCCCAACTCGTTGCAGTACTCCTTGAACTCGATAGAGTTGAACTCGCCACCACGATCGGAGCGAAAAGCCTTCATCTTAAGGTTCAGTTCATTCTCAGCGAGAGCTTTGATTTTCTTGAAGAACTTGAGTGCTTCATCTTTAGTCCTGAGCACTTCCAACCACATATATCTACTGTGATCATCAACAATCAACAGAAAATATTTGTTACCTCCTGGCGTGGTTGGCGTGATTGGCCCGCACAGATCTCCATGTGTGAGCTCCAGCCTCTCTTCAGCGCGGTACGCCGTGGCATGTGGAAATGGTGCACGATGCTGCTTGCCCAAAGAGCACCCCTCACAGAACTGCTCAATGTGCTCAATGGTGGGCATCCCTTCCACCATGTGTTTGACGCCGAGGTCGTAGAGAGCATAAAAATGGAGATGGCCGTAGCGCGCATGCCAGCGCCATGCCACGTCTCCAGACTTCCCAAGAAGGCAGACCGGCGTAGTCAGGTTCTGGGACACAGGGTACAGGCAATTTTTCATCCGCCTGACCCGTACCAGCAGTAGATGCTGTCGATCGTAGAGGCATATCTTCCCGTCCTCAATTACCATCTTGATGCCAACCTCATCAAGTTGGCCTAAGCTGATGAAGCTGCTCCATAATTGAGGTATGAAGTACACATCTGTCAGCACCCGGTGTTCGCCATTCTTGCACTCGAACATAACGGAGCCACGTCCCTGTATATCAACCGTAGAGCCATCACCGAATTTTATAGTACCTTTCACCATCTCGTCGAGTGATGTGAACATGGATCTGATGCCCGTCATGTGGTTGCTAGCCCCTGTGTCAAGGTACCAACGATCATCGATGGACGTTGCCGGCTCGACGCGCTCTTCATTCAGAAACACATGCTGCACCCCCGCATTCGCTGTCTTTGCCACAGCACGAGTGTCACCCACTGTACGTGTACCGGTATCGCCAGTCACTGCCAGCAGTAGCGTCGGCTGATCTTCCTGAGCCTGTGTTAGGTTAGCCTCCTCGTGCCGTTCACGGCGAGGCTTACGGCACTCCCTGGCCCAGTGGCCATTTATGCCATAGTTGTGACACCGTCCCTTTCCTGGCGTCTTTCCCTTGCCACTGGAATCGAAGCCGCCGCCGCCACCACTGGAAGACGACTTACTCTTGGGCTTCCACTTGCCCTTTCTGCGCGACTTGTCCCCGCCGGCAGACGATCGTTGGTCTTGATCATGACAGCTTTGTCGCGCCTGCCACTCCTCTTCAGTGAGGAGCAGACGTCCACCATCTCCATCGTTGCTGTCCATGGCGTAGCGCTCCTCGACGGCAAGCAACCGCCCTGTGAGCTCCTCGATGGAGAGGGTCTTCAGATCCACCAGTGTCTCAATTGAGATGGCGACCTGCACATACCGCGGGGGAACTTCACGCAGGAACTTCTTAACGGCCTTCTCCTCGGAGACATTGTCGCCGAGCACCTGCAGGTCATTGATAATACCAGACAAGCGTATCACAAAATCTTCGACAGACTCACCATCTTTGAACATCATGTTCTCGAAGTCCTTGCGCAGCTTCTGCGCTTTTACTTCGCGTATACGCTCTACGCCCATACGCATAGTCTTCACAGCATCCCATGCATCCTTGGTGTTGTCCTTCGCCGCTACCGTGCGCATCATCTCCGGTGGCACAGACCGAAGAATCGCCGCCAGTGCGTGCCTGTCATTGTGCTCCACGGTCGTGCCGTGCTTCACAGCCTCCCAGAGGCCTTGCGCTTGCAGATTCATGCGCATGAGAATCGCCCAGTCGGGGTAGTTGGTGCGCGTCAGCTTCGGATACACCACGGAGCATGATGACTCCTTCACAACATGCTGCACCTCCTGCAGCTCACCCCCGGTCCTCCTGGTCGTGCTCTGCCCACGGCTTTGCGGGTACGAGTGAGGAGGAGTACGCGAGACGTTCGATGACTGTGATCCATCGCCAGCCATAGCCTCAGAAGCTGATTAGGCTCTGATACCACTTGTTGTTGTCGGACAGTAAAAAAACGAAGAGAAAACTTCGTTGATGCTGAACAAGAGAAACACAGGAGAAGAAGAACAGAAGCAATGATTTGGAAAAATAATTTTATTTGCTTATCTTTCCTTTGTTATTGCCTTGCCTTTTTATAGGCCTTTATGGATCAACAAACTAGACTAAATTATGATCCCATATCCCACATTTTATGCAACTAACTAATAAGTAGGATTATTACTAGTAATTGCTACTAACTAACAAACAAGATTATAGCTATCAGTTGCTACTAACAAACAGGATTATATCTAGCACACCATAAGCGAAGTGCGGCCTTCACCCATTGCAGTTTCTTGATCAATCAAAACTATGGGTATTCCGCCACCTAAAACGATAGAGCCTTCATTAATGTAGCAGTGTACCCATCCTTCATGTGCCATGAATTATTGTATCGGAAGGGACGTGTTTTCTTCTCTGAAGCCTTCGAGATCAGGAGTTTCAGTAAGGAATGATCGCTCGTACATGCCGCGAGTCCTTTTACATTAACGTGAGGGAAAGCATCAAACTAGTAGCTGTTGCCTAAAGCGCGGTCTACTTGGCACGCCACCCTCTTGTGAATGGATTTATTATTCCACGTCCATAAATGGCCCTACCACTCCAGGTATCTCAGTCCTGTCCAGAGTATGCATTCCTGGAATTCTTTCATAATGGGGTTAGGATTATTCTTCCCCGAATTTCTCATGGCCGAAAAAATGGCGTTGAAGTCCCCGACCACAAGTATGGGGAGTTTCCCGTTGGCTTCAGCTGCCTGGCTAAGTAAGATGATGTTGGTCCATAAAGATCTTCGGAGTATATGGTAATTATTCCCGTAGATGGCACACAAGATGAATTGAAAGCCTCATGCATTCAAGATTAGTAGAAATAATTTGTTCATCATTAAGTAGTACCTGTCTGTCCCAGGCTCCCTTTTTTCATCTAATCCAGATCCGGGCCATATCGCACAACTGTAAGTTTTTGACCTGCTTCCAGCTCGTAGGGGTTCATCTCTTCATAATGCGCTCCGCTTTAATTGTTGTTTCTAACAGTACACTAATATAACAGTGGTTCTTTTTAAGAACATCAGAGATCCCCCTCCACCGTCCGATCGAGCAAGATCCCCGAACGTTCCAAGCTATTGTCGACACTGATCAGGGTATGTATCCCCTTGGTTTTCACGACATCGACCACTAGGGGATTGGTGTGGTTTGTGCACTCCAACTGTAGATTTTGGCTGATCTGGTCATTTACATTATCTTCTTTCATGGATTGTAGCAGGGCTGCCCATTTGGGGTTGTCTCTGACAAGCGCTTCGTCTTTACGAACATCATCCTGTGTTTCCCCTGCACGTCTCTTCATACTGTTAGTCGTTTGACCGCTCGATTGTGCTTTGGACCCTGCTTTCCCCCTAGCGCCCGAGGTTGTGCGGCGTCGAGGATGTGTTGAAGACTATTATCGAGTTGTCGCTCGTGCCATCTTGTCCCACACAGACATTCGAGGATGTGATAGACGCGCCCAGGCTTGGTCTTGGGGAGGGAATACTAGCATTCGACTGCTCCCTGTATGGAATATCAGGAAGAACGAGGGATAGCTCCATAGCCGGGTTAGGGGTTCGTATGTCCCTTGGTTGTTCCTCGTTAATTTCCATGCCTTGATTCGGAATCAAAATTTCCTCATCTACGTTCATCTCCATCATGCTTCCTATCACGGTCGAGGGATGTGGGTCTATTCCCTCCTCTTCCTTCGTCTGTAGGGTACATTGTTGTGTAAGATGTCCATGTTTAAAAAAAATAAAAATTTTTATTACAAACAGAGAAAAGAGTACAATTAATTTCTGGAGAAGTACAACTGTAGAAATCTGATCAGAAGACGATCACTTTATCCCTTGGACGATGTGATATCGAAGACACGAGCCTCTGGAGGATGCAACAACACTTTAGCAGAAAATTATGATCATTCGTGATGCTTTGAGATTGATTTAAAACTCTATTTATAGAGTTCTTGAAATAACTGTTTAGCAGTTATTCTGGGTTGTGCGCACTTCAGGTTGCGCGCCTCACGTTCACTTGCACGAGCGGTTGCACTAACAGATGTGGGCACGTGGCATCGTTTTTGTAGCTCCCCTTCCCAAAAATTTAGAAATATTTTTATTATTATTTATTTTATTTGAATGACAATTTTTAGATTTTTATAAATAATTAATTAGTTTATTATTTTATTATTTTGTGGTTATTAATAAATTTTATTATTACTGAATAGATATTCTATTGGATAAATATTTTTATATTATTATATTGATGCATTTTTGGATAAATATATGTGTATACATTTATAATTCATTTTCAGCTACACATATACTAATTTTATATGAATATGTGCATATTATATTTAAGAATTTATATTTATATAAGATATATAAAGGTGTATTGGAATTATATAAAATATGTACTTGAATATATAAATATAAATTTAATATATGTGTGTGTATGAATATATATATATATATATATATATATATATATATATATATATATATATATATATAAGTTGGGTAGGATGTAAACTCCCTATTTTTATAAATTTTACTATAGTTTATTTTAATATATTTTTGAACATTTTATATTTATAGCTAGTAAATGATTGCATGATCTTTATATATGTATAAAACTAGTAATCAAATATTATATACTTAGTATAGTGTTATAAATTATTTTTATTAAAATTTTACTACAAGCATTACACTTAGTTTTAGACTTTAGAGAATTACTTAGATTTTTATGTATACATAGGTATACATATTAATATAATTACATATATAAATAAGGGTTATGTATATATGTTTATAATAAAAAAAAAGAAAAGAAAAAGAAAGGGTCACTGTTCCGAAAACTGTTCCTTTCGGAACAGAGAGCATGCCCCACCCCGACCATAGCACAAAAGTATTTTAAGTTCTTTTTTTTTGAAAACTTTGGATAGCTCAAACCGTTCCAAATCTCGACCAAATTGTTCCAAATTTTTTTCATTATAATCCAAATAGGATTCTCCACGGGATTAAAATACAACTTGAGATTGAAATTGTTAGTGCCGAGGCACAATTTTCGATAGAAAATTCTGAAACTGAAACAATTGTACACACAACGTTTCAAATGCAGCACCTTAAAGAAGATGTGCAACAGAGATCCTGGAGGATTCTGAATTACGAGGATCTAAAAAGATTCTACGTAATACACAAAAAATCTAAAGAGACTTTGTGCAAGCAACTATCGACAGTAGAGCTTCTAAAAAGAAGTTACTGTAAAAGGCAACAGCAGCGATGACAGGCGAGAATGAGATGCTGGGGTGAATGAACCACCGTTGCTCAAAGCTTTATTCGCCCCACACGAGCACGAACAGCTTCCAGGAACCATCAAGTTCACGAAGAACTTATGGAACGCTCGTAAGCCAATATTTGAGACTTGAACGGGCTTCCTGGACTTAACAGACTCCCTCAACTCTCTTCTTTGTGTGTCTTTCAAAGGAGGCCAAGGGGCTCTATTTATATAGTGGAGTTGAGACTTCACCTCTTCTCCTATCCGATGTGGGACTAAAATACCAATACTCAAAAATAGAGTTTAATATTTTAGATCATCCCACAATCAGCAAAGAAGTGTGCCAGTCCACGCCTACCCCCGAACACTTCCGTGCATGCACGAGACATCCTGGAGTCCGTGTCCGAGTCCGAGTCCGCACAACAAAAATTAACTTGCATCCTTGTTGGATTTAATCCTTTTTCCTTCTAGGAAAATACTTCCACATGGCACAAACTTGTGCCCCACTACACCTCATGTGCACACCTCAACACAAGCAATGCATTATATTGAGATACTCACCATTTGGTGTAGCCGATGTGGGACTATCTTTTCTAGTCCAAAGGCAAAAACACCAACAATCCCCCACATATCTCAATGTATGGGTTGAGCGTTCCCCACAGTTACTTCCCATCATGCATTAGAAGAGATGTCGCTACGACTTGAATCTTCCCGCATAGGTTAAATAACAACATGATACAAGAATGGACTAAGCCTTGAATTCTGCACCATAACTGTAATTCTTCCTACTCACATAATGACATCAACTGTGCTTCTGGCTGCACATTGAAGGCCTTGTGCCAGCCTGGTTTCAGTGTATAATTTTTGGGCGTCTACAAGTTTACCCTCAAGAGACGGCCTGATATCTCTGTCCATACACTATAGGTGAGTTCTTTATAAAGAGTCATGGCATGAAGCATTGCGCTTCTTTGCGGTGCTATGCCGCTATGACATGGCTTAAAGCCGAGGCTTTACCCCACCTGGGTACCTCATCGTAGTGTCATACTATTGTAGCATGAGGTCACAAGTCTCTTTGTAGTGCTAAACTACCCAGCATGAAGCCTTGTGCTTCCGTGCGATGTTACGCCGCTGTGACATGGCTTGCGAAGCCGAGGCTTTACCCTACCTGGTACCTCTTCGTGGTGTCATGCCACTGTAATATGAGGACATTGTCCTCTTTGTAGTACTGTCTACCTCTCTTTATTACGATTATCATACAACATTAGGCTACCTGCCTATTTGCGGTGCTACTCCGCTGTGACTTGGCTTGCAAAGCCGAGGCATTACCCCTACCTGGGAACCTCATGGTGGAGTCACCCCACTATAGCATGGAGTTACACTCCTTGTAGTGCTGCGCTACCGTGCTTCCTGTAAAGCACTCCAGGCATTCACTCTGCCTGAGAACTCATTAAGGCATTTAAGCCAACCTTCCCACAGGATCCGTTTTTTGCAGAAAACAACAGTAGACAACAATGGTTGTAGGTCCGTAACCACTCCATGTCACATAGGACAAGTACCTACCGTTCCTGATATTCTTCTGGTTAATAGTCATCCCTTGAACCAAAAGCTAGATGCCTAGTAGATTTCTCTTTGAACTAATAGCATAAAACTTTATGGTAGAAATGTAATAACACAATATCAGAATGCCTTCAAGCCCATTTTATAAGCTGTGTCATCGACCAGCTGGTGCTTGAGGCCCTTGGTAAACGGATCCGCCAGGTTCTCCTGACTCCGAACATCAATCACTGCAATGACACCTCTCTTGATGAGATCGTTCTCTGCCCTGTGCTTCAACCACACAGTTCTCTTCTTCCCGTTGAAGAGATCATTCGATGCCACCGCTGCTGTCGCCTGGTTGTCACAGTATATCGATATTACCGGTATCTGAGCCCCAACCACCGGAAGATCATACATGAGCTGCCGAAGCTACTCTACTTCTTCTGCAGCAGCATCCAATGCAAAGAATTCAGATTCTATGGAGGAGCGAGATAACATAGTCTGTTTCTTCGACTTCTACGATATAGCAGCTCCGCCCATGGCTAATGCGAATCCACCTGTGGAATACTCGCTCTCTATATCTGAACAGCAGCTAGCATCACTGAAGCCTTCTACTACTGACAGATCTCCGCTGTAGAAAAGTGCATATGTCTGAGTTTTCTTGAGATATCTCATAACACGCTTTACAGCTTTCCAGTGCTCAACGCCTGGATTGCTAGTGAACCGACTCAGCATTCCCACTGCAAAAGCTATGTCAGGCCTTGTGGCAGTAGTAGCATACATTAAGCTTCCGATGACGCTAGCATACTCCAACTGCCTGACGCTTTCCCTCGAATTTGGCTCCAGCTTCTGATCACTCCGGTACGGTGTATCAATAAAAGGAAGATCTTGATACCCGTAGCGAGTGAGCATCTTCTCAATATAATGAGATTGTGACAGCGCTATTCAAGTGCCTGTCCGGATGATCTTGAGCCCCAAGATTACGTCGGCATCCCCCAAGTCCTTCTTACTGAACTTGGTCGAGAGGAATTTCTTTGTCTCTGTGACGCAGCTTAACTCCGTACCTAGGATTAGCATGTCGTCCACGTAAAGACATACGATTACTCCTCTTCCGTCAACAAACTTCGTATAGACACACTTGTCCGTTTCACTGACCCTGTAGCCATTTGACCTTATCACCTTGTCAAACTTCTCATGCCACATTTTGGGAGCTTGTTTCAAACCATACAGAGACTTCATAAACTTGCAGACTTTGTCTTCCAGACCTCTGACGACAAAACCTTCTGGTTGTTGCATGTAGATCTCTTCGGTCAGCTCGCCATTAAGGAATACCATTTTCACATTCATCTGATGTATCACTAGCTTGTGTATTGCTGGTAGAGTAATTAACAATCTGATGGTTGTCATCCGAGCTACTGGAGCATAAGTGTCAAAGTAGTCGATCCCCTGCTTCTGAGCAAACCCCTTGGCCACTAGCCTGGCCTTGAACTTGTCAATGGTTCCATCTGCTTTCATCTTCTTCTTGAAGATCCATTTGCATCCGATGGGTCTTGCTCCTTCTGGCAGGTCAACCAATACCCATGTGTTGTTGGAGGTGATTGAGTCAATCTCGTTGTCTATCGCCTCCTTCCAGAATACAGCATCTCTGGTCTTCATCGCCTCATCATAGGTAAGCGGATATGCTTCCACATGATAGGTGACGAAGTCATCTCCGAAGTCTTTCGGCCTCCTCGTTCGCTTAGTTGACGGCTCAGCGAGTTCTGGTTCAACTGGTGTCTCCTTGACGACAGCTTCATCTTGGACTACTGGTTCATTAAAGACTTCTGTCTGCTTTGTACCCTCATCATTCTCCGAAAGATCCGCGAGAACAATATTCTTGTGTTTTGCAAACTTGTCTTCAAAGTATTCAGCATCGCGAGATTCGATGATATGGTTTGACTCGATATCAAGGAATCTCCGAGTATCACTCTTCTCGGCATACCCCAAGAAGATCGCCTTAGTAGTCCTTGTCCCCAGCTTCTGAATCTTCAGATCCGGGAGCTTCACATAAGCCAGACACCCCCACACTAGAATGACATTCAAGTTAGGTCTGACTTTGAACCAGAGTTCAAGAGGAGTTATGTCGGAAGTTGCATATGGCACTCTGTTCAGAATGAACGTTGTCGTTAGTGCAGCTTCTCCCCAGTAACATTTTGGAAGACCCGCAGTCAACAGCATGGAGTTCATCATCTTTGTCAACGTTCTGTTCTTCCTTTCTGCTACTCCGTTGGATTGAGGAGAGTACGGAGCCGTTGTCTCATTGATGATTCCATGTTCTTTGCAGAATGATAAGAATTTATGAGATCGATACTTCTCGCCTCGATCACTCCTTAACCTCTTGAGTTGTTGTCCAGTTTGCCGCTCAGCCTCGGCCCTGAACTCCTTGAACTTCTCGAATGCTTCGTCTTTAGACTTGGGCAAGTAGACGAAAGCATACCTTGAGAAGTCATCGATGAAAGTAATGAAATACTTCATCCCGGCCTTTGTAGAGAATTGTTTGAAGTCACAGATATCTGAGTGAACCAACTCCAGAAGATCTGTGCTTCGATGGACCCTGTGAAAGGATTTCCTTGTGCTCTTCGTCTGAGCACATACTTCGCATTTCTCTACCTTACCCCCACACTTGAACTAGAAATTCTGTTAATCCTTTTACAATGAACATGTCCTAGCCTATTATGCCACAACTCAAGAGAATAATCAGAAAAAGTGATTGCATTTATATTATCATGCTGGGTTACAACAAGCTGAATCTTGTACATTTCTTCAGTTTGGAAAGCTTTCCCGAAGAATGTACCCTTCTTGGACATCACCAACTGGCCAGCATTGATGTCCATCCTCAAGCCTGCGTTGCAGAGCAGACTTCCAGAGATCAGGTTCTTAGTAATTACTGGAACATGCTTCACACCTTGAAGCGTCAGAGTGTTCCCCGATGTGAGTTTCAGCTCCACCGTCCCGATCTCCAGTACTTCAGCTTGTGCCTGGTTTGCCATTATGACCTTCTCTGAAGTTGGCTCATAAGAGATGAACCAGTCTTTGTCTGAACAGATATGGTAGGTCGCACCAGTGTCTATCCACCAGTCCAAGTTAGCCCCCACAGTTGCAACCTGTGCTATCATGGCAACTAGATTAGTAATCATAGAAACCTTACTAGGCTCACCTTGTTCTTTGGGCTTGGACTTGCATTCGGATTTGTAGTGGCCCTTCTTGCCACAATTGAAGTAAGTCACATGGGACTTGGACTTCTACTGCTTGAAAGCAGGACCCTTCACTTTCAGATTCGTGACGTCCTTCTTTTTGCGATGAGAAGTAGCCTGCTTCCTCTGGTACTCTCTGGTTTGGACCAGATTTGCCTTCACCAGTTGTTTGGACAGAGTATCCATCTTCTGTTGAGAGCGCATCTCGTCATCAACATGGATCTCTTGCAAGAAATCTTTCAAGCTAATTTCCATCTTCTTTCGATGCATCCTTGCATAGAAGTTGCTCCATTCTGTAGGAAGTTTTGCGACGATCACTCCAACGACAAACTTGTCGACGAGGGGCATGTTCTCGTCTTCTAGTTTCTGACACAACTTCAGAAACTCCTTCACTTGGGGCAGCATCGCCTTCTCGTCTTCGAAGGTCCACTTGTGGTATTTTTCTACCATGAAGATCTTGGACCGGTTCTCGTCATCTTCATAGAGCTTTCCCAAGGAGTCCCATATCTCTTTGGCAGATGTCTTCTTGGAGTAGGACTCTGCCAGAGAGTCTTCCATGGAATTGAGTATCAGTAGTTTGCATATACTATTTTCTCTCTTCCACTTTGCTTGCTTGGTCATAGCAGCGGCCACAGCCGCAGCAGATCCAGTGGTTGGAACGATCGGTTCTTCTTCTGACAGCACGTGATCAACATTCACGAGTTGAAGATTTAAAGTGACCTTTCGTCTCCATATCTGAAAGTGTTCGCCATCGAATTTTTCCAACTTGTTAAAGCCGGTATCGATGAGCGAAGCACGAGAATTATCCATCTTCTCAATAAAGCTTTGAGATTGTTAGTGCCGAGGCACAATTTTCGCTGGAAAATTCTGAAACTGAAACAATTGTACACACAATGTTTCAAATGCAGCACCTTAAAGAAGATGTGCAACAGAGATCCTGGAGGATTCTGAATTACGAGGATCTAAAAAGATTCTACGTAATACACAAAAAATCTAAAGAGACTTTGTGCAAGCAACTATCGGCAGTAGAGCTTCTAAAAAAAAGTTACTGTAAAACGCAACAGCAGCGATGACAGGCGAGAATGAGATGCTGGGGTGAATGAACCACCGTTGCTCAAAGCTTTATTCGCCCCACACGAGCACGAACAGCTTCCAGGAACCATCAAGTTCACGAAGAACTTATGGAACGCTCGTAAGCCAATATTTAAGACTTGAACGGGCTTCCTGGACTTAACAGACTCCCTCAACTCTCTTCTTTGTGTGTCTTTCAAAGGAGGCCAAGGGGCTCTATTTATAGAGTGGAGTTGAGACTTCACCTCTTCTCCTATCCGATGTGGGACTAAAATACCAATACTCAAAAATAGAGTTTGATATTTTAGATCATCCCACAATCAGCAAAGAAGTGTGCCAGTCCACGCCTACCTCCCGAACACTTCCGTGCATGCACGAGACATCCTGGAGTCCGTATCCGAGTCCGAGTCCGCACAACAAAAATTAACTTGCATCCTTGTTGGATTTAATCCTTTTTCCTTCTAGGAAAATACTTCCACATGGCACAAACTTGTGCCCCACTATACCTCATGTGCACACCTCAACACAAGCAATGCATTATATTGAGATACTCACCATTTGGTGTAGCCGATGTGGGATTATCTTTTCTAGTCCAAAGGCAAAAACACCAACAATCCCCCACATATCTCAATGTATGGGTTGAGCGTTCCCCACAGTTACTTCCCATCATGCATTAGGAGAGATGTCGCTACGACTTGAATCTTCCCGCATAGGTTAAATAACAACATAATACAAGAATGGACTAAGCCTTGAATTCTGCACCATAACTGTAATTCTTCCTACTCACATAATGACATCAACTGTGCTTCTGGCTGCACATTGAAGGCCTTGTGCCAGCCTGGTTTCAGTGTATAATTTTTGGGTGTCTACAAGTTCACGAAGAACTTCTGGAACGCTCAAAGCTTTATTCGCCCCACACGAGCACGAACAGCTTCCAGGAACCATCAAGTTCACGAAGAACTTCTGGAACGCTCGTAAGCCAATATTTGAGACTTGAACGGGCTTCCTGGACTTAACAGACACCATCAACTCTCTTCTTTGTGTGTCGTTCAAAGGAGGCCAAGGGGCTCTATTTATAGAGTGGAGTTGAGACTTCACCTCTTCTCCTATCCGATGTGGGACTAAAATACCAATACTCAAAAATAGAGTTTGATATTTTAGATCATCCCACAATCAGCATAGAAGTGTGCCAGTCTACGCCTACCCTCCGAACACTCCCGTGCATGCACGAGACATCCTGGAGTCCGTGTTCGAGTCCGCACAACAAAAATTAACTTGCATCCTTGTTGGATTTAATCCTTTTTCCTTCTAAGAAAATACTTCCACATGGCACAAACTTGTGCCCTACTACACCTCATGTGCACACCTCAACACAAGCAATGCATTATATTGAGATACTTACCATTTGGTGTAGCCGATGTGGGACTATCTTTTCTAGTCCAAAGGCAAAAACACCAACAGAAACCTATCTGAAATCCGGATTTAAATCCGAAAACAAATAGAAATTAAAACCCAAATATAAACTAGCGGGTGGAGGGTTTTCAATCAAAAAGCTTCATCTCGACGTCGCACCCTAGCCCCAAAAACCTTCGACTCCAAACCCTAATCTTCCAGCGACCCCCTGGGTCTGCGCGCCGCCCCGACACCGTGAGGCCGCCGTCGGCGGGCCAGTTTCGCGGCAGGCCGCGCGCACATGCGCGAAAAGTAGCAGCGCGCGGTAGCAGCGACCCAACTTCGCAGCAAGGGTTCTCGACGCACGCTCGATCTTTTCGTGATTTGTTTCTTCGGGTATGTCCCTAACATATACGAGTTTAATTTCTTTCAAATAGTTTATTTTTATTCGACGTATGTGCGACGAAAAACGAGTTCCAAAATCGAGAAAAAAACTCGATTTTTTGGATTTAGAAACCGTCCCGAAACCCGAAGTTGGTTTACGACCAGGATATTGTGAAACTTGGAAAACTGCTTGAACAGCCTTGTAGACAACATAACCGAGATCGAGAGCTTATTTTTAGTTTAATTTCTAGTTGGTTATTTTCGGTTAAAAATCAATTTGAAAATCAGGAAAAACTTGGCAAAAACTATTTTCAAAATTAAAAACCCTCGATACGACGTACGTTCCGCCAATCTGGACGACGTGGTTGCGACCTAAAAGCATCAAAAGGTGCGTATCGGCTTCGTGGTCGTGTGGGCTTTGACGGAATTCAAATTGGTCGCGTGTGCGCGACGAATTTGATGCGTATCCGTCGAAATTTACCGTATCGGCCTTTTTGCAAATTCTCCAATTACTTTGTGCACGCTCGTCAGATCGAGACAAAACTTGCGCCACCAGGACCGTATCATTTTTCTGGTCCTGTATGCCAAGTTTGGTCCAATTTTGAGACAGTTGAATCGGACGCCGTTTTGTGGGCCCTACGGTCCGACTCAACAGGCAATTTTGTGCACGGCCCGCCGGAATCCAACTTTGGACGTACGGTTGTGTTTATATCGGAAAACTGAACCTATTGACATATAATTTGACGAATTTAGAGACCATTGACTCTGGCACGCTTTTCAGTGCAAAGCGGGTCCAACGACGGACACCGTTTTGATCTAAAATTATCGTTTTGCTCCTGTGTCCAGAATTGGGCTTAAGGACAGGCAATCCTAGCTAATTTAACTATTCTGAGAACGTTGGTAATGTTCATTTCAGCATCCGAAGACTTTTTGCATGTGTTGATTTTAGTGACTCATCTGATGTGGTTGTACTATCGGTTTCTCCAACTAAGGACCACAGGCAAGTGCACTTTCTGATTGCTTTCGATTTATAGTAGTATTTTCATTTCATGTCTATATATATATCTTGCTTCTTGTTGACACGCTCATCACACGGAGTAGTCGGAAGGAAAAATATCTTAGTAGACATATGAACTACCCAGAACTATCCCATGAGTCTATTCTTGAATAATAGCACCTGTACACGACACGTGCAGGATGCCGGATTTATCCTCTAGCCGTTCACATGTCGATAAGGATATTTCACACCACATAGGTAGATGTCTTTTATTTATTTCTTTTCTTTTCTTTTCCATCGTGCCATGTCATCAGTACTTTCCAGTTTTCATATCTCATATATTATTTTCATGTCTTGTTAATTCTATTGTGTTTTCGCATTACGGTCGGTTTGTGTACTTATTCCTTTCCTGACTGGAAACCAATATCTTTTAGGTTTAGCCACGATCATTCTTGGCACTGGAAAGACAAGGGTATGCTGAGGTCGACTTAGATAGTGGAACTAGCTGTCTTTTCTATATTGTGAGAACATTGTATTTTCCTTTAAATATAAATGTTGTAAATGTTGTAATAAATTTAGAAATATGAATGAGCAGCAAATGTTATCTTTTGAGCATTTATTTTTTGCGGGCTTGACAGCGTTCTACCGCCGACCCTGCGACGTAGGCTGGCTTAGACACGCCTCGTATCCGAAAAGCGGGTGCGGGTCGTGACAAGTTTTTGTGGTGGCCTATGCAGGTCCGTCTTCACAAAAGATTGCGAACTCGTGATGGTACGTTAGTCGTACTATTGCGAGCCTGCGCCCAGAAAATGCTCATTCACAATTAGGATTAAAATAATTTAGGAGAATAACTAGGACTAGAAGTCCCTTGTTCAAATTGACCGTTGGGTAGTTAAGGTTATTAGATAGGCCATGCAATTTAGATAGCTTGCTAGATCCCTATAGGTACACTATTATTTTGGATATGACAATGTGATCCAATGTGGATATACTATTCGCTTGGTATGTTAGACTTGCCAAGAATTAAGGCGTTAATTTTGATAAACTGTTTAATTTTCTTTTGCTTTAATAGATATAAGTCTTATATCATAAATTAGAAGTGTCCATTTTAAATTCTCTTTTACTGTAAGGAGTTAGTTTATAATTTTTGATTCTGTTATTCCTGTATGAATCCCGAGTTAGATTTGATTCAAAGTTTTTTCTCAGCCATTTGAAATATATATGAGATAAAGATTAGGATATTCTTACTTCAATTGCCTTCAGATATTTTCTTTCGACCAGTCTTTTATTTTAAGGATTGAGACTTATAGGCGGATGTTACGCTTTATACCATAGTCAACTAAGTTTGAATCCCTAGCAGCTCCTTGACATTCTTAGGAATATAGTTGGAACATTTTAAAACGACTGCGATGAGTAGACAGCAGCGCACTGTCATTAATTACCTGAGAACGGAGAGTGTGGGTTCACTGCAGCCAGCAGCGCACTGGCGAGGCACAACCCACAGCATTGAAATCATTCCGAAGAATCATAGTCTATGGAACATTGCTAAAACTATGTTCTCGTTGACCTCTTTAGATCTTAGATACCATTGTGTCAATATAGAGTAGAGTACCTGATAGCTTATCACATATGAATTACGGAACTAATGGTTTACCGCAGCCAGAGTATACGAACAAGGTATAATTCTCGGTAAAATGACTTCAGACGTGATTACAAGTTTAGGATATTATAGAGGATAGAAAAAGTGCCATGTATGCCCTCTAAGATCCAAAGCCAATACTAGTAGAAGTTCTGTAGCATGTCTCCCTACCTCGCATTATGTGATCATTGTGATCTATCGACGAGGTAATTGACTGACACTAATAGGTTTAATTAGAATATAGAATTCAAAAGTCCATAACCCATTAGTCGAACAAGGCCTTATGGATAGAAGATAGTAGGATGCCTACATAAGTAATAACACCATGAAAGGATTTGATTTTCCCAAAACTCGAATTACTTGTGCCTTTCCAAAAATCTCGCCTACTTATATTTTGACTATCTTGACCAATGCTGCTATTACAGCCTAGTTTTTGCAAGCTTACTCTTTTATCGAGCTTGATTCAAGACATATGTTTATTAGGGACGCCCGCTAACATATTGTTTAATCAAAATTATTGTATTACGGTCTGATCAACCATGATGCATTTGGTTCGCTTTTCTTCTAATTACCCTACGTGGATTGAGATGTAGATGTCTCTAGGATCTCATCCGTGACTGCTTTGACAATTCTTCTTGAATTATACATTCGTCTTTGAATCACGTAATTGTATCGATGACATCTCTCTTGAACTCTTCATTGTTTTTGTCTTTCAATGATTAGAAAGACGAAAGCTCGTAATGGTAGGTAGATACAGAATATTCTCCATGGTTATGATAGTTGTATACGCAAGTGTAGCTACCATCGACCAGTCCTGTGACTGGAACCTTGCCTTGAGTTACTCGTCCTTCCTTTGACACTAAACCAACTATCTTGATCTTCTAGTCATTGGAGTCCAAGAATGATTAGGTTCTTCCCTAGATCAAATGCCAACCTAGAAGACTATCTATTCTCAAGAGACCGATTGTTGTGAGCCTCAAATTATTTGTTTGAAGCTTGCTTTAACTAGAACCCTTGTAACAATAGTCTGGCAGGTTTGACACCAATAGAAATTTACGACTTAGTTGTTAGAAATCTTTTCGAATGATGTGCCTTAGAGTTGGTTAACCCGTAGATAACTCTTGTATAATATGGACGAGTAGATCATTCTATTTTATCGACCATGGGTTATTGTACACACTCATTTTTTATTTATTGAGGAACGACCCTTAGCTTGACTTATATCTACCGTATCCCGTTCCGCTGTGCCTTATTCTTTATTAACAAGAGTCGAGGTACAAATATCCGAACTTTGAAATCCCTCCAACCTCATCATTTCTAAAACCATATCCTAGCTTCTAAGGTGGGTAGACTGTAAGCCTTCTAAAATTTTGAGATATACGCGGATTACCGATTGACTAGAATAATTTTTATTAGGATGATAATTAGTGCCCCATGGATTTCCACTTTCCATTTGGATCATTTTGCGTCCCCGGTCGTGTCATTAATATTCGGAGCACGAGACCAGCTGTTACCTTCCAACAAATTTCATACGCAAGATCTAGACGAGTCCACCTTCACCTAGATACGATCTTGTATTGCATTTATACCCCTTGCTCGTATGTTTAGATAACCACGGAAGGATCACAATCTTGATTTCTTAAATTCCGTTCTATTTTGGAACCTCGTTTAGAATTTCGAGAACAGAACTTCTGTATTGCACGGAATGCAAGCCCCTCTAAGAAACGAAGAGTTCTTTGATTTAGCAAGTGACTAGACTAGAGAAGAACAATCTAGCAAATAAGTCAATGCTTCATAAACTTGCGTCCTATTTGCATTATTGGATATTCTCTATCGCTCTTGAAACTTCATGTTTACTCTTGATTGTTCTTCCTTATTTTCCTGTCCTTCGTATTTCGGAGCGACGAGTGGCCAAGCTTATTAGAATTTACCAATATATCTTAGTTACATATGTAAAATTATTGCTTGTTAAATTTTGGGTTGCTTGATAGATAGGAGAGGATTCTAGATGACATATGCCTAGATATCTGTTGGTAGAATTATTGGCGACTAGTTAGAAGATTATAAGATTTTAGTTTTGAGGGTAGTGTGACCAAAGGTGGGTAGAAGCCCTCAAGAATTCGTAGTTACGAAATGACTAGGAGGAGGATGTAAATTACTTTGAGAAATTAAAATTTAAGGAGATTAAGGTTCAGGTAGACTTCTTATTGAAATTTAAGAATAGTTATGAATTAAAATTTCGACGACGAAATCATTTTTAAGGTCGGTAGATTTGTAGCTCCCCTTCCCGAAAATTTAGAAATATTTTTATTATTATTTATTTTATTTGAATGACAATTTTTAGATTTTTATAAATAATTAATTAGTTTATTATTTTATTATTTTGTGGTGATTAATAAATTTTATTATTCCTGAATAGATATTCTATTGGATAAATATTTTTATATTATTATATTGATGCATTTTTGGATAAATATATGTGTATACATTTATAATTCATTTTCAGCTACACATATACTAATTTTATATGAATATGTGCATATTATATTTAAGAATATATATTTATATAAGATATATAAAGGTGTATTGGAATTATATAAAATATGTACTTGAATATATAAATATATATTAAATATATGTGTGTGTGTATGAATATATATATATATATATATATATATATATATATATATATATATATATATATATATATATATATATATATATATATATATATATATATATATATTTATATATATATAACTTGGGTAGGATGTAAAAAAAAGAAAAAAAAAAAAAAATATATATATATATATATATATATATATATATATATATATATATATATATATATATATATATATATATATATATATATATATATAAGTTGGGTAGGATGTAAACCCGCTATTTTTATAAATTTTACTATAGTTATTTTAATATATTTTTGTACATTTTATATTTATAGCTAGTAAATGATTGCATGATCTTTATATATGTATAAAACTAGTAATCAAATATTATATACTTAGTATAGTGTTATAAATTATTTTTATTAAAATTTCACTACAAGCATTACACTTAGTTTTAGACTTTAGAGAATTACTTAGATTTTTATGTATACATATTAATATAATTACATATATAAATAAGGGGTATGTATATATGTTTATAATAAAAAAAGAAAAAAGAAAGAAAAAAAGAAAGAAAGGGTCACTGTTGTGAGCACGCCCCGCCCCGACCATAGCACAGAAGTATTTTAAGTTCTTTTTTTTTGAAAACTTTGGATAGCTCAAACCGTTCCAAATCTCGACCAAATTGTTCCAAATTTTTTTCATTATAATCCAAATAGGATTCTCCACGGGATTAAAATCCAACCTGAGATTGAAACCTATCTGAAATCCGGATTTAAATCCGAAAACAAATAGAAATTAAAACCCAAATATAAACTAGCAGGTGGAGGGTTTTCAATCAAAAAGCTTCATCTCGACGCCGCACCCCAGCCCCAAAAACCTTCGACTCCAAACCCTAATCTTCCAGCGACCCCCAGGGTCTGCGCACGCCGACCCGACAACGCGAGGCCGCCGTCGGCCGGCCAGTTCCGACGCAGGCCGCGCGCACAGGCGCAAAAAGTAGCAGCGCGTGGGAGCCGCGACCCAACTTCGCAGCATGGGTTCTCGATGCACGCTCGATCTTTTCGTGATTTGTTTCTTCGGGTATGTCCCTAACATATATGAGTTTAATATCCTTCAAATAGTTTATTTTTATTCGACATATGTGCGACAAAAAACGAGTTCCAAAATCGAGAAAAAACTCGATTTTATGGATTTAGAAACCGTCCCGAAACCCGAAGTTGGCGGTCGATTTACGACCAGGATATCGTTAAACTTGGAAAACCGCTTGAACAGCCTTATAGACAACATAACCGAGATCGAGACCTTATTTTTAGTTTAATTTCTAGTTGGTTATTTTCTGTTAAAAATTAAATTGAAAATCAGGAAAAACTTGGCAAAAACTGTTTTCAAAATATTAAAAACCCTCGATACGATGTGCGTCCCGCCAATCCGGACGACGTGGTCGCGAACTGAAAGTATCGAAAGGTGCGTATCGGCTTCGTGGTCGTGTGGGCTTTGACGGAATTCAATTGGTCGCGTGTGCGCGACGAATTTGATGCGTATCCGTCGAAATTTGTCGTATCGGCCTCTGTGCAAATTCTCCAATTACTTTGTGCATGCTCGTCAGATCGAGACTAAACTTGCGCCAATAGGACCGTATCATTTTTTTGGTCCTGTATGCCAAGTTTGGTCTAATTCTGAGACAGTTGAATCGGACGCCGTTTTGCGGGCCCCACGGTCCGACTCAACGGACGATTTTGTGCACGGCCCGCCGAAATCCAACTTTGGACATACGGTTGGGTTCGTATCGAAAAACTAAACTTGTTGACATATAGTATGACGACTTTAGAGACCGTTGACTCTGGCATGCTTTTCGGTGCAAAGCGGGTCCAACGGCGGACACCGTTTTGACCCGAAATTACCGTTTTGCTCCTGTGTCCAGAATTGGGCTTAAGGACAGGCAATCCTAGCTAATTTGACTATTCTGAGAACGTTGGTAATGTTCATTTCAGCATCCGGAGACTTTTTGCATGTGTTGACTTTAGTGACTCATCTGATGTGGTTGTACTATCGGTTTCTCCAGCTAAGGACCTCAGGCAAGTGCACTTTCTGAATGCTTTTGATTCATAGTAGTCTTTTTATTTCATGTATATACATATATCTTGCTGCTTGTTGACACGCTCGTCACACGGAGTAGTCGGGGGGGAAATATCTTAGTAGACATGTGAACTACCCAGAACTATCCCATGAGTCTATTCTTGAATATTAGCACCTGTACACGACACGTGCAGGATGCCGGATTTACCTCCTAGCCGTTCACATATCGAAAAGGATATTTCACACCACATAGGTAGATGTCTTTTATTTATTTATTTCCTTTTCTTTTCCATCGTGCCATGTCATCAGTAATTTCCAGTTTTCATATCTCATATATTATTTTCATGTCTTGTTAATTCTATTGTGTTTTTGCATTGCCATCGATTTGTGTACTTGTTCCATTCCTGACTGGAAACCAATATTTTTCAGGTTTAGCCACGATCATTCTTAGCACTGGAAAGACATGGGTATGCTGAGGTCGACTTAGATAGTAGAACTAGCTGTCTTTTCTATATTGTGAGAACATTATATTTTCCTTTAAATATAAATGTTGTAAATGTTGTAATAAATTTAGAAATGTGAATGAGCCGCAAATATTATCTTTTGAGCATTTAGTTTTTGCGGACTTGACAGCGTTCTACCGCCGACCCTGCAGCGTAGGCTGGCTTGGACACATCTCGTATCCGAAAAGCGGGTGCGGGTCGTGACAGTTTTATTGAGATGCACATGGTCTTGGACAGTATAGTGGGTACGTTCTACGAAGTTAGTGGCATGCGCACCATGTCACCCTGCTCTGGATACTGTTCGATCACCTTGCGCGCGCTTTATCAGGTTATATGGGGACACAATGTAACAACTTACGTGTGCGGTTGCACCAACTGCTTTTGACGTGTGGCATCATTTGTATGAGATGCACATGGTCATGGACATTATAATGGGCACGCTCTGCGAAGTTGTTGATTTATGTGCCACGTCACCCTGTTTCTAAATAAAAGTTGATCAGGTGGTGTCAACTAGCCAGGTTGCGCATAGGGGCAACTCAACAATTGGCACCTTTGACTAGGTCTTCTGTGCTGTACTGATTAATTCTCGTGCCATACAATGACTTGCACGAGCCAGCTGTCAGCATTAATTACATGCTGACAAAATCTTCTCGAGCTCCGCGTTGTGCGGGATTCGAACGGATTTTCTCTGATATGCGTGTTGTCAGTTGTCAGGCAATGATGATGCTGTTACAACTTTTCGAAGAAGTGCGCCACGTGGCGCTCGCACAACCTGTCTTCTGTACAATCTGATGTTGGCGCAACCTGATGTTGCGTAACTTAATGGTCTGGCACAACATAATAATTTGGCGCCACCTGATGATCGCATACTTTAATGGATGGCACAGCTTAATTTTTAGCCTCTACAAGACCCCCCTCAAAGTTTTTTAAACTTAAAATTACTTCAAAGTTTTGAAATACTTTGAAACATGCTATTTTTTCTGGGTTGCGCCAGTCAACTCGAGCCTGATTCTTCAACATAGATTGTGTAACTGTTTGGGCTATAAATAGCCGTACCCTTTTGGAGTTTTTTATTCTTCACATTATTTAGGATTGCTCGAGAGAAACTTTATTTTCTTCTCATTCTTCCCGATCTTTGAGAGCTTCGACCGACTGCAATGGCACCCAAGCACTCCGCTGCTGAGAAAGGAAAGACTGTGGCCGAGCCATCCATGCGAGCACCACCCTTGTCACATTGGAAGATGGCCAACCTGACCATGGAAGGTAAGCACTTGATCATAGGCCCGATCATCGACTACCCTATTTAGGATTTGGCCGGCTCCTAACGTCGTGCACCCACTCTTTTTAGAGTGGGGTGCAACTCATAACTTGTACCTTCCTTTTTAGGATTTGGTTGTTGTCGACCCATGTTGCACGATGCTTTATAATCTGTGCTGTATTTTGGACGCAATTTTGATGCACTGCATGGCAAGACGCGTCACAACATGATTGCTGCGCAACCTGATGGCCGCGTAAGCTGAGTACGGCACAATATGAGTGCCGCACAACCTGACTGAATAAAGCATTAAATACTCAGTTCATTCCCAACGTAGAACCTATTTATGGGGCGCTCTTTTTCGAAACATCTTTTTTCTTTCTCCCTTGTTAAGTGTTAGGTGCCCGTTTACTGGGAAGATGAAGAGTCGACGGGAGTCGACCTTCACTGTATATATAGGCATGAGGTTGCAATCCTTTATCCTCATTCATTCTCATGGCATCCAAGGAGAGCATGAAAAAGAAGACGAACCTCAGTGTTGATGTCGAGGCTTATGAAGAGAAGTCGAATTCTGCGCCTACGGCGTATCTGTTGGAAGCCGACCCATTCCTGAGGGCGAAGAACTTCCTGAACTGCTTTGGCCTGACTCTAGCAGTCTTCGTTCGTTCCCAAGGTGGGCTATCGTCTTTCGAAGATCGTGGTGCACTGGAACAGAGGGAAGGATTCCTCCGTCTGATGTATCGCTCGAGGATCCACAATATAGAGGAGTTGAGCGCTGCTTTACGTCAGGCTGATGGCGGAAAGAAGAAATAATGTGACATGCGATCGTCATTTTTACATAATGGCATAGTGCCTTGTAGTGTCTGTTTCTTTTTTCTTTTTATTATGAAATGAAAAACAGTTTGACTTTATAGATCCTGGCATATTTGAACTTTTGTCGCGTAAATGTTTGATACGTCTCAATTTTGGGCATATGTGGGCTTTGTTGTGTAACTGTCTTTATATATCCCGCACTTTTTTGGTTCTGACAACATCAACTTTCGAACAACACATGGTATTTCTTTTCGAAATATATGCCTATGGACGCGCATAACGTTTCAGTTTCAATTGCATATAAATAGTTGCGAGAAGAAAAGAATATTTACTGTATTCTTTTCTTCTTTCTGATATTTTTATCGCGGACCAACTGACGAAAATTTCCAGAACCGGTATCGGTGGTCTTGGATGCTATAAAGTTGAACCACTTTGACACGCACATCAGAGAGCTCAGAACTCGTCATGTTTAAAAAGGCTTTCTCAAGATGGTGGAAAGTGCCTTTATACATGAGAGTTAGATGATAAAGACACAGAACTAGGAATCGTATCACAAGGGTAATCTCATTCCTACTTCTCACGAAGGGTCGTCTTTTCTCCACCAGTTGTATTGACAGCAAATTTTCTTCGAGCTGCTGCACTCTGTCGTTCTTCTCTCGTCTTTTTAAGAGAGAAGACCAGAGTTGATTCCGTTGCCTGGCTCGCTACTTTAGTTGAGTCGACAAGGAATTGTCACCAACAAGAAGATCCAAAGATGTAATAGACCTCCATTTGTTATATTTAGAATAAAAATCTGAGATGTAATAGATTTCCATTAAGATGTATCTATATTTTTAAAGAAAGAATAAAGAATAATTTTTCTCTCCTTTATGACTTGATTTGATGTGATGATATAGAAAATAGAATCCAGAGGTAATGTGGACGTGAATTCATTTTTCTATTAATGATCTTCAAGCCGGCTGGGACTCAAAGATAGGATATCATGTCTAAAAAGATGATATCTGTAATAATATGGATTTATCATACAAAAAAGTTACCTTTTAAAAACATCTGGGTTTCAAAAGACATAATCGATGATTTGGATGGACTCTACGAAAGATTTTGAGTATTTATTATCTGTAGCTTTATTTACAAGAAAGTAAATAAATAATAATAAATACAGGATTTAAAAAGATTGATGAGTGAATACGTATGCCTTTTCGAGGAAAGGTCGCTTCGGTTCTCGAGACAGAGAATAAATGAAGACCTCTTCACAAGATGAAATGAGATGAATGAATGAACATGTCTTTTCGATGAAAGGTTGTTTCGATTCCTGAGACATAATGTTTGGCCTTTCTGTCTATCAATAGTGTGGAACTTTTCTGAGAATATTATTCACCCCTTTACTTTCATTTGCAAATGTCTTCAGAAGATATACCTAAAGAGGCAAAAGTCATCCCGAAGATCGAAGCTGCCCTCAACCCTCCTTCCGACGAGCCTCTATCGCTTGCTCAGCCAGAAGTAGGAGAAAGCCCGACTTTTCCTGGACAGAAGTAGGACATTCTCGCTAAACTGGTGGAGCCTGGGAGTACTGCCGAGGAAGAAGCTCTGAGGAAAGCTGCATGTGAATTGTTGGTGTCATCCAATAATAATGTATTCGAGCTCCTTGTAAAATTTGTCTTCGATCATGCGGGCCCTGGTCCTCGTTGATTTTATATATTTCCTTTTGTTTGAACTATGCAATAAAAGGAATTTTTTTTACATTCTGATTCTCTGTGTTGATATCACTTTGTCTTCAAACATGATATGTCTTAAGAAATTTGCCATTAATGGGCATCATGGTGACTCGACCATCAATACCAGTCAATTGATAAGCTCCGTTGAGAAAACTTTGCTTATAATGTAAGGTCCTTTCCACTTCGCTTTGAATTTGCCTTTGCTCATGTGTGTCATAGTCATAGGATGTCTGACGGTTAGAACTAGTTCTCCTTTCTGAAATGTTCGGATTTTGACTTTACGGTTGAAGACTTTTGATAGACGAGCTTGGTATAACTCAATATGTTGTTGAGCTAGGAGCCGTTTCTCGTTAAGCGCTTCAAGCTCCTGAAGTCTCAGACGATCATTATTTTCGGTTGTGAGTTCATTGGCAATAAAAATCCTTAGAAACGGGATCTGGATTTCCAATGGTAAGACAGCCTCGCAACCATATACTAAAGAGAAATGTGTGCAGCCTATAGGAGTATATATAGTAGTACGGTAAGCCCACAGACATTCTCCAAGCTTTTCACTCCAGTTCCGTTTGTTGGTAGAAACAAACTTCTTGAGGAGTTTGATGGCGGTCTTTTTAAATGCTTCTGTCAACCCGTTAGCTGCAGGATTGTAAGCTATAAAAACAATACTATTGATCCAATTTTTATCGCAAAATCGAGTGAACTTCTGACTGATGAATTGTGGCCCATTATCATAAATGATTCGCCGAGGAATATTGAATCTGTAGATCATATAATGCTTAATAAAACTGATAACACTGCTTGTCTTAACCTCAACTAGAGGTATAGCTTCAGCCCACTTTGAGAAATAATAAGTTATGTCCAATATGAACCGATGTCCTCGAGATGAGGGAGGGTTAATAGGACCAATGAAATCCATGTCCCAAGCTTCAAAGGGCCATGATGCTGCCGTCGGATGAAGAAATTCTGATGGTTGATGGATGAAGTCAGCATGGATTTGACATGCTCGACACTTCCTTGCATACTCGATTGCATCAAATACCATCGAGGGCCAATAGTAGTACATACGACGAATACGATCCTATAGTTTAGGACCACGTTGATGTGCGCCATAAATATCGTCATGAGCTTCATAAAGTATTTGTTTTGCTTCCTCTCCTGCGAGACAGCGTAGGATTAAGCCGTCAAACATTCGCCGGTAGAGTGTCTTTGTAGTATGATTATAGAATCTGAGTGACCGCTGACAAATTGTTGTAGCCTCCTTAGGATCTTCAGGTAAAATATCATGGACCACGAAGTCTATGAAAGGAGTCCTCCAATCTTCGCTGATAGTACAAACTTCAACCGAATTGTTGAATTCCATGTTTGAATTGTTGACTTCAATATTTAAGCAATTCTCGACGCAAATTAACTCTCTATTAGTGATGACAATAATTTGTTACCTTTTTATTAGAATTGCTAACACTACTGCAAGATTGGCGAGTACATCAGCCTCCGTATTACATGCTCGACGTACATGCTCGATGAAGAAGACTTTGAATGAAGTAGCCATCTTGATCGCTGTATCATGATTGGGACCAGATCTTGATGTCGAACTTCGTACATGCCTCTAACCTGGTTGACAATCAGTTTGGAGTCTCCGTAAACTTCAAGATACTCAGTATCTAATTGTTTATCCAAATGGAGACCAATGAGCAGAGCGTTGTATTCAGCCACATTATTGGAACACGACTTATCTAAAAAAATAAGCTATTTGAATAGCTAACCCTTCTGGTGAGACGAGGACGATTCTAACTCCAGCAATAATAGCACCTTTTGGTCCGATTCTGGATGCACCATCAAAGAATAGATGCCATGTAAGAATTTCTTCTGAAATCATGTTGGACTCCAAAGTTTTATCTCGAATCTTGTCGTAGAGTTTAGACATTTTAGGAGCTGGATGAGCTGCCAGAAAGTCAGCAAGGGCTCGACCATTAACAGACTTTTGAGGAACATAAACCATATCATGTTGTGCTAACAATATGGCCCATGTTGTAAGACCGGAATTAAGTGTACTGGGCTTCTTCATCAAGACTCAGAGATGGTTAACTCTAGAAATAATATGAATAGTTTGGCCAGTGATATAATGTCTTATCTTTTGAACAATAAACATCAAAGCTAGACATTCTTTTTTCTACTGGGGTGTATCGATGTTCAGCTCCAATCATTGTATGGCTAAGATAGTATATAGCCTGTTCATGACCCTCTTTATTCTTTTGAGCTAATAAAGCACCTAGTGAATGGTCCATTGCTCGAACATACATCAGGAAAGGTATTCATGGGACTGGAGGCACTAGAACTGGAGGGTTCATCAAGTACCGTTTTATGTCTTCAAATGCTTGCAGACATTCTTCAGTCCAAATAAAAGACACCTTTTTTTATAAGTTGAGTAAATGGTCTACAGCATCCAGAGAGATTTGAGATGAATCACATGATGTACGCAAGCCGTACCTGGAATCTTTGTATCTCTTTTAGGTTGCGTAGAGGACGCATGTCTTGAATGGCTTTGATCTTCTCGGGATCAACGTGTATATCTTTAAAGGTAATGACGAATCCAAAAAATTTGCCAATAGAGACTTCCAGGAATGATTTGGTGGGATTCATCTTGAGTTGATGCTGGCGCATTAGATCGAATATAGTTCTCAAGTCTTGAATGTGGTCTTTCTTTAGATGATTTTTGATAACAATATCGTCTACATAGCATTCAACTGTCTTCTGCAAATAATTACGAAAGATAGTACACATGGCCCACTGATAAGTTGCACCAACATTTTTGAGACCAAACGACATGACTGTATAGCAATAGATCCAAGAGGAGTGCAAAAAGATGTATGTTTTTCATCTTACGGATGCATCTTGATTTGATTATATCCTAAAATCTATCCATAAAAGATATACGTTCAAATCTGTAAGTATTGTCGATCATGACAGCAGTGATTGGAAGAGGAAATTCGTCTTTGGGACAAGCTTCATTAAGGTCTCTGAAGTCGATGCAGACTTGGACCTTCCCTGTTTTCTTTAAAACTGGGACAACATTAGCCACCCAGTCCAGATGTTTTTCTTCTCTGACGAAACCAAGGGCGATGAGTTTCTTGACTTCAGATTCTATAGCATCCATTATGTCAGGTCGAAATCGACGTTGTTGCTGCTTGACTGGCTTCGTATTTGGTAGAATGTTGAGTTTATGGATAAAATATGATGATCCAATCCCGACATATCTTCAGAGCTCCAAGAGAATACATCAATGTATTCCTTAATAAGTTGGATCAGTTCTTGTTTATCCGCTTCAGGGAGGCTTTTACTAACGAATATTGGTTTTGGGGAAGTTTTATCTCCAACATTGACTTGAACCAAGTGATCTTCAGTAGGTGACTCACGTTGCTCGAAACGAAGATCACATTGAGTAACCATCCTTTGTGACCAAGGGTCAGATTCAGAGGCTTCGGCAAAGTCTTCGTCATCTTTTGAGAACTCGGCAGTTACCATATTGGAAGATATAGTCACTCTATAGACGTACCAAACACTGGTGTCTGTATCCCATGAGACAAAATCAGAAGAGTTAGATCGTTCTTCTTCATCGGATTCAGAAGCTTCTGGAGTCGGAATTGGTGAAGTATAACCCAATTCCCACTTCATTTTGCTGTAGTATTGTTATGATTTTCTTTTGGAGCAGGGATACGAATAGGAGTTCGTCTTCCTTTACCGCCATTGAGACCAGCTTTAAAATTATAGCCCATCTTTTGAATGATATCTTTTGATTACTGACTATAACGATGTAATTGAAGTCTTCCGTTATCGTGATTTTCTTCTTTATCATTGGGCGTGATCTTCTGTTCTGTTCCTTTACTAAAAAGTATAGAAAGTTCATCTTTCTTCCTGGATGGAACTAAGAAGAAGGAGTCCTGCATTGGCTCGAGCAATATTTCATTTGGGAAGCTTGAAATGCTCCAATGGTAAGTGTTTTGAAGTTATCTGGCATTTCTAGATAACATCGAGTATAATAAAAAAATCAATATACTGTAAAGGAGATGCTATTTTATTGATTTGTACATCATCATTTACAACATGATTCTTAGCCTTAACGGAAGGCATAGTAAGGTTAATAACCAGAGGAGGAGAAGGAGGATTCATAACCTTAACGGAAGGCTTAGTCAGGTTGATAACCAGAGAAGGAGAAGGAGAAGGTGAAGGTTTGTTACGACGAAGGTCGAGAACCAGAGGCTCAGAAGGGGTGGTCTCCTTTTGTTCCCTTTCTACAGCATGAGACTATTTGTTATGAGAGGAAGGATGAATAGTCAACGTCTGAGAAGAAAAGGGACGAGTAGTACGTCCTTTGACGGGGATCATGAGAACATCTTTTGAAGTATCTTTCTAATCTTCCTCACTATCTATCGCTATTACAACCTTCATGAACTCTTTCTTGTACATCCGAGAGTCAGTATAATACGCTTCAATACCCCTGAAAGGATTTAAGTCGGCTACTTCCTTCTGAACCTCTCCATTGATATCTACATATTTGACGTATTGATGCAGAGTGGATGGTACAATGTTATGCTCATGCAGAAAAGGTCTTCCCAGCAAAGCATTATAATAGTCATGATTATTGATCACGTAGAAAGTAACCTTTGTACGAAGATTGCCTATTTGAACCTTCAGACGAATCTTTTCCAGAGGTTCACTTCTTCCAGAATTGAATCCTAAGATTGTCGTGATAGTTGTTGAAAGATTGTGTACGGGAATCTTTAATGCATCTAGTAGAGTCTTTGGCATGATGCTAAGTGCAGACCCAGGATCGATCAACCTTCATGGTATCGATATATCTCGTGAAGTAGAGGGGTCGGTCATGACGATTATCTTTCAACAACATATCATATTTTGTAATGGTGATATCGGGTATCAGTTCCATCACACTATGACAGTGAAGGCATGTTATAGGCTCTTCCTCTAGCTTCTTGAGGAATGTTAGACAAGTATCTGCTTGCATCAAAGCTTCACTCAACATTTTTCGAATTTTTTTCGAAAGACGGAGTAGCTCAAAAATTATCAATCTTGTCGGGATATTAGCCAGCTGAGCCAGTATATCAAAATTATATGGCTTCTCGAGTCTCAAAGTTGGAGTCTTCTTTAATACTTTATCAAAACAGACATGCTGTTTTCCTTTATCGGCTGTCATCGGTTTGGAAAGAGTTGGTTCTACTGGAGGTGATGAAGCTGATGGAACATCGTCAGCAGGAGAAGATAATGCTAGAGGAGCCTCCAGAGCTGGAGCAAGGTTTTCATGACCTTCTGAATAGTCTCTTAGGTATGGTTTCCCAGATCTGGTACCAATTAAGGCTTTTTCTTCGGATACAGATTCGAAGGGCACCATATTGCAACTCCTTGCCTAAATCTTGTTTCTGGAGGGTTTTTTTGGCAAGATGAAGAATTTGTCCAGTAACCTAAACCAACCCGAGATTGGTTGTAAGAAAGACATAGGAAAAGAGGTACATGAGATCCCTTTTTATGGTTCAAACCAGAGCCTTTTGTAGATCATATCCTATTTTTGTCATTAGTTCACGAGATTATGGACTATATCGATAGAAAGCTGGTTGATATTTAGCTTCTGCCTTTGATAATATTGTCTCAGCAGGGGAAGAAGAAAAAGGATTATCTTCTGCCGAGATGAAGGTAGCAGTTAGAGGTGGATGATAATGTTCACCCAACGAAATGATATGTCATGATTTATATTTAGTAGCCTTCTTAGACTTGGTGGAGTAAGACTGTTTCGAAGTCAGCCACTAAATCTGGATGGATCCACATAATTTTCCCTTTATCAGTAGACAGAGGAATAAGACCATCAGTTCGTGCAGTGGAAGATTAACAATCTTCAGATTAGTTCTCGGGATAGGGATGACGCCGTCCTGCACAAGTTGAGCCAAAAAATCTCCAAACTGTCGAGAAACGACATTAGCCGTTACAGTTTTCTCGTCTTGTTGGAGAGTGATTGCACCGAAATTGACCATCTCCAGAATTTTTCCCTTGAGCACATAGCATGCTCGAGTTGGATGTCCAATAAATCTGTGGTAAACACAATATTTAGGATGGTCAGTCTTACCAACTTTCTCTGGCCATTTTGCTTCTGGTTGTTGAATCTTATTGCTCTTGATTAGACAATCAAAGATACTCATGATATTATCTTCATCAAAAGAGTGTTTTTCTTTTGGACGTGGTGCCCTTTGTGGTGGTGCTGTTGGGGTAGATTTTGGTTGACTTACATTGATAGCTATAGCTTCTTTGCCTTTGAGATTAATAGCCAAAGTCTCTTTGCTCTTGCGATTTTTCTAACGACCGCCGTTTTTGGTTGTTGAATGTTCATCTTTTTTAAGATTAGGCATTTGAATACCTAATTTTTTGAACTTGTCAGCGCTCTCTTCTCCTGCTTTGGCGTTCACTATGATGGAAGGCCAGTCCTGGAACTGTGTTGATCCCATCCACATGTTAATTATTGGCAATATGTTTGATTTGCAAGTGTCTATAGTCAAAGCATCTGGAGTTTCGAGAGGTATTTTGAGTGCTTCATGGCGAAATCGTTCAATGAAATGTTCAGTAGTTTCATTATATCGTTGTTTGATTTTGATGAGAGGAGACATAGTCATGTCGTTGGTTCCCTCATAAAATCGTTTCAAGAGCATTTGTTTGAAGCCAAAGAAAGAGGTTATACAACCATCTGGTAAACTATGATACCAGTCATATGCAGCACAGGCTAAACAGCCGACAAATACTCTAGTAAGAAGAGCATCATTTGGTTGAAGTTGATCAGCCATTACCTCAAAGTGATTGAGGTATTGACTTGGAGATGTGCTGCCATCAAATATCATAATAGTGGGAGGATTGTATTTAGGAGAAAATTGGACTTCTTTCTATTCTATGGGATAGGGTTGTTTGATCCTAAGCTTCTGCAAGCCATCTTTATGTTTGAAAGCTTCGAATTGAGTACGTAAAGTTTTATGGCCTCATTGGTATTTTTCGATGATTATGGAGCAGTGGATTGATTTAATATGTTAGGAGGAGGTACTGCATGATAAGTACCACCTCCAGCACCAGATTGACTTGGAATAGCCTGCGCTGGTATGAAAGTAGTGTGAGGAGATTGTACCCCCAGATCAATATTAATAGGAGCCGATGTTGTTACAGGTTTCTGAGCCAAAATCAGATTCGCAATCGGAAGAACCGTATTTTGTGCCATAATCACAGCAAGCATGCTTGTCATCATCTTAGCCATGTTCTTCAAACTAGCCTCCAAAGTAGCAATTCTTTGCTCTTGGTTGTTAGAAATGGAAGCATATTGATCTTCTGTGGCGACATAAGCAGTCACTTCTCTAGCTATTGAACACGAGCTTGTGGAAAAGATGGTCTTTTCGAAACTTTCGTTATCAACATCAAAGTTATTTAAAGAATCAACCCAAGAATGAGTGATAAGGGTATCCTGTTGACTGAGGGAATCTTGGTTGGAAGGAAGATTCCTTTGACCGATTATGTCTCGACACTACAAGAAAAATGACCTTTCTTGACGGTCAATTTATTGACGTATGGTCAAAACCGTCAAGGAAAGCAGTTATCTTGACGGTTTTAGACATACGTCAACAAAACACCCATTTTTCTGTTATATATTAAAATTTGACCATATTACTTGACGGTTTTATACAAAGCGTCAAGAAAACCCATTGCATTACTTGACGGTTTGCTGATAACCGTCAAGTAATGCATGTGCAGAAAAAAAAGGCGCGCACATTTCAGATGCCATTTTCGTAATTTTTTCAAAAAAAAAAAATTTCTTGACGGTTTTAACAAAATTTGGGAATAGAGGGTTTCTTATATATTTCACATCCAAGTACTTCTTTTCCTCCTTCCCCCCCGATCCCCAACACCACAACTCTCTCAGCCTCTCCCTCTCGAGCTCCCCCTCCGGTGGAAGTCTTCCCCCGGCCGGCGAACCCCGACCGGCGACCGAGCCCGTAAGTCTCCCCCTCTCCTCTGCCCTCTTCCCTAGCTTCTTTTCCGACCATCTCGTCAGCCACCCCGACTTCCACAGCCCTCCCGACCGTGCCCTAACCCTGTTCTCCGGCGATCCGCCGTCTCCCCTCTCATCCCCGCAGCCGACTTCAATCGTTCCCTCTTCCCCCTTCCCTTCCGACCCCGATTTTCCCCACAGCCCTAAACCCCTCTCCCATGTTCTTCATCCCGACCCCCCCGGAAACCCTAGCTCCGGCGAAGATGTCCTAATGTATCCTGTGAATATCTTCGGAAGTGTTCTTAATGTATCATGTGATTCTGACCTTTTACATTTCGCAAATGAGCTTCATTTTAACCACGGCGTCAACAATAAATTTGGTTATATAAACAATTGGTATGAACTCTCTTTTAATTAGTTTCAAGAATCGAGTAGTTATTTTGATGCAAATAGAGAATTTCTAATTTACTGACCCGACCCAAAGAATCTGGATTCAAGACTATGATTATACCTGTTCCTCATTAGAAAATAGATGCCAACACTCACTAGCTTGTCTCCCATAATAATGATTTTATCACCAACATGTGTCCATCTTCGTTAGAGGTGTGCGTGCAATGCACGCTAGATTATATGATAAGTGGGGCACATTTCGTTTGGACGCCAGTAGATTTTTGATAGAATAATAATTATAATATGTAGTAAAACAAACATAAGACAACAGTACAGTCATTTTTGTTTCCTGTAAGTTTCCCTATACTTTGAAGAATGGATAAATTTTCGTGTCCAACCTCTCAATTCCAAGTGTCATTCTGTATGTTCTGTCATTATCTGAACATTTTGATATGATGGAAGCAGCACCCAACCTGTTGTTATGATGTAAAATTGGTATTTGGGTTCTGATTAGTTTTATCGAAATATTATATCTTCGAATAATGTAGTTTCTCTAAGTCAAATTTGCTTATACAGACACCAGAAGCACATGCTTCAACATGGGAAACTCTAAAGGTACAACTCTAATGGATAACCTTTTCAATTATGAGATACTTGTGGCATATGTTGACATTTCTTCTTTTTTTACTTCAATAACTTAAACATCCAGGTTGCAGATATCTGTTATAGAATATTCCAGATATGTATGTGTATCTGTTAGTCTTTCTATTTTTTTGCAGATCCTGTTGTTATGATGTAAAATTGCAATCTTTTCCTGAATGACATTTTGTCTCCGTTTATTGTGTAACGATTAGGTTTTGGGATTAGAAAGGACAAATTGTGAAGAATTCGACTCTCAAACACCACATCTTGTTGTTATTTCATGTTTGAGGTATTTTATTTATCAACACTCTTTACTTTGTGCTTCAACCACTAAAGATGGGAGTACTTCACCACGTCAATTTGTCAATGCAGGGATCAAGAACACACATGGGAAGTAGAATGAGATTGGGTCCCGGATAATATTTTTTAAAAATCCTGACTGTGTCACTTCAAAGTTGTAAGCTTTTTCTTCTACCTACTAATCTATTCTCATACAAGTTAGTTTGAAAAAATATAAAATGCAACCATTTGCTAATGGATAATCCTTTAGTGAGACGGAAAAGTTACAATCATCCATCTATTGAAATTCTTTTCAATCGCTGTAATTAACAAGCTACACCATGTTAGGCTTTCCTACATTCCTTTGTTGCATGCTCTCTGAAGCCATCAGTTGAATGGATTGCTGCATTAGATCTAGAAGATGAAAGTGAATTTTTTATTAAATATATCTTAATGAGTGAATTTTTTTTGAGTTCGTAAATCTATGGGTAGCAGATACAAACACGTGTGCCATAATTTGAAATGGGATGGTGAGGCAACTCTCCAATCCATACAAGGATACAGCTATATGTTTATTATCGTAAACATACATGCACAAGATAAACATTTATGTGATTGTGTTTGTTTATCCTCGTAAATATACATATATGTTAAGTACATTTTATACAAAATTGAAATTAAGTTTCTTATGGTAGTAACCTCTAAGAACATGCATGTTAGACTGATACCCTACCAATTTAATTTCCGGGTCGTTGGTACCTCCTAAGGTGCTCCGATGCAAAAATGGAAATTGATTGCAGAAACCTGCATCTTAGCTTGCTGCCATACGAGTCTGGCCTAATATTGCCACTCCTAGACTCAAATAATTACTCCCCTTTGGTGCATCAGATGTTTTATATTTGGTGCATTAGCATCACATCTTTTATAGATACTATTTAAAGTTATTATCTTGAAGTGTAATAAAATTATTATATTATACTAATAAAGTTCTTTGCATTTGATTTGTGATGATTCCAGGCACACATGACAATCTCTAGACTGCTAAGAGATTGAGGATATGTTGGATGCGATAGATTAATTGACTGCAGAATGGTGAACAACAAGGTGCTATTGACATACAAGCGGAAGCGTTTCTCTCAACCCAGTCTTTCTCATGGTGCCAAAAGCTCCAGATTTGTCTTAAAAGTCTCCTGTTGGGATACCTCCAAGGATACTAAACCCAAATTATGAGTCCAATGCCTCCAACGAAAAGCTGAAGGAAAATTCAGTTTGTTTGCTAAACCCACTTATAATTTTAGATGCATTTTAATATTGCATTCCTAATCAGAGATTCTGTTAGCAATTATGTTTTATTCATCATTGAAGGTACCATCAGCAATTCTTGTCTAGGTAGTTCTAAGACAATTCTATATTTCTCAGTTTTAAATCCACTACTTAATGTAGGTATACAATAAATTTAGGTTATGAAACAAAAATGTATAGATGGCAGAAATAACCAATACTGAGTCTGAAATAGCTACTATAGAGACAAAGAGGAGAAGCCATTCAAAGAGTAGTGGCATAGGGCATTGATTACTAAGGGATTGTGAAGCAGAAACTACATTTATTTGCCTATATTCTTGCAATTAACCTCGAATCAATTACCACATATATTATTATGTAGAAGTGTGAAAATTTCTATATTGGAACCATCTTTTCACCTGTCCAATTATCATTTAACAATTTCATCTGATACTCAATGAGTATACATTCACTGTACCCATGCTTAATTGATTATCATTTCATCATTTCATTTTGCAGTATGGTCAGTGATTTTCCAAAAAAATTAGTATTGGATCCTCTAAAGAATCAACTCTTGCTGATCTTCAACTGTGCCCTTTTGAGTTATAAAACTTTCTTACATTTTGCTAGAAACCAAGATAACTCGTGCCATTATTCCTGTCACATTGTTTAGGTGAATTTGTTGGGAAAAAAACTGTCTGATGTTCATGATTATGTTCATCTTGTGTGAAATTAACTTGTATCCTTAGTTTCTCATAGCATCTGTTTGCCATCCAATTTTTATTTTCTATTGTTCCAGGTTTGTAGGCTGACAGTGAGTGGGTCCGAAGTCGCTTTCACGCCAAGCTTATGTTAATCATTTGGGTTTGATCCTTCTCAAAATTTTGAAATTGCTAATCCTCGTTCAATGCGACTAATTTCCACTACAGGTACATTGCTATTCGTTCCTCATTTTTGTACTTTCTTGTTATAGTTTATGATAATCACCCGCCACGTGACTGAGATTGTTCGCCAGAAGCTGAAGATCAACAAGAAGCAGTTCAGAAAGTGCTGGGATGTTCTCATCTATCTCAACCTGGATTCCAAGAACAGCAGGTGTATCGAAAACTTCAAGGCTTGTATCTCGGACCATGTTAGAGACGACATCCTAGATAAGGAATCTGAGACTAACGGGAAGCGTTTGATTGAAGTGCCTAATGGTTACGATGAAGAAACGAGCGAATCGTTAGTATATCGGTCTGTATCGGCCGAGCCAAGAACAATGCTAGGATGAATAAAGTACTGTGCAGCCAGGGGTGGGTGGCTTTTGGAACTATGTTTTTTTTGGGTGCATAGGTGCCAAAACTTCAGGTCAGTAAGGTTCTAAAAAAAACCTGGAGACCCAGGTGGAAACATGTGACCCCTCTTGGATACAACTTCAGCTCGGTTATGATGATGGCTGGCTTCTTCCTCTCCCTCTCTGTCTGTACACTACACCATTGCCCAAAGCCCAGAGATCTCAAAGAAAATAGTTTGACAAGTTTTTTTTTTTTTGGGTTAGTGCTTAAACTCTTTGTATTCACATTTGTATACTTTGTATATATCATTCTTGGATGTTTGTGATGTACAAACTTTGTATTTGTGATCAATAAAAAGTTTGTGTATTATAATATTATGTGTGTGTTGTAACTGGCATATATTGATATTATGTGTGTTTGGTAATTGGATTCTGGAATATATTGATATTATTGTAAACATGTTTATCTTGACGATTGCAAAACGTCAAGAAAATTCATTTCTTGACGGTTTTTAAACATCAAAAAATATTTTCCTTGACGGTTTTTTCCCGTCAAGAAAGACTTTTCTTGACGGTCATTAGCCGTCATCTAGGCCCCCGTCAAGAAAAGTCGACACTTTTCTTGACGGTTTTTTTTTGTTTTCTTGACGGTTTAAAATCGTCAAGACAAGCTTGTTTTCTTGACGGTTTAAAACCGTCAAGAAAACAAACAAAAAACCGTCAAGAAAAGTGTCGACTTTTCTTGACGGGGGCCTAGATGACGGATCCAAAACCGTCAACAAAAGTCTTTCTTGACGGGGAAAAACCGTCAAGAAAAGCTATTTTTCTTGTAGTGCGACTTCTTGATCTAGTATACTGGTATACTCCTTCGTCGGATTTATGAATCCGATCAAAGTACTGTTGACTGAAATTGTGGGATGCATTAGGTCTTGGACGTTTTCCACCCCCAGTGCTTCGAGATGCCATGTTGATAGGAGAATAAAGTAGTTCATCTTCGTCCACTAGGATAGGTTCAGGAGTCTAACATATTTCAAACGGTCAAAGACAGACCGCTTGGCTGATTGACAGCAACATTTTATGACAACTTCATGATGGTGATTGCAATGATGTTCTTGCTGTTGGATCACCGCTGGACATGATGGATTTGCAACCTTCCGCTTCTGTATCAAGAGTTTACGAAGATCACTAACAGGACGAGAAAAAGTTACAGGAATGTTGCCCTTGACGATATTTGGGACATAGTTCCTGTTCTTGAGGTGTCCCGTACCTTGAGTGTACAAGGACGTGCAAGGATATATCCCTGTAAAAACACCGACAAATAAAAAAAATCTAAGAATACAAGGGCTTAGAAGTCAAAGATCTCATTTTGGTGAGAATGAAAACCCTTTTACCACAACCCATCTACATGGTAAAATAGTTTATTTTATAAACCCATTCTTATCAATTTGAATAAGATATTAAGGAGTGTTTGGTTGCTAATTAATTAAGGGAAAGAACATGAAAATGAAAATTGATATTATATAAATGGGATCAGGTTTCTTTCTACTAAAAGCACTTCCATTTTCTTTTCCTTTTTCTCACTTTCCGACCAACCAAACACAGCCTAAGAGTTTGGTCTTCTTGCTTGATTTGATCAATAATTGATAGATGATTAATGGTTTTGGGTTTTATTGTGGGAACCAATGTTTGAAGGGTAAGAGGGAGGTCTAGGTAGCACAAAAACTCCAAAAATTTGGTGCCATGTCTGTGTCACATTGTGTCAGACACAACATATATGTTCTATATATACGAGGACAAGCCAAAATAGGTGTTGTGCTTCTGTTTCGGTATTTGTGTCTTATCGTGTTAAATTTGTGCCTTTGTATCATCAAATATCTCCTGACCAACACAATTGGTTGTATAATGCTAGGTTTATGCACAATGCAACATGCTGTTGACATCAGACTCACCATACATCTCAAGTCCCTATACATTATAAGCCGTTTGTTTCTTTTCTTACAACAGTTATCTGGATAAAAGATTATTGCCTCTAATGTAATATATATGGAGATCGAACTCCATGTTTAGTGTGTTTGGTCTGAGACATGACCATTCTATTTAGATCATTCTTTTTATCTTCTTTTTTATCCAAACACCTAATAGAATCTTATATAGACACTGAATAGAACCATATACAGACACTGAATAGAACCATATGCACATGGAACAGGTAGATAAGGGACATTCTAAAGTAGGTACAAACCTAGTTACCTATGTTGCACGGATATAAAGATAGGTAGATAAGGGATATTCTAAAGTAGGTACAAACCTAGTTATCTATGTTGCACGGATATGGAGATGGGTACAAACACAAAATGGACACAGTTAGGAGTTAAAAAGTATATAAATTTAATTATAAAACATCAATATTTCATAGGTTCCTTTCTTTTGAGTTATGTGGTATGCCCCTTTAGTTTTCATTTAGATGTACCTTAACAAAGTTGTCTTACATTCTCTTATCTCTATAGGTTCGGCATGGGTCATATTAACTCGTTCATTTCTCGAATATTGCATATGGGGATGGGAAAACCTTTTTCGAACCTTTATGATGTACTATATATTCGAACTTTTTCTTCTCGCCAGAAGGCTATTTCCACACCAGTTTGCAATGCCGATGAATTCAGGAACACTGCCATCAGCCACGAGCTCCACTACATCACTTGGGACCACCTATCGAAACAGCACCCCCGCTCCATGTCCATGGAAGATTTGGACAAGATGGTCGAGAGCTGAGCATCGTTCTAGTAACATATATACCTTAAAAATATTTTATTTACATAGCTGCCATTATGTAGATTTCGGAGCAGCTCCCGAGGATCTACCAAGCTTCCAGCCCAATGGTGGCGACTAGAAGGAACCCGGGCTACGAGTGGGTTTTCTATTTTGTTTCGCTCACTCTATTGTAAAACTATTCTTTTGAGGCGTTTAGCCGACGAGCACCTGTTAGCTCGATGCACTTTTACTTACTGTCTGCCTACGGGCTGTAAACATGACTAACAAATCCTAGGGTTGATCATTGTTGACACAAAGTCACAGTCAACCAAATATTGACTACATTGACTAAATAATATTTGTATTAATTCAATACGACACACGACGACTGCATTCAGTTCAAGACAGATGACAGCTCAGTCTCCGGCTCTCAGTGTGTTCTGGAGTCTGTATTTTATAATTTCATTGAGTCTAGACTTGTGTACTCTGAGTCATGCTGAGCTCTTGGAACTTAGTCTATAACCTACCCAAAATCCCAAGCTCCACTGAACCAAAAACTGCCCACTGGTCCCCTTAGAACCACTCTGTGCTCTGGAGACAGAGTTCGGGCCGAACTCTGCCTCCACACAGAGTTCGGGCCGAACTCTGTCCCCTAGAAATCAGGAACCCTAATTTTTGGGATAGCTGGTTGCTAGTTGTCCAACGGCCAAATTTTTGAATTTTCCTACCCGAATTCTGCCCATAAAAACACTATAAATAGGGCATAAATTCTCTCATTTCAATCCATCCAATCTTCTCTTCTCTTCTCTCTTATAAGCTCAATAAGCCATACCCTTCCCATCTACTAGCCACAAGCCTCCTAAGTCTCGAGTGCTCAGCATCTCTCAGTTAGGATTCTTGTGCAAGAGTCGAAGAAGTCGCTTGGACAATTCCAAGCAAATTGCCAGTGTGATCCTCTGTTAGAAGTTGACGTGCTCTTCTGAAGAAAAGGCACGGGTTGTAAACTACTATTTCATAAATAGTGGATTTAATCCTGAGCTAGAGTTCTCAGGCCTGGACTAGTCCTCCACGAGGGAAACCAGGTTAAAATTGCTGTGTTTGCGTATGCTCTTCTGCTCTTCATTTATTTTCCGCACTTTACTCTGATTATTTATTGTTGGTGAAAGAGTTATTTTTAATTGGCTATTTTTCTATATAAACTCTATTCACCCCCCTCTAGAGTTGCCAAACTGTTCTTCAATTGGTATCAAAGCTCTGTTCTCTTTACAAGGACTAACATCCTAAGAGCTGATCCATGGCAACCACACAATCCTTGATTTCCAATCATGGTGAAGGTCAGTCCACTCATAGGCCTCCCCTATTTGATGGGACTAACTACACATATTAGAAAACAAGGATGAGCTTCTATCTTAAGTCTCTAGACTTTGACCTGTGGACTGTCGTCACTGGCGGTTACAAAAAGCCCGCCAGAATAGTTGTCGATGGTGACCTCATTGAGAAACCACACGACAAATATTCTGTCGAGGAGAAGAAACAGGCAAGTCTAGATGCTAGGGCTATTAATGCTTTATTCTGTGCTATAGACAAGAATGAGTTCAACAGGGTCTCTACATGCACCACTGCTCATGAAGTATGGAGACTTCTAGAAGTGACGCATGAAGGAACCACACAGGTCAAGGAATCCAAAATAAGCCGTCTCATTCAAGAATACGAAGCTTTCAAGATGAAGCCAAGTGAGACGATCACTCAAATGTTCACAAGATTCCTCGACATCATCAATCCTCTATCCTCGTTTGGAAAGCAGTACTCAAACCACGAGAAGATTCGTAAGCTGCTCAGAGGGCTACCAAAGATTTGGAACCCTAAGGTGACAGCCATCATAGAAGGAAACGATCTCACAACAATGTCAATGGAGACCTTGATGGGTAAGCTTATGACTCACGAGCTTGACCTCAAGGACTTCGAAGAGCCTGCTCCGAAGACCAGGGAGATCGCACTCAAAGCTCATCAACGAAGAGCTAATCATGATGAGACCGAAGAAGATAATTCGGATGATGAAGACCAAGCTTTCATGGTTCGCAACTTCAGGAAATTCCTTCGCTTCAATCGAAGGAAGAAGGAATCTCAAGAAAACGATGAAGAAGAACCAACTTGTTACGGTTGCAAGAAAACTGGACATGTCCGAAAAGACTGCCCATTCCTGAAGAAGAGCAACCGCTATGAGAAGCCATACAAAAGGAACTCATCAAAGAAATATGCCAACACAGGCATTTGGCATGAAAGTGAAGCGAGTGACTCTGAGGAAGAAAAGGACTCTCCTCAAGATACAGCAAATATGTGCCTGATGGCAACTTCCAACAAGGTATCTAACGAAACTCTGGATGACTTCTCTTTTGATGAACTTGGCGATGCTTTCACTGATTTACTCGATGATAATAAAAAGGTCATCAGTAAATATAAACATGCCAAGGACAAAATCAAAAGTCTAGAAGATGAGATACAAAGAATTTCTTTACTTCTTGATAATGTTAGAAACACATCACCCACTAATGACACTGATGAAGTATCCAAGCTTAAATTAAGCTTACATGATGCTGAAGCACGTATTGAGCAACAAACTCAAGAAATCACTACTCTCAACACGTTGCTTGCTGAAAAAAAGAGTAGACACAAGATTTCCATGACTAAGATTTATGGCTTAAATATTAAGGTTGATGAACTGCAAGCTGTTTCTAAAAGATTAGAAACCAAGTTGGGTAAACAGGTTGTTCAACCTCAAACCCAATCACATGGACACAACACCACTCATGCTAGTCAACCACGTCATTCTCATGCAGCACATAACCATGCATTTATATACACAAACTTTCACAAACCACGTGCACGTAAGAACAATTCTCACTCAGTACAAACTCATCATGCACAAAGACACAATCAACATCACTCCACACATAAAAATCATCATGCCATGCCATATAGACAAAATCATCATGCAATGCCATATAGACAAGGTCCTCATATACCATATAGACAAAATCATCATGTCGTGCAATATAGACAAAATCATCATGCCATACCATCTAGACAACATCAGCATGTCACACATCATAGACAATACCATCATTCTATGCCTCATAGACACCATCAACATGCCACTTATTCCATGCATAATCATCTTCACCATGCTAACTCTTCACATCATGTCCATCCTGTTGCTTACAGATATTATTCTCATGCTCCTAGTATAAATAAGAATGCTATCTGTACTTATTGTGGATCACATGGACACATATCACCACAGTGCAGAGTTAGAAGACTTGTAGATAAAAAGATATATGCTTGGTTTCCAATGACTAACTTTTCAGGACCCTCAAGAACTCGGGTACCAAAGGTCACATCTACTCTTGATATAGGTGGACCTTCCCTCCTCAACTGAAAGTAAGTGGATTCTCGATAGTGGATGCTCGCGACATATGACGGGAGACGCAAATCTTTTTGCATCACTATCGATGAAGAGAGAAGGATACGTATCCTTCGGTAACAATCTCAAAGGGCACATTATAGGTAATGGTGTCATTGGTCATCCTCCTTCTCCTGTAATAAAGGATGTCTGCCTAGTGACCGAGTTAAAGCATAACCTGCTCAGCATTAGTCATCTTGCTGATCATGGATATGATATTAACTTTGGACAAAACAGTTGCTACATCTATGATAGGTCAACAGGAGACATTGCTTTTGAAGGAAAAAGAGAGGACAACATCTATATTTTCTATCTTTCTATAAAAACTAACAATGCAGGTAGATGTCTATATGCCCACAAAGACGAACGACTACTATGGCACCAGCGTCTTGGTCATGCCAACATGGATGCTATATCCAGGCTTTCTACCAAGAAGCTAGTGAGAGGATTGCCTGACATCACATTCAAAAAGGACACGGTATGTGCCGAATGTGAACTAAACAAGGCAACTAAATCCTCGTTTCATTCCATCAACTCTGTAAGTACTACTAGACCCTTGCAATTACTTCATATTGATTTATTTGGTCCTAGTAGAATAGCTAGCCTTGGCGGTAAACTTTATGCATTTGTTATTGTTGATGATTTTTCGAGATTTACTTGGGTTTTCTTTCTCGCTAATAAGAGCGATGCTATTTCTGCTTTCAAAACTTTTGTAAAAAAAGTTCAAAACGAAAAAGGCTACATGATTACTCGAATCCGAAGTGATCATGGAGGCGAATTCGTAAATTATGATTTTGAAAATTTTTGTAATACGAATGGCTTTGATCATGAATTTTCTTGTCCTAGAACTCCTCAACAAAATGGTGTTGTGGAGCGGAAGAATAGAACTCTCGGCAATATGGCCAGAGTCATGTTGAATAAATTTTTACTTCCGAAATATTTTTGGGCAGAAGCTGTTAGTACAGCGTGCCACATTTTGAATAGGGTGCTGATTCGTCCCATTACGAAGAAAACACCCTATGAGCTTTGGTTTGGTAGAACCCCCAATGTTTCTTATTTTAAAGTTTTTGGTTGTAGATGTTTTATCCTTAACACCAAAGACAACTTAGGCAAATTTGATGCCAAAGCTGACGATGGTATCTTTCTTGGTTATGCCGCCAAGAGTAAGGGATATAGAGATTTTAATAAACGCTCACTTATTGTGGAAGAGTCAACAAATGTGACTTTTGATGAAGACAACAGTGCAGCAAGTACTCTTGATGATGACGTTGAGCCATCAACTTCTACTCCAATGAATACTTCAACCGAAACTAATTCTCTGGAGGGTTTGCCTAAGAAATTCTCTTTCAAACCTTCTCATCCAGAAAATTTAGTTATAGGAGAAGTTTCACGTGGAGTAACTACTAGATCACCACTAAGAGACTCCGTTGCTAGCACTGCCTTCATTTCACAAGTAGAGCCTAAAAACATTTCTGAAACTTTTAATGATGAATTTTGGATTTCTGCTATGCAAGAAGAACTCAACCAATTCGAGAGAGGCCAAGTATGGGAACTCGTTCCTAGACCGGTTAATCACTCGATAATTGGTACTAAATGGGTTTTTAGAAACAAAGTAAATGAAGATGGTTCAGTCACACGTAACAAAGCTCGTCTAGTAGCTCAAGGATACAACCAAGAGGAAGGTATCGACTACGATGAGACGTATGCTCCTGTTGCTAGACTAGAATCCATTCGGATGCTTTGTGCTTTTGCTAATTTTCAAAACTTTAAATTATTTCAAATGGATGTGAAAAGTGCTTTCCTGAATGGTTTTATTAAGGAGAAAGCTTATGTGAAACAACCTCCTGGCTTTGAAAATCACAAATTTCCCGACCACGTGTTCAAGCTAAAGAAAGCACTTTATGGCCTCAAACAAGCCCCCAGAGCTTGGTATGAAAGGCTAAGTAGCTTCTTACTTGAGAAAGGTTTTTCAAAAGGGAAAATTGATACTACACCGTTTATAAAATCTTTTAAAGACACCATTCTGTTGATTCAAATTTATGTTGATGATATCATTTTTGGTTCTACTGATGAAATCCTCTGTCTAAAATTTGCCAAGTGTATACAGACAGAATTTGAGATGAGCATGATGGGAGAGCTCAACTATTTTCTTTGTCTGCAAGTGAAACAAATGGCTAATGGAACTTTCATCTGTCAATCGAAGTATACCAAGGACATGCTGAAGAAGTTCGATCTTGACAACATCAAACCAATCAGCACTCCAATGGCTACTTCAACCAAACTCGAACCAGATGAGAGCGGCAAACCCGTTGATCAACGTAAGTATCGAGGTATGATAGGCAGCTTACTTTATTTAACAGCTAGTCGCCCAGATATCATGTTTAGTGTTTGCCTATGTGCTAGATATCAAGCAAATCCTAAGGAATCTCACATGACCGCGGTTAAGCGTATCTTTCGATACCTTAAGGGTACGGTTACAGTGGGCCTATGGTATCCCAAGTCAACATCATTTGACCTCATCGGTTACTCTGATGTTGACTTTGCTGGATGCAAGGTCGACCGTAAAAGTACGAGCGGTACGTGTCATTTATTAGGAAAGGCTTTAGTCTCATGGTTTAGCAAGAAGCAGAACTCTGTCGCACTATCCACAACAGAAGCTGAATACATAGCAGCTGGGCATTGATGTGCACAAATTCTGTGGATGAAGCAAACCCTTGAAGACTATAAGTTATCTTTCATGCATATTCCTATATTCTGTGACAATACTAGTGCCATCAATTTGACTAAGAACCCTGTCTGCCACTCACGCACTAAACACATTGAGATCAGACTCTACTTTTTGCGTGATCATCAGCAAAATGGCACGATTAACTTAGAATTTATCGACACTGATCATCAGCTAGCAGATTTCTTTACTAAGCCATTATCCGAAGAGCGCTTCAATTTCCTATGTCATGAACTCGGAATTTTGGATGAAGCAGTTATAAGTTAAGACTCGCCTGCAAAAATATCGAGTATATTTTGATTCTTTTACGACAAATTTGGTATGGGTACAAGCCGAAAGGGTCCTTCTGACAACAAGGCGTAAAAGCCTAAGCGACACGGTGCACTAGTCCTCAGGACTACCGCTAGCTGGGATCCGGCCCCTGCAGCTAACCCATGGCAAAATTGAAATATTGAATTACAATATATTTCCTTGTTTATTATATGGTTTGTTTCGACTTAATACTGTCTAATTACTACATTCTAAAGTTCATTCTGACTTTTGAGTACCTCTCTATGTACTTCATTGATTTCATCAAACTTTTATCCTCAACCATCACTTTTCTTCAACACTTAACCAATTTTTCTATCTTTTCAGCCTGTTTTCTGTTCTGGACCACTAATCCAGAACTCGGGCCGAACTCTGCCCCCAACAGAGTTCGGGCCGAGTTCGGTCCTATTGTTCCAGCGTCGGGATCTGGCTCTGCCATTGGATCAATTTAGATCCTATGGTCCATATGTCATCCGACCAAAGACAAACCCCTATTTTATTTCGGGATTCCCTCTCTCTCCTTCACTATTGCCACCTTCCTCACCTCTCCAAACTCTTTTCTCAAAACCCTAACCCTAGTTTTTGATCTAGAGTGCTCCATTGCTCCTCAAAATCAAGGAAAAAGGGTTTCTCGTCATTCTCTTCCACTGTTTATTAATCATTTGAGGTATCATTCTTGTCTTCTATACTTCACTCTATCAAGTTTTTATGGCTCCTCTCTTGTTCAATCGTGGAAAGAGGATTCGAACTGAGAGTGTTTCCTCTTCGGATACTCCTCCGACGAAGGAACATATCATTGAACAACTTCAACCACATCATCCGTTGTTCAACCCACCTCGTCCTCGAAACCCTTCTACCCATGACAACCGATTATTTGTTTCACTAGATGCCTCAAACAACTGGTTTAGTGACTATCGGAATCGTCAGGTATTGGCAGGACATCCTATTAATTTTTCTATCTTCTCTCAATATGATTCTTTATTTCATGACCTCTGCTTTGATGAGCTTGTCACTACCACTTCTGCTATCTATCGTCATGCTGTCCAAATGTTCTACTGCAACATGACCTTTGATGATCTCCATATTTATTCACGAGTTGCAGGTATAAATATATCTTTTGATGACTTTGACTTAGCCGAATATCTTGATCTTCAAGAGCCCAATTCTTGGGAAAAGCTAGTTGACGCTCGCTCGTTCCGTTTTCCCGACGGAATTTCCCTTGAGAGCTTCAAGGACGATTTGTATACTCCATACACACGTCCTCGCAAGCTCACGGCTAAATATCTCAACCCATATTTTTCTGATCTTCATTGGATTATTTCTAACACCATTCTACCCAAAATAGGTTCCCATGATGACATCACTTATCTTGAAATATCTGCTCTTTATCATCTTCACTTTGGAATTTCTTTCAATCTTCCACGTACAATGATGGACTGGATGATTCACTGTAGGAAGAAACCACGAGCTCTGGTTTATCCTCTGTACCTTCCTATGATCTTTCGTGCATTTAACATACCACTTGATATCTGTCCGTTCTTGCCTGTTCCTGCTTTCCTGTCCAAGGCACGTTGTACTCAGGCAGTTGTCGCCTCTCCTGAGGCCTCTGAGCATTCTGATGATGAGGAGCCTGACGCCCCTCCTTTCGGTCAGGATGCACCACCTCCACCTGCCACTCTTGACTCCATCCAGACCATGCTCCAGGATCGTTTCTACTTAGAGGCTGATCGGTGGGCTCAGATGGACTACCGTACTACCCTGCAGATGAGTGCACTCAGCAACTCGCTGCATGATATTCGGTACTCCATGTCCCATCATCCTACTATGCCTATTCCCATGCAGCGGGATCCCGATCGTGAGGGATATCGTATTGATGATCCATGGGTCTTGCGTTACCTGGATCCGAGTGCTGCTCTTGTGGATCCCAGACGTTCCAACTCTTCTGGACCTTCTCGTGCTCCGTGATGGAGATTGGCTCGATCTGCTGCTGCTACTGCTGATGATCTTAGTTATTTTTTGCTTTCAGTTATTTAGTTTATTATGGTTTTATGTAGCTGGTTTTATGTACTCTGTTTATGAGTTGGCCACTTGGTTTGGTGGATGACATTATCTGTCCTTTATCATAGTTTTACTTTATGTCAGTGACTTATTTTGCTTAGTATTTCACTGTTTCTTCTCTGCTTGGTGTGGTTGCATTACTATTCGTTGCGTCTATATTGCTAACTGCCAAAAGGGGGAGAACTATGTATATTATGGCTATGTATATTCTGGCTGGATATATATGTCTGGATATATTTTCTTGGTATTGGTATCATATCTTTCTGTATATCTGTGATTGTTTGTGCTTTTTGGGAGATATTATACAGGTTTTATGCACTATTTCCGGGGGAGCTATTGCTTTTAGCTCAGCACTGTTCACTGATTACGGGGGAGCTATTACATTCTAGCTCGGCATCGAGTATGGGGGAGCTATGTTGCTATAATCAACTGTGTCCAGGTATGAATGTTGAATATACATATATTATTTTGTCAATTATCAATATGGGGGAGATTGTTGACACAAAGTCACAGTCAACCAAATATTGACTACATTGACAAAATAATATTAGTATTAATTCAATACGACACACGACGACTGTATTCAGTTCAAGACAGATGACAGCTCAGTCTCCGGCTCTCAGTGTGTTCTGGAGTCTATATTTTATAATTTTATTGAGTCTAGACTTGTGTACTCTGAGTCATGCTGAGCTCTTGGAACTTAGTCTATAACCTACCCAAAATCCCAAGCTCCACTGAACCAAAAACTGCCCACTGGTCCCCTTAGAACCACTCTGTGCTCTGGAGACAGAGTTCGGGCCGAACTCTGCCTCCACACAGAGTTCGGGCCGAACTCTGTCCCCTAGAAATCAGGAACCCTAATTTTAGGGATAGCTGGTTGCTAGTTGTCCAACGGCCAAATTTTTAAATTTTCCTACCCGAATTCTGGCCGAATTCTGCCTATAAAAACACTATAAATAGGGCATGAATTCTCTCATTTCAATCCATCCAATCTTCTCTTCTCTTCTCTCTTATAAGCTCAATAAGCCATACCCTTCCCATCTACTAGCCACAAGCCTCCTAAGTCTCGAGTGCTCAGCATCTCTCAGTTAGAATTCTTGTGCAAGAGTCGAAGAAGTCGCTTGGAGAATTCCAAGCAAATCGCCATTGCGATCCTCTGTTAGAAGTTGACGTGCTCTTCTGAAGAAAAGGCACGGGTTGTAAACTACTATTTCACAAATAGTGGATTTAATCCTGAGCTAGAGTTCTCAGGCCTGGACTAGTCCTCCACGAGGGAAACCAGGTTAAAATCGCTGTGTTTGCGTATGCTCTTCTGCTCTTCATTTATTTTCCGCACTTTACTCTGATTATTTATTGTTGGTGAAAGAGTTATTTTTAATTGGCTATTTTTCTATATAAACTCTATTCACCCCCCTCTAGAGTTGCCAAACTGTTCTTCAATCATGACTTAACTCTTGCTAGTCCTAGCATTTTGTACGACTAGCTTCATGATCAGCTGATATGTAATATTTGGGACACCTTTTATTGTATATTTGGTGGTCAAACATCTTGTAATTATATTATTTGCTTGAGTTTGAGACATAGGCTTGACCATAAGAGACTGTTGGCTTGTAGTAAACCCTCATATTTCTAGATAATCGTGACCGTATATCGAGGTGGCTTCCATTTCAATATACGTAGCTGGCTATGTCTGCCCCCGCTCTCCAGTATTCTGGTTCTGGGGCGTGACACCGTCGGTTCGTCGTTCCTGGATCAAGTGTCGTAGACCGCTTCCATCGCGGTGTTCTTTTTACCGTCGTTCGATTAGTCTTCGGCTACAAAATGGATCTTTTGTCGGCAATGACTTGTAGATTGAATGTCAGTCTTCGCCTGTACGTCGATCTGATGCTGAAGGCTAAAGGTGAGAAAGAATTTCCTCGGTTAGAATTGTCGTATATATATCTGTTCGGGTGGTTGCTTCTTCACCATCCTACTTTGATGGACCCCGGTATGGGACCTGTCGACGACAGCTTTTTGCGGAGATACTCTCATAGTAAGTGAAAATACACTTCTCTGAGAGATTGTAGATACGCTCTGAACCTGAGCAAAGGATGGAACTTTTGTTGCACTCCTCCTCCCGCCGGATATGAACAAATGCCAACAAATATGATTGATTCGAAGATGCAACCTTTGAACCACGTAGCTTTTGAGTGGTTGAAAACAATTCGACCGTCCCATTTGGTGTATCGGTTTGAAGAAGAATGCTATTTGGAGCCATATCTTCCCAGTCGATTTGCTCGGCAGTTCGGATACGACCAATTCCATGTAGGTAATGCCATCTCACATCTACAAGGAAAGGGTTTCTTGATAGATGGAGCCCGAGCTTGGGCTTATTATAACGATCGAGATACGAAAGTAACGTTCTCGATGCCGGTAAATAGCAATCACGGCCCTCGGATGCTATTTACATACTTAGTATTCTATACATCATCGAACACCTTTGCCGAGAATTTTAATCTTGCGGATAGCTTCGCGTCTTGAACAAGATTGAAGAAGGGAGGAGTCATCATGTTACTCCCAGGAAATGATGAGGTGCATGAGCCAGTAGATGCACCCTTGGAAGCTTCAAGGGACGCTATGTTCCCTGAAGAGGTTAACGCGCCACTGCGCGTTTCTTTGAAGGTTGCTAAATCTCCAGCCAAGAAGAGAAGGAGAGAGGAGCCTTCCGCTCCAGTAGCAAAGAAGAAACTGATCTTAGATCATTCTTCTGAAAAGATTACTACCAGGTCTCAATCTCGGTAGCTGGCCGAGACAATTCAGCAAGAAGAAGCTACCACTCCGACCTCTGTTCAAAAACAAGTCGAGACAATAGATGCAGAGAGTCCTGAGAGACCCCTTCATAGAAAGAAGAGGTTGGTCCGTAGAAGACAAGTTTCGTCTTCAATTGTGATAGACGCTGCAGCGGGAATCACCATGCCCTCTCCAACTCCTGTTTCTGAGACTGGACATAAGACTCCTAGTCCGGAACAGAGGGAGGATATTGAGCAGAGGGAAGAGCTGGAACAGAGAAATAAGGCTGAAGAGCCCAGAGATAATGTTGTAGAAGAAGAGCACAATGCCGGACGATCTCCTTTGCCAACAACAGCAGAAATCCACCTTTCTGCCACCCCGGAAGCAACTCTTGCTGAAGAAGATAGTCTGATGATCGAAGCTTTATACGACTGTGACTTCAGTTATCAGGAAGAAACTGATCATGATGCTGATGCTGCTAGTGAAGAGATTCTCGAGGACAGCGAGAATGAGGAGAATACCTCATCAGAAACTGCTGATAAAACACAAGATCCAGAAAAGAATATTGAAACCCAGAGATCCCCTCGAGACACTTTAACTCCTAAAAAGGAGGCCGAAGTGCCGAGATCTCCTGAGAAGATTACTGATGAAGAGGTGGACGTGGAGAAAACTCTAGTTGCTGCTCCAAAAGGTATTGAAAATAATCTCCTTTTTTAATAAGTAACTTTGATAGCTAACATCGTTACTTTTATTCATACAGAGCCTGGATCCTCTTCTGCTCCTCCAACTTGTATGGATATAGTACTGGCAACGACAATTGCCAGTAGCAGCCGCCATTTGTCTTGTGGCTCTGAAGCAGGGAATAGCCAGGCCGTAGCGTCTGAAGCTACTTCTGCTCAATTAAGGTCTGTTCATGCAGATGATAGGCCTATTACTGGATCCACCCACGGTAAGACTGTTTTACTTTTGATTCTATTTATCAATAGCCAATGACAGATAAAGTGACAGTATTCGATTTTGCAGAGGAACAACCAGGAGGAGCAACCAGCTCCACTTTGGTTCCATTATTCAAAGAACCTACAGTTCAGACACGAGAAGTCGAGCGTCTTACTGCTTCGTCATCGACAGGAGTAGCTGCGACTCCTGGCGCTCTGGCGACTAATCAGCTTGTTATCCAGTCATTCACCAGATGCTTCTTCGAGTCTTTGGGACCACTGATTAACAGAATGATAGACAAAGAAGATGCTAACTTTTTCATGGTTAGAGGTCCAACCTCTTTCTTGGTGAATGCCATTCGAGAGCAAGGTGATGAGGCTCAAGCCACTTTTCTTGACCATATATTGAATGAGTTGGAAATATCTATAAAGGGTTATAAAGATCTCAATAAAGGGGAAGTGGAACCCTTGGTGCAGGCAGAGTTTGAACAAATGGCTCAGGCAGCTGCAATCGAAAGAGTGAATCTCTAGAACCGCTTGGATGCATATACTACAAAATCTGCTGAATATAATTCCAAGTTGGAATCGGTGATCTCAACTGCTGAGAGAAGAGAAAAAAAGATTGCTGAGCTAAAAATGGAAATTGCTCGTCTCGAAGAAGAGCTAGAAAATGAAGTTACAGAGCACCAGACAGCGGTCCAGCAAATTGATGCTCTTACTCAGGAAAGGAATGAGTATGTAGCAGCACATAATGCTGAAATCACTCGTCGAATGGTCTCTATGCCTATTTTCAATGAAGAATCGGGAATGGAAGAGGCCAGGAGGAAAGTGATCGCATCACGTGAAGAACGGTTGCAGACTCTAAAACAACAGATCAATAATCTAATAAAGCCTCCGTCTTAGTAGAAAGAACATTTTATATCTTTTGTAGCACATGTGTTTTTTGTAATGTCTCATATTTTGATTAATAAAAGACATTTTGTTGTGGCTCTATCATTTATTGCATATCTTGTTCAGATATAAATAATAGAGATAGAAAATATATTTAGAGGTACAGGACATGATATATTTCTGAATTTTGTAGGAAAATAATTATATTCATTATATTTGCTCAGAGGTAATATGGATATGTCAGAATATAATTTGTCGAATATTATTATTTCAATTGACAACTTAATCAAAAATGACAAGTTGCTGATGTGGATGATGAACGATAACGAATCGTCAAAAAGGTGTGAACGAAATGAATCGTCAAAATGAACGGGTAAACTGTCGAATGGTGGAATGAACGGACAAACCGTCAGATGGAAATGAATGAACGGATGAACCGTCGGATGAATGTGTCGTTTTGTTATTTGGAGAATTTTTGCCTATAAATAGAACAGAAATTTAGCAGAAAAGAACACTTCCACTTTTCCAACATAAAAATGTCGTCTGGAGATGCATCTAAGAAGACTGAACTCGTTCCAAAGGTTGAAGAAGGCGTGGAAGAACGTCCGACCGAATGGGTTCAGCCGAAGCAGGCAGAGGCAGGCGAAGGTTCGTCTGCACAAAAAATACCGCGAGATATTCTGGACTTCCTGCTTGAACCAGGAAAGACTGAAGAAGAGGAGGCCATGAGGCTGGCTGCTTGCAAGTTCCTCGTGGGTTCCAGCAAGGAGGTTCTCGACTCTTTTGCTGACCGTGTCTTTGAGAAGGACGGCAGTGGTCCGCGTCCCAATGTCGAGAAGGATGATAGTGATCTCCCTTAATATCATGTACTAGTATTCATGATGAAATAAAATTTGAATTCATTTATGAACTTGAACTTGTCTGATGATTTACAAGCATTCACATTTATACATAGTACTTTTTAAGGAATTTGCCATTGATAGGCATCATAGCAATTCGACCGTCTAACTCTGAGAGTTGATAGGCTCCATTTGAAAAGACTTTGTTGACAACATAGGGCCCTTCCCACTTTGCGTCAAATTTGCCTTTACTCATATGAGTCATTGTCATAGGACGTTTGACCGTTAGAACAAGTTCTCCTTGTTGGAAGGCTCTGACTTTAACTTTGCGGTTGAAAGTCTTCGAGATGCGAGCTTGGTATAATTCAATATGCTGTTGAGCCATTAGCCGCTTCTCGTCAAGTGCCTCTAATTCTTGAAGTCGAAGAAGATCGTTATTCTTTGTAGTGAGTTCATTAGCAATGGCAATCCTTAAAGAAGGAATTTGAAGTTCCAGAGGAAGAACTGCTTCACAACCATACACCAAAGAGAAAGGTGTAAAGCATGTGGGGTTGCGGACCGTAGTTCGGTAGGCCCAAAAACATTCACCAAGCTTCTCACTCCAATTCCGTTTGTTAGTGGATACAAACTTCTTGAGGAGCTTGATAATAGTTTTGTTGAAAGCTTCAGCTAATCCATTTGCAGCAGGATTGTAGGCTGTCGAAGCGACATTGTTAATTCGGTGATCATCGCAGAATCTTGTAAACTTCTGGCTGATGAATTGTGGTCCTTGTCATGAATGATTCGTCGAGGTACACCAAATCGATAGATGACATGATGTTTGATGAAGTTGATGACACTGCTGGTTTTGACTTCAGCCAAAGTTATAGCTTCAGCCCACTTAGAGAAGTAGTCGGTTATTGCTAGTATGAACCGATGTCCTCTAGAAGAAGGAGAATTGATAGGACCTATGATGTCCATGCCCCAAGCTTCGAAAGTCCAGGAAGCGGCCGTCGGATGTAGAAATTCTGAAGGTTGATGAATGAAATCTGCATGGATTTAACAAGCTCGATATTTTCTTGCATATTCAATGGCATCTGATACCATAGAGGGCCAGTAGTAACCCATGCGTCGGATGCGATCCTGTAGCTTAGGACCGGGTTGATGTGCTCCACAGATACCGTCATGAGCTTCATGCAGTACTTGTTTTGCTTCCTCACCAGCAAGACAGCGCAAGAGTAGGCCGTCATAAGTTTGCCGATAAAGAGACTTGGTGGTTTGATTGTAGTAGAACCGTAGAGACCGCCGACGAATACTCGTAGGCTCCTTGGGATCTTCAGGGAGTATGTCCTGGACCACAAAGTCGATTAACGGAGCTCCCCAATCTTTACTGATAACATTGACTTCAGCAAGATTACTGAACTCGATGTTACGATTGTTTTTGACACAAAACAATTCTCGATTAGAGATAACCACCACTTGTTGTCTTCTGATGGGTATGGCTAAGACTGCTGCAAGATTGGCCAAAGCATCTGCCTCAATATCGCATGCTCGGCGTACATATTCAATGAAGAAAGCTTTGAATGATGTAGCCATGTTGACTGCTGCTTCAAAGTAAGGTACCAGATCTTGATGGCGGACTTCATAAGTTCCTCTAACCTGGTTGACAACCAGCTTAGAGTTACTGTAAACTTCGAGATATTTGATATCCAATTATTTGTCTAATTGAAGACCGATGAGTAGAGCATTGTATTCAGCCACAATGTTGGAACAAGGCTCATCTAAGGAGTAAGCTCTTTGAATGGTCGGTCCGTCTGGAGAAACGAGGACAACTCCAACTCCTACTACAATGGCACCATTTGGTCTGACCCTGGATGCACCATCGAAGAATAAACGTCAGGTTGGAAATTCTTCAGAGATCATATTGACTTCCAATATTTCGTCTAGAATTTCATCATAAAGCTTGGATGTTTCTGGTATGGGATGAGCCGCCAAGAAATCTGCCAATGCTTGACCTTTGACAGACTTTTGAGGAACATACACCATGTCATATTGGGCTAGCAAAATGGCCCATGTAGCCAGCTGAGAATTGAGTGTACTAGGCTTTTTTATGAGTACTCGAAGAGGATTAACTCGGGAAATGACATGAATAGTTTGACCAATGATGTAATGCCTTGTCTTTTGAACAGCGAACATAAGAGCTAGACATTCTTTTTCGACCGGACTATAACGGTGTTCAGCACCAATCATAGTATGACTGAGATAGTAAATGGCCTGTTCATGACCTTCTTTATTCTTTTGGGCGAGTAAAGCACCCAACGAATGGTCCATAGCACGGACGTACATTAAGAATAGAATACCTGAGATTGGTGGCACCAAGACTGGTAGATTCATGAGATACCGCTTGATGTCATCGAATGCTTGTTGACATTCTTCGGTCCAAATAAAAGATACACCCTTCTTCATTAGTTGAGTGAATGGTCTGCAGCGTCCAAACAAGTTCGAAATGAATCTCCTGATGTACGCAAGTCGACCTTGGAATCCTCGTAGCTCTTTTAGGTTGCGTGGAGGACGTATCTCTTGAATGGCTTTGATCTTCTCGGGATCCACGTGTATACCGTTAGAGGTAATTACAAAGCCGGGAAACTTACCACTAGAGACACCCAAGAATAACTTGGTGGGATTCATCTTGAGCTGATGTTGGCGCATGAGATTGAATATGGTTCTTAAATCTTGGATGTGATCTTCTTTCAGACGACTTTTGACAGCGATATCGTCCACATAGCATTCAACAGTCTTGCGAAGATGATCTCGAAAGATGGTACTCATAGCCCGTTGGTAAGTTGCACCAGCGTTCTTGAGACCAAACGGCATTACAGTATAGCAATAGACTCCGCGAGGAGTACGGAAAGAAGTATGCTTTTCATCTTCAGGATGCATCCGAATCTGATTGTATCCAGAGAATCCGTCCATAAAAGATATTCTTTCGAACCCGCAGGTGTTGTCAATCATGACGTCCGTGATAGGGATAGGAAATTCATCTTTTGGACATGCTTCATTTAGATCTCGGAAGTCGATGTAAACTCGAACTTTGCCGGTTTTCTTTAGAACTGGAACAACATTAGCTACCCAATCGGGATGCTATTTTTCTCGAATAAAGCCACAAGCGATGAGCTTCTTGACTTCATCATCGATTGCATCCAGCATTTCTGGTTTGAATTGCCGTTGTTGTTGTTTGACCGGTTTTGCATTCGGCAGGATATTCAATTTATGAGTAGCGATTTTAGGATCTAGTCCTGGCATATCTTCATAACTCCAGGCAAAGACATCAATGTATTCTTTGATAAGAAGAATCAACTCTTACTTATCTGCTTCTGGAAGATTCTTGCTAATGAATATTGGACGAGGTGACCCGTTTTCTCCTACATCAGTTTGAACTAATTGATCTTCGGTAGGAGGTTCTCTTTGTTTGAATCGGAGTACCCACTGTTTGTCTATCTATTGAGCCCAAGGATCTATTTCAGAACTTTCTTCAATGTCTCCGTCATAACCTTCTGGAAGTTCAGCAGAGACCATATTGGAAGATACGACCAGTCGATGAACATCACCAATGCTGGTGTCAGAATTCCATGATCTGGAATCAGAAGAGTTAGAGCGCTCTTCACTATCAGAGTCAGATACTGCTGGGGATAACATAGAAGGAGAAGCATATCCGAGACCTCTTTTGGTCTTGCTATAATACATATCTGACTTTCCTTTTGGGACAGTCGTACGAATAGGAGTTCGTCTGCCTTTACCGTAGTTGAAGCCATTTTTAAAGTCATAACCCATCTTACGGATGATGTCTTTTGATTGTTGACTGTAATGACGGAGTTGGAGAAATCTTGTATCGTTAAGTTTGCTGTCATCTGTATAGCTGAATTGTTGTTCCGGTCCTTTACTAAAAAGTATTAGACTTTCACATTTCTTTCGAGCAGGAACAATACGGTAAGAATCATCTGGATCTTCAAATGAGACTTCTGTTTGAATAGATTGTACAACTCCCATTGTAAATGATTTGAAGCTATCTAACATATCCAAATAGTATTTAGTATGATAAATAACATCAGTATACTGGAAAGTAGATACTTTTTTATTAATTTGTACATCTGTATTTACAGCAGGATCTTTAGCCTTAGCAGGCTTGGTCAGATTAATTACAAGAGGGGGAGAAGAAGAACGTGGAGGAGGCTTGTTACGACGGAGGTCAATAACAAGTGGCTCAGAAGAGGTGAGCTCCCTTTTTTTCTTGTTATGAGTTAAATCAACAATAAGTGACTCAAAAGAAGTGAGCTGCTTTTTGTCCTTGTTACGACGTAAGTCGATAACAAGTGGCTCAGAAGAGATGAGCTCCCTTTTATTCTGATCATCATCAGTAGATTGCCTCTGGACTGGCAAGTGAATAGCCAGTGGTTTAGAAGACTGAGGATGAGAAACGCGCCCTTTGACAGGTATAATAAGAGTGTCTTTGGGCAATGCTTCTTGGTCTTCTTTAGTATCCATGGCCAATACCAATTTCATAAATTCTTCCTTATACATACGAGTGTCATTGCAGTATGCTTCGATACCCTTAAAATGATAAAGGTCTGCAACTTCTTTGTGAACTTCTCCTTTGTCATCGACATATTTAAAGCACTGATAAAGAGTTGATGGAACAACATTATGTTCATGGAGGAAGGGTCTTCCCAGAAGAGCGTTGTAAGAACAACCATGATTGTCGATGATATAGAAGGTCACCTTTGTGCGAAGATTGCCTATTTGAAGTTTTAAGCGGATCTTGCCCAAAGGTTCACTCCTTCCTTGGTTGAATCCCAAGATAGTGGTGATTGTGTTTGAAAGACTATGCACTGGTATCTTTACTGCATCCAGCATCGTCTTTGGCATGATGCTGAGAGCAGACCCTAGATCTATCAGGATACGATCGACTTTCATCGAATCGACATACACTGTATAGTAGAGAGGACGATCATGTCTATTATCCTCCAGCAGCATATCTTTCTGAGTGAAAGTGATGTTTGGAATCAACTCTAATACGTTGTGACAATGACGACAAGAGACCGGTTCTACTTTCGGTTTCTTGAGAAGAGTTAGACAAGTTTCAGCCTGCATCAGGGCTTCACTTAGAGTTTCTCGAGTCTCTTTGGAAAGGCACAAGAGTTCAAAGATTGATAGCCTAGCTGGTGTATTGGCTAGTTGAGCCAATATATCAAAGTTGTACGGCTTTTCAAGTCCTGTAGGAGATGATTTCTTCAGAGGTTTGTCAAAGCGGACTTATTGCCTGCCTTTGTCAGCAACCACCGGCTTGGGAGGAATAGACACTACAACTGGTGAGGATGTGGAAGGAATCTCTTCAGAGGAAGTAGATTGTACTGGAACAGGTTCAGAAGAAGAGACAGGGTTCTCTTGAGTGTCAGGATACTCCTTCAAGTAGGCTTTTCCTGATCTGGTGCCTAGCAGAATTTCTTCGTCAACTATGGGGTCAAAAGACACCATGTTGCAAGTCTTTGTCTTGCTTTTGGAGCGGTCTTTCTTCTTAGAAGAAGAGGAAACTTCGAACTCGGAAACAAGATCTGGATGGATCCACATAACTTCGTCGTTGTCAAGAGACAAGGGAACAAGACCTTCACTTGGTGGAGGCGGGAGATTCTCTATCTCAAGAGTAGCTTTGAGAATAGGAATGACACCGTACGATACCATCTGCGGAGGGAAGTCACCAAACTGGACTGAAACCATATTTGCAGTAACAGTCTTCTCGTCTTGCTGTAGAGTGACGACACCAGCATTAACAAGCTCTTGAATTTTACCTTTGAGCATGTAGCATGCTCGAGTAGGGTGTCCAATGAACCTGTGGTAGACACAGTATTTAGGATGATCTGTTTTACCGACTTCATCAGGTTTTTTTTGGGTCTGGGAGTTGAATTTTGTTGCTTTTGAGTAAGCAATCAAAGATGCTTGCAGTGTCATTCTCGTCGAAGGAATATTCTACTTTCGGACGAGGTTTCCTCGGTGGAGGTGCAGAAGGAGTAGAAGTGGATGTAGGCGGAGCCACATTGACAACCAAAGATTCTTTATTCTTGTTCAGATTGATGTTCAAAGTCTCTTTTGCTTTGCGATTGTTCTGGCGGTTGCCACCACCTGATGTCTGGTGTTCATCCCGGTCGGAGTTAGACATTTGTACCCCCAATTGCTTGAACTTCTCGGTACTCACTTCAGCAGCTTTGGCATTGACAATGAATGAGGGCCAATCTTGGAACTGGGTAGATCCTGTCCATATACTGATGATAGGCAAAAGATCTGCCTTACAAGTATCAATAGTGACAGCAGCTGGAGTTCCGGGAGGCATCTTCAAGGCTTCACGGCAGAACCGTTCGATAAAACTCTCAGCAGTTTCATTGTGTTTCTGTTTGATTTTGTTGAGAGCCGACATAGTCATGTCGTTGAATCCTTTATAGAACCGTTCCAGGAAGATTTGCTTGAGACCTGAGAAGGAAGTGATACAACCATCGGGCAAACTTCTGTACCAGTCGTATGCTACGCCGGCTAAACAATCGACGAACACTCTGGTAAGAAGAGCATCATTTGGCTGGAGTTGAACGGTCATTACCTCAAAATGATTGATGAATTGACTAGGAGAAGTATTGCCATCAAACAAAGAGATCGTTGGGATCTTGTACTTTGGCGGGAACGGGACTTCTTTCCGTTCAACTGGATCGGGCTGCTTGATACCCAATCTTTACAAGTTGTCTTTCTCTTTGAAAGCTTCGAACTGGGTTCGCAAGAGTTTTACAGCTTCATTGGCATCTTCAGATGACGAAGAAGGAGCAGGTTGAGTCAGAGTGGTAGGAGAAGGAACAGCATTATAAGCACTACCCCCAGCTCTTGACTGACTAGGTGTAGTTTGAACTTGTACTTGTACAGGAGGTATTTGAGGAAACACTACCCCCAGCCCAGCATTGGCAGGTACTGGTGATGCTATGATTTCAGGATTAGCAGTAGGTACAGTTGGTGGTGTGGCATGTTGTGCCACTATGATAGAATGCATACTAGCAACCATTTCAGCCATGGTTTTCAACTTGTCTTCAAGCGCAGCAATTCCCTATTCCTGATTTGCAGAAGTTGAAGCATCTGGATCTTCAATGACAACATAAGCTGTCACTTCTCTTGGTACAGTGGAAGACACTGTCTGTTCAGAGCTTTCGCTGTATGCATCATAGTCGGAGAAAGAGTCGTCTCCTGACTGAGAAGTTGGAAAATAACCCGAAGGATTTTGAAGAAGATTCCTTTGACCGATTGTGTCTCGACTTCGAGACCGGGTATGTCGAAATACTCCTTCAGAAGATTCTTGAAGTAAATCTAGATACCGTTGGCTTGATTTACAAGGTTTGCCGTGCTTAGAGCACCTTCTACCTCCAGTGTCTCGGGAAGTCATATTGATAGAAGCATACAAGACTTCATCTTCCTCTGACACTACTTCAGAGTTTGCAAAAGTCAGACGATCAAAGAAAGATCTTTTTGTTGTTTGACAACGATATTGGATGATGACTTTATGGTTGCAATGATGATCAGATGGTTGAACTGGAGGTGTTGAGACGTTGTCTCATTTTTGTCTGAGATGCTCTAAGAGATCGGGAACAACAGCAGGACGAGAAAAACTCTGAGGGATCCGTTCTATGATAATGTTCGGAACATGATTCCGATTCTTCAACTATTTAATCCCTTGAGTGTACAGGGAAGTGCTCACTTCATTGGCATAAGTGTCAGGATCTTTGACCCTGGAAGTTTGTCTTTGATGTTTGATCTTCGGCATTGGCTGTTTGCGTTTTGCTGAAGTAGGCCTGTTAAGATAAGTTCTTAAATCTGCAAACTCACCCCCAGGGGTTTTTGTTTGAGACACCAGCATTTTTCCCTGTCTTGAGCGGGATATCTTGAAAGTTGGAAGGTCCTGGAACTCTGCTACCGGGGTAGGCAGAATACCTCTTTGGTCAGTACAATTTCTCTTATCATAAAGGAAAGAAGAATCTTTGTTTGAAAGAGTTCTAGTACTGACTGGTGCCGAGGCACGTTTAGATTGATCTTCTTCGATAAAAACTGAAGAAGATTGAGAAAAGACCAAAGGGCCTTTTCCTTTGGATTGTGAAGAAGGGATAGCTAAAAAGTGTTTCCCTCTGTTATCTTCCAAGTCATGAGACAAGGAAGTTTGGGAAAAGACCAAAGGGCCTTTTCCTTTGTTTTGAGTAGGAGAAGGAATAGCCAAAGGACTACCCCCAGTAGATTGCACAGAAGCGGCAGGGTGTTTGGGAGGAGGAGCAGAGCCTTTCCCCTTATTATGAGAAGAAGAGAGTTTAGCCAAAAGGCTGTCATTCTTGGATTGCGCAGGAAAAGTTTGCGCATGAATGGATGGCACACTGGTCATTTGCGCATGAGTGACTATGGCAGAGAGTGTACTAGTTTTGGCCACAGAAGATGTGGTTTACGCATCAGGAGTTCTTGCCACAAAGTGCTTAGGGTGCACTCTAGTTGCTGAAGTGTTTGTTTGCGCAGAAAAAGTTGCTGCCAACTGCGCCAGGGGCATAGGAGTCTTGTATTTTGACAAGGCAACATATGAAGCGGTCTGTGCATTGACCACAGCAGACTGCGCAGCAGGATTCGAGACAGACTGTGCAGCAGTTGGCACAACAGACTGTGCCCCAGTCTTGCTGGCAGAATGCGCAACAGTCTTTGAAGCAGACTGTGCAACAGAGTGCACAGTCGCCTTGGTGGCAAAACTGCCAGATTGTGCAACAGTCTTGGAGACCCACACTGAGCGCAGTTTGCTCGTGGCAGAAGTGGTTGCAGTACGGGGAGTGGTCTTGGAGTTGAGCATCGCCTCGTAGACTGCCTGGTTGACTTTAACAACCAGCGTCTTCTGCGTCTTCCCGATAGACGCTACGTCATATTGAGTTGCTACTTCCTCGTCGGAGGAGAAAGTCGTCCCCAGCAGAGTCGCCATTTTGTTTGCAAAAACAAAAGTGTAGAACTTTATTGATACAAACTTTGTAAAAGATTACAAGAATTCTGGGAAAGTACAACTGTAGGAATCCAATCTAGAAGACGATTGCTTTATCCCTTGGACGATGTGAACTTTGAAGACGATAGCCTCTGAAGTTGAAGACAACTCTGGAATTGAAGGCAAAAGCCTCGAAAGAACGCAGCAGCACTTGGGCAAGAACTCCTGGACTCTCTGATATTTCTGAACTTTTTTAAGTCTGATCCCCTTGAATGAAGACTTGAAACTCTATTTATAGAGTTCTGGAAATAACTAACTTTTAGTTATTCTGGATTGCGCATGATGGATTGCGCAGCAATTGGTTTGCGCAACAGTGAACTGCACAGGCAGTTGTTGGATCGTGGTCCAACTGTCTTGGACACATGGCAACTTTTGATTGAATTGCACATGATCGTGTCTAGATGGTTGCCACGTAATGAACTATTGATGGCATGAGTGCCACGTGTATTTTGTCAATTATGTTGATAGAATGCGCAACCTGAGCTGCGCTGACTTCGGATTGCGCAGGCTTGGACTGCGCAGGAATAGATTGCGCCAACATGGATTGTGGTCCAACTGTCCAAGAGCGCCGTGCTGCACGATTAACAAACAGTCGCCTCTTTCTCCGCGCTGTCAGCTGTCAGAAGATTTGATTCGTGTCAGGTAATGATGACGATTTGCCACGTCAGACTGCGCGCTTGATAGTGTGCGCAATCTAGTATTTGCAATCTATATGCTGCAAAATCTGATGTCTGTGCAGTTCATTTGAAAAATTCATTTTTTGATCTTCATGACTTTGTTGATGTGTGCAACTTGATTTTTTTAGGACCTACAGTGTGTTGTGATGACTTTACTTATATATTCAGTTCTTCCTTTTTATCTTATTCTATATCGTGATCTATCTTTCCTAGACTTGTGATTGAGATATAGAGTTGAGATGTTATATTATACCTCCGTGCGGAGATGATATGTTTATATCAAATTGTTGTTAGATGTTAGATGTTAGATGTTATAGACGAACTATACAACGTTCTACCGCCGACACTGCGACGTAGGCTGGACGTACCCACGTTCTCGTGCCCTTCCTCATGGTGTGGGTCGTGACAAAAAAATATCCCCCTAGAAATCTATAGTGGCGATGGCCTTCCGCAGTTGGGGCAGAGAGGCTCTCACTTGGGAGAATTTCCCCACCAACGCGAACTTAAGCGGGGAAACCAGGGTTGCTTCATCGGAGGGGTCGAAGGAGATGGCTGGAAAGCCAGAGAACGAGTGGATGGATTTATGGGCAATGGTCGGAGAAGGGGGGTTGGAGATTCCGCCAGCGCCGCCGCAAAGGAGATCGACAAGTGGCCAGGAGGCTCGACGGCGGCCGCCTCCGAAGGCGCCATCCAGAGGACCACACTCAAGAATAAGCAAAGATTGGGGCGGCGCCGAGCGCGCTCAGCTAGGGCAGAATATATATATATATATATATATATATATATATATATATATATATATATATATATATATATATATATATATATATATATGAGGAGGGATCCGTATCCCCTCACTTTTGTATCCCCATGCATCCCCTCTTTCATATACATTAGATCTTGTTTAAGTCACCTAATCTTAACCGTTGATTTTTCAATGGTTAAGATTAGATGACTTAAACAAGATCCAACGGGTGTTATCATGGGGATGCAAAAGTGAGGGGATGTTGATCCCTCCTATACACACACACACACACACACACACACACACACACACACACACACACACACACACACACACACACACACACACAGATATATATATATATATATATATATATATATATATATATATAAATTTTTTTGAATAAAAATCTAAAGATTTCTAAAATTCAGTAATCATTTAAAATATATTTACTTGAGTGAAATTGTGCAAGAAATACTAATAGTAGTATTTGTGTTGCTAGTTTTGCTATATATGAAATTTGTATAATTAAGTACTAAAGTTATTAAATAAATAGAAAATTGCCACAAAATATTAAAATAAAATATACCAAAAATTTATAAAAAATAGGGGGATTTACATCCTACACAACTTATAAAAATTATCCTCGAAATTTAAATCGAACAATGGGGGTATGCCGTGCAATGCGAATGTAAAGGAAACTAATATATGAAAATCGTACCTTGGTTCGAACAAATAAGGCTAGCGATTTCGAATGTTATGCTTGCGGTCCCAACTAGGCTCTCATGGCGAGTGATGCTTCCATGCAACGCGAACCAATGGTATGGTTTGATTCCGCAACACCTTCACTCGACGATCGAGGATACCTATCTGTTGCTCTTGGTATCACAAGCTCAGACCAACGGTAATTTCGGAGTGATCAAGCACGTGACTACTTTCTGCCACGTATCTCCTTAGCTGCGATACGTGAAAGATGTCATGTACCCCTTATAATGATGGTGATGGTGCAAATCTGTAAACAACTTCACCAACTCGCTCCAAGACATCGAATGGCCCAATATACTTGGGCTCAACTTGCCACATCCTCCTAATCAAATCGTGCCTCTAGTGGGTGATATCTTTAAGAAAACATGGTCGCCTTCCATGAACTCCAATAATCGGTCGTGATGATCTTCCCACTACTTCTGTCTATCCTGCGCTACTCGCAGATGGCCTTGTATCTTTTTCACCTTTGCTACCATGCTCACGACCAATTTAGGACCCAATATCTGTCGCTCTTCTAAGTCGCTCAAACAAACAAGAGATCGACACTTCCTACCATACAAAGCTTTAAACAGAGCCATCTGAATGCTCGCTTGAAAGCTATTATTGTTAAAAAACTCTACAAGATAAAGATGGTCTTCCCATAATCCACCGAAGTCTAACATACATTCCCTCAACATATCTTCTAGCATCTGAATAGTACGCTTTGACTGTCCATCTGTCTGAGAATGATAAGCCGTACTAAACTTCAGACGAGTACCGAAGCTTTTCTGCATGCTTATCTAGAAGTGAGACGTGAATCTCGAATCCCGGTCTCATATAATACTAAATAGAACACCATGTAGATTTACTATATAATTCATATACATATCAGCTAATGCTTTAGTGGATTGGCCCACTCTGAAGGGAATGAAATGGGCTGACTTGGTGAGTCTCTCCACTATCACCCATACTGCATCTCGTCCATTGGGTCTCTTTGGAAATCCTGTAACGAAATCCATGGTGATATGCTCCTACTTCCACTCAGGAATAGGAAGCGGCTGCAACAAACCAGTTGATCTCTGGTGCTCTGCCTTCAGCTGCTGACACACCAACCACTTGGCAACAAAACGATCTCTCTCGCTTCATCCCATACCAGCCACAAGTCTCAATACATCTTAGTCCCTCTTGGATGTATAAAATATACCAAACTATGCGCTTCTGCCATCAGATCCTGCCGAATCTCTCCATTGGAAACATATAAACAATTTTTACATCTTAGTGTCCCATCCGCATGGATGTTCAAACCCGTCTGCTCTTCCACTTCGGTCCTCTCTTTAAGCCTTCAAAATCTAGCATCAGTGGACAACGCTGCTTTAATCCTGTCGACTAAAGAAGACTGTACCTAAAGATTGGATAGGCTGCCATCAACTCCAGGTAATGCCACTTATATTCCAAGCTCTTGCAGATCTTCTAGTAACTCTTTCTAAGTAGTAATAAAATAAGCCATGGGCTTACGGCTCAACGCATCAGCTATTACGTTAGCCTTGCCCGGATGGTAGTGCAGCTCTAACTCGTAGTCTTTCATCAGCTCCAACCATCTTCGTTGTCTCATATTGAGCTCCTTCTACATTAAGACATACTTGAGACTGTGGTTATCAGTATAGATATCTACTTTCTCACCGTACAAGTAATGCTTGCATAGCTTCAGTGCAAAAATAACTGTTGTAAGCTCCAGATCGTGTGTTAGATAATTTTTCTCATGCACTCTCAGCTGCCGTGATGCACATGCTATTGCCTTATCAAGCTGCATCAAGGCAAATCCCAATCTCTTTCCAGATGCATCACTATATATCACGAATACTCCTGGCCCTGACGAAATGGCCAAGATTGGAGCTGTGGTCGACCGCTTCTTCAACTCATCAAAACGGCTTGACACTCAGCTGTCCATATGAACTCTTGGTCTTTTCAAGTCAACTGAGTCATAGGTCCAGCTATTTATGAGAAATCTTGTACAAACTTGCTGTAATAACCTGCTAGTCCAAGGAAACTTCTTATTTCAGAGGTTGTAGTGGGAACAGTCTACGACTTCACTGTTGAGATTATTTCTAAATCTATTGAGATACCTTCTCCTGTGGTCAATGCCCAAGGAAAGAAATCTTCTCAAGAAAGAAGTCATACTTGCTAAGCTTTGCATAAAGCTCCTCCTTCCTTAATATTTCCAAGACTATCGTAAGAGCTGTGTCACGCCCCGCTTCCGTAGGAGCGGTCGTCGTCGCTAAGGCGTGATGCCGCACGAGCCTACATTGCACTCGTGCAAGGCGGATTCCATAACGGCCGATTACAACGGCTGAGATGGTGTCGTCGTGCAGAAGTCCCAAGCAGAGACATTGAATAATAGCAGCGAAAATTTATAACAAAACACAAGTCATTCAAAAGATACATTTTATTGATATTGAAATAAAGGTTACAATGGGGCATAAGGCCAAGATTACAATCACTCAAGCTCACTCTTTTCTTATTACAAGTCACTCAGCTCTCTCTCATCTCTCAATACATGTCTTAATCCAGCAGATGCTTCAGAAGGCGATGCCCATACATTACGTCCTGTATAAGTCTTGACTCCACAAGGCTATTTATGAGAAATCTTGTACAAACTTCCTGTAATAATCCGCTAGTCCAAGGAAACTTCTTATTTCAGAGGCTGTAGAGGGAACAGTCTACGACTTTACTATTGAGATTATTTCCAAATCTATTGAGATACCTTCTCTTGTGGTGAATGCCCAAGGAAAGAAACCTTCTCAAGAAAGAAGTCATACTTGCTAAGCTTTGCATAAAGCTTCTCCTCCCTTAATATTTCCAAGACTATCGCAAGAGTTGTGTCACGTCCCGCTCCCGTAGGAGCGATCGTCCTCACTAAGGCGTGATGCCGCACGAGCCTAGATTGCACTCGTGCAAGGTGGGTTCTATTACGGCCGATTACAGCGGCTGAGACGGGATCATCGTGCAGAAGTCCCAAGCAGAGACATTGAATAATGGCAGCAAAAATTTAGAACAAAACATAAGTCTTCAAAAGATGCATTTTATTGATATTGAAACAAAGGTTACAATGGGGCACAAGGCCAAGATTACAATCACTCAAGCTCACTCTTCTCTCATTATAAGTCACTCAGCTCTTTCTCATCTCTCAAAACATGTCTTGATCCAACGGATGCTTCGGAAGGCGATGCCCATACATTACGTCCTGTATAAGTCTTGACTCCACGCGGCCGCATGCTACGAATCGCCAAGGAACTTCGTGCCTCGATGCATCCAAGCGAGCTTCACATCACGAGCTTCTATCTGCGCATGCAAATAAAAACTGTGTGGGTGTCAGTACTCAATTGTACTGGTGGAGTGAGCTCCTCGCCCACCCATACAAAATCAAAACGTTCATTTACTTTGTGAAACATAATCCCATTTACGATTGCCTTTCTACTCTTGCCTTAGGATCGATTTTAGGACATACGCCTTGGTCTATTTTGTGTCTCTATAACATCTCTGTGCCTTGCACCGACAACTTTCGTATCCTTGCCTCTAGACCTTTCTCCTGCTTGCATTATCAACACACCGACTCATGCTTGTCTTCCGTGCCATACTCTGGGACGTAACGACTCGGTCGTGTCGTGAACTCGATTTGTGCTTCAATATCTCTGAGGCAGTGCCTCACCACTTAATAACTTACCTATACTCGTGTCGTAACAACATGGTCATGTCATAAACTTGCTCGTGCCTCAAACATCGAGGTCGTGCCCTACAGCTTAGCCTGACTTAACCAAACTCGCCTTATGGCCCTTCCAGACTTAACTCGAAACGTCCAACACAACTTGTGGAACCGGTGTTGAGAACTCAAGAACGACGCCATATCTCATAACGAAATACGTGTCTTTACGTAAAGCCAAATCTTTGGCTTTATAATACCTTATGTGCATACCGTGCATACATTCCATAACTTAACTCGTGTCGTTCATACGCTTCCTTAGATTCGACTGACACCGAGCATGCAGATTTGCCGCTTAGCTCACCAATTATCTATATGAAAGGCCACTGGCACGACAAGCCATCGTAGACATAGCTCGGGTTGGCCGCGGGTCTTTTGATGCAAGGTAGCTAGCCCCATGGAAAGCCTCCGACTACCCATGCGGTACAATTCAGCGTTGCTATAACGTCTTCCCACTAGGTCGACTGGCCCCGGTGCCCCGGCGTAATACTAGCCGAAGAAGAAATCCTTGTCGACAAGTTGTCCAATGACCACGCACCTACGAGACGTCTAGACTCACGTAAATGCATGACCTAATTTTTACGGTACGACTCGGACTATACTTAGCAGCTCGTGCTCTAAACCACACTTTGCATAATGTGCATTGGAACCGTGAGACTCCCAACCGAGGGACCGCCTCATACTTTAAAAACGTGCATAGGAACCGAGAGACTCCCAAACGAGGGACCGCCTCATACTTTGAAAACGTGAATAGGAACCATGAGACTCCCAACCGAGGGACCGCCTCAGCGACAAAAGGTCGTGTGAACTTACTTCTTTGAAATCGAGGGAACGACTACTGCATAGCCTTCCAACTTAACTTGTACCCAACGTGCCTAATACTTGCCATAACCCGTACCATATCTATCATTGAAACAACCGTGTTTCATGCCTTAAACCCATTGTATTTCGTGCAACACTATTGTCCAAGTCATACTCTATGTGACGAGCCTTAAGACCGTGGGAAAAAATGGCTATATGCAACCGTAGAACCGTGGGACCGTGCATGCGCTCAACTTGAACAACCAAGTTCTTTGGGTACCAAGACTTATGCCATAAGCCGTGCGATACAACTTAGCTCGTGGGACGATCAAGGCTATGCCAAGCCTTGGACAATGGGACCGTGTATGCTTTATCAAGCATTTATCCATGCGACGTGTAGCTCCCCTTTCCAAAAATTCAAAATATTTTATTATTATTTATTTTATTTAATGGGCTAGTAAATATGTTGCGACACATTTGTTATATAAACGTACAAATATAATATGTGTTATTGATATTAAATTGTTAATTATTTTGTAATAGGATAAATACTCTTTTGCGATGTAATTCTAGATTGCTAGGATTTTACACCATAAATGTATATGTATGTATATATATATATATATATATATAATATAATATATATATATATATATATATATATATATATATATATATATATATATAGATAGATATATAGTCCGGCGCTCGTAGCGCGAGTGGCACGAGGGGGGGCTCTCGGCGGGGGGACCCGGGATCGAGCCCCCCCTCCCGCATCAACCCGGCTGGGTGGCAGTGGCCACGGGGTTGATGGGGATGCACGGACACCCAAATATATATATATATATATATATATATATATATATATATATATATATATATATATATATATATATATATATATATATATATATATATATATAACATATATATGTATATGTGTGAATGTGAATGTATATATATATAAATTATATACGTGTGTATGTATATATATATATAAATATATATATGTTATGTACAAGTACATATGTATGTGGGTGTATGTAAATACATATACATATAATATAGTAAATAAAATAAAGAGGAAACAATAGAATAGATAAATATATATGTATTAGTTATATATAAATAGAAATAGAAAAGAAAAAGAAAAAAAAGGAATAAGAAGCAGTGGCAGCCGGCCCACCTGCCCGACTCCACAGCCCGAGCTTCAAACACCCGACCCCTATATACGAATGCATACATAAACTCGAGATCGAAAGAACTCTTCACCAAACCCTAGCGCGCCGACACCACCGTCCCAGGCGACCCTGCCCCGACCCCGTACGGCGTCGCATCCACCGCCGGCCGACGGTCGGAGGCCACGCGCGCGCGGCCAGCGCGCACAAGCGCTGTGTTGACAGCAGTAGTAACGTGCAAGGAGGCCAACTTCGCGATGGCGGAACTCCCTCCACGTCGTTCACTTCTACGAACGAATTTCTCCGGTATGTCGACTAACTACCCGACTTCATTTCCCTTCAGATACTTCGTTTTATTTTGCTTTATATACGACGATAAACGAGTTCCAAAACCGAAAAAAATCTCGAATTCTGGACTATAGAAACCGTCCCGAAACCCAACGTTGGTGGTCGATTTACGACTAGGATATTGTGAAACTTGGAAAACCGCTTGAAGAGCCTTGTAGACAACATAACCGAGATTGAGACCCCACTTTTATTTTATTTTCTAGTGGATTAAACTCTGTTTAAAACCAATTTGAAAATCAGAAAAAACTGGAAAAATTATTTTTGAAAACTTAGAAATCATTCGACTCAACGTGCGTCCCTCCAATCCGGGCGATGTGGTCGCGAACTGAAAGCATCGAAAGGTGCATAACGACTTCGTGGTCTTGTGGGCTTTGACAGAATTTAAATTGGTCGCGTGTGCGCGACGAATTTGATGCGTATCCGTCAAAATTCACCGTATCGGCCTCTGTGCAAATTCTCCAATTACTTTGTGCACGCTCGTCAGATCAAGACAAAATTTGCGCCAACAGGACCGTATTATTTTTTTGGTCCTGTAAGCCAAGTTTGGTCCAATTCCGAGACAGTTGAATCGTATACCGTTTTGCGGGCCCCACGGTCCGACTCAACGGGCAATTTTGTGCACGGCCGGTCGAAATCCAACTTTGGACATACGGTTGGGTTCATATCGAAAAATTGGACCTATTGACATATAGTTTGATGAATTTAGAGACCGTTGACTCTGGCACGCATTTTGGTGCAAAGCGGGTCCAACGGCGGATACCGTTTTGATCCAAAATTACCATTTTGCCCCTGTGTCCAGAATTGGACTTAAGGACAGGCAATCATAGCTAATTTGACTGTTCTGAGAATATTGGTACTGTTTATTTCAGTATCTGAAGACTTTTTGCATGTGTTGACTTTAGTGACTCATCTGATGTGATTGTACTATCGGTTTCTCCAGCTAAGGACCTCAGGCAAGTGCACTTTTTGATTGCTTTCGATTCATAGTAGTCTTTTTATTTCATGTTTATACATATATCTTGCTGCTTGTTGACACGCTCATCACACGGAGTAGTCGGGAGGGAAAATATTTTAGTAGACATGTGGACTACCGAGAACTATCCCAATATGTCTAATCTTGACTGATAGCAGCTGCACACGACACGTGCAGGGTGCCGTATTTACCCCCTTGCCGTTCACATATCGAAAAGGATATTTTACACCACATAGATAGTTGTCTTTTATTTGTTTTTCCTTGTCTTCTTCACCACCTGCCATGTCATCAGTTACTTTCTAGCTTTCATATTCTATATGTTATTTTCATGTCTTGTTAATTCTATTATGTTCTCGCATTGCCGTTGGTTTGTGTACTTGTTCCATTCCTGACTGGAAACTATCATTTTTCAGGTTAGCTGTGGCTTCATTTAGCTTGGGAGATTCGGGTGTACTTGCAGACAGAAACCTAGAAATAGATAACAGTTGTTTCAATTTCATTAATTGTAAAATCTTGTATTTTTATTAAATATAAATGTTGTAACTGTTGTAATAAACTTAGAAATGTGAATGAGCAGTAAATGTGATAGTTTGAGCATTTATTTCTTGCGGGCTTGACAGCATTCTACCGCCGACTCTGTGGCGTAGGCTGGCTTGGACACGTTTCGTATCCGAAAAAGCGGGTGCGGGTCGTGACAAGTTTTTGTGGTGGCCCATGCAGGTCAGTTTTTGCAAATTATACGAACTCGTGGTGGTACCATATTAGTCGTACTACTGCGAGCCTGCAACCAGAAAATGCTCATTCACAAACTAGGATTAAAATGATTTAAGATAATGACTAGGACTAGGAGTCCCTTGTTCAAAATGACCGTTGGGTAGTTAAGGTTATTAGATAGGCCATGCAATTTAGATAGCTTGCTAGATCCCTATAGGTACACTATTACTTTTGATATGACAATGTGATTCAATGTGGATATACTATTCGCTTGGTATGTTAGGCTTGCCTAGAATTAAGGCATTAATTTTGATAAATTGTTCAATTTTCTTATTTAGATATAAATCTTATATCATAAGTTAGAACTGCCTAATTTAAATTTTATTTTGCTGCAAGGAATTAGTTTATAACTCCTGATTCTGTTATTCTTATACAAATTTTGAGGTAGACTCGATTCAAAGTCTTTCTCTCAACCATGTAGAATACATATGAAATAAATGTTAGGATGTTCTTATTTTCCTTGTCTTCAGTTATTTCCTCCCCGGTCAACCTTTTACTCTAAGGAATGAGACTTATAGGCAGATGTTTACGCTTCCTATCATAGTCAATTAGTTTAAAATCTCTAGCAGCTCCTTGAAGTTCTTAGGAATATAGTTGGAGCAATTTTAACGACTGCGACGACTAGACAGCAGCGCATTGTCGCCAATTACCTGAGAGCGGAGGGTGTGGGTTTACTGCAGCCAGCAGCGCACTGGCGAGGCACAACCCATAGAAATAAAATCATTCCGAAGAATCAGTCTATGGAACATTGCTAAAACTATGTCCTAGTTGACCTCTTTAGATCTTAGATACCCTTGTGTCAATGTATTGTAGAGTATCTGATAGCCTATCATAATTGAATCACCGAACCAAGGGTTTGCCACCGCCAGTGTATACAGACGAGACATAATTCTCGGTAAAATGGCTTCGGACGTGATTACAAGTTTAGGATACTATAGAGTATAGGAGAATACCCTGTATGACCCTAAGATCCAAAACCAATACTAAGGTAAGTTCTGTAAGTTGAGTAGAAGGTCTCCCAACCTAGCATTCTATGGTCCTTGTGATCTATTAAAGAGGTAATTGACTGACACAAATAGGTTTACCCAGAATATAAAATTTAAAGGTCCATAACCCATTAGTTGACCAAGGCCTCATGGATAGGTAGATAGTAGGGTGACTGTATAAGCAAGAACACCAGGTAAGGTTTTGATTCTCTCAAAACTCGAATTACTTACTCCTCCTTCCAAAAATCCCGCATGCTTGAATTTTGACTATCTTGACCAATGCTGCTATTACAGCCTAGTTTTTGCAAGCTTACACTTTTATCGAGCTTGATTCAAGACATATGTTTATTAGGGACGCCCGCTAACATATTGTCTAATCAGAATCATTGTATTACAGTCTGATCAACCATGATGCATTTGGTTTGCTCTTCATCTAATTAACCTATGTGGATTGAGATGTAGATATCTCTAGGATGTCATCCGCGACTGCTTTGACAATTTCTCTTGAATTATACATTCGCCTTCGAATCACGTAATTGTATTCAGTGACATCTCTCTTGAACTCTTTATTGTTTTTGTCTTTCACTAATTGAAAAGACGAATGTTCGTATTTGATAGATAGAGACAACGTATCCCCACGGCTATGATAATAGTATACGCAAGTGTAGCTACCATCGGCCAGCCCTGTGACTGGAACCTTGACTTGAGCTACTCATCCTCCCTTCGACCCTAAAACCTACTATTTTGATCTTCTAGTCACTGGAGCCCGAAAATGATTATGATTTTTTCCTTAATCAATTGCCAACCTAGGGAATTACCTATCCTCAAGAGACCAAATGTTGTGAGCCTCTAATTATTTGTTGAAGCTTGCTTTAACTAGAACCCTTATGATAATAGTCTGGCAGGTTTCACCCTAATAGAAATTCATGACTCAAGTGTTAGAAATTTTCTCATATGATGTGCCTTATAGTTGGTTACCCGTCGACAACTCATGTATACTGTGGACGAGTAGGTAATTCTATTTTATCGACCATGTGTCATTGTACACGCATTCATTTTCCAGTTATTGAGGAATGACCCTTGACTTGACTTATATCTACCGTATCCCGATACGTCGTACCTTATTCCTTATTAACAAGAGTCGAGGTAAATATCTGGACTTTGGAATCCTTCTAACCCATTATTCCTAGAACCATGTCTTAGTTTCTAAGGTGGGTAGACAGTAAGCCTTCTAAAATTTTGGGATATACGAAGATTACCGATTGACTAGAATGATTTTCCACTAGGGTGATAATTAGTGCCCCATGGACTCCCACTTTCTATTGAGATCATTTTGTATCCCCGGCCGTGTCATTAATATTCAGAGCACAAGACCAGTTGTTACCTCCCAACAAATTTTATATGCAAGATCTAGACGAGCCCACCGTCACCTAAGTATACCATGTCCCACTCAAACCCGTCCCCTTGTACTCTATTTTTGTAGTGCGACTTTCAGGTCAAAAGGACTAGTTATATCCCTTACCATAATACCGGTATACTTTCGACTTCCACTAGAGCCTCAACCTTGACTCAATTCCTTCGATCCAATATGTGGTGGTGATCTACTCGAAGTCCACTACACACATGCCACTAGCGTGCCACTTGATAGAGGCCTCTGGTGCCACTTAAACACAAAAGTCACCGAGGGCGCATTTTGGACTTTAGGAACTTAGCTAACCAACCTGACTGGCAACTAGCTCAACCACTTGAGTTAAAGCATATTCTAGGTTACGCTAACCTAGTAGACGTAGTTTTATCCTGGGATCATGTTCAGTCCATATAGATTGAGATCCAAGGTTCATCCAACCAACGATTGATGCCAGATAGGGAACTCATTAAGACCCAGTAAAATCCATCCAGACATACCACCATATTTGGGCTATAGAACTGAACTAATGGAAATAGGTCCTTGTACCCACTATAAAGTCTCCACCTCTTAGAGTGTGATGTCCTTCGTAACCCTCATTCCATCTACCTGGGAGTCGCGATACGATCTTGTATTGCATTTGTATCCCTTGCTCGTGCATGTGTTTAAATAACCGCGGATAGATCACAATCTTGATTTCTCAAATTTTGTTCTATTTTGTGGATTGCAAGCCCCTCTAAGGAGCGAAGAGTTCTTCAATTTAGCAGGTGACTCGACTAGAGTAGCCCAATCTAGCAAATAAGTCAATGGTTCATAAACATTCTTTCTTTCTGTATCATTGGATACGCTCTACAGCTCTAAAACTTCATAATTGCTCCCGATTATTCTGTCTTATCTTCCTGTCCTCCATATTTCGTAGCGATTAATGGTCATGCTTATCAGATTTTAGCAATATTCGTAGCTACTGGTGTAAATTTGCTTGTTAAGATTTTGGATTGCTTGATAGATAGGAGAGGATATAGGTGCCACATGCAGTAGATATTTATTGATAGAAAATTTAGCAATTAATTGGAAGATTATAAAGTTTTAAAGACAGGAGATTTGAGGGAGTAGCATTATCAAAGGTGGGTAGAAGTTCTCAAGGATTCGTAGTTACGAAATAGCTAGGAGAAGAATATAAACTATTCGTGAGGGATTAAAATTTAAGGAGATTAAGGTTCAGGTAGACTTCTTATTGAATTTAAGGAATAGTTATGGATTAGAATTTTGAGGACGAAATTATTTTTAAGGTGGGTAGATTTGTAGCTCCCCTTCCCAGAAATTTAAAATATTTTATTATTATTTATTTTATTTAATGGGCTAGTAAATATGTTGCGACACATTTGTTATATAAACGTACATATAAAATATGTGTTATTGATATTAAATTGTTAATTATTTTATAATAGGATAAATACTCTTTTGCGATGTAATTCTAGATTGCTAGGATTTTATACCATAAATGTATATGTGTGTGTGTATAAGATGGATATATATATATATATATATATATATATATATATATATATATATATATAGAGTAAATAAATGGATATATATATATATATATATATATATATATATATATATATATATATATATAAATATATATATATAACATAATATATATATATATATATATATATATATATATATATATATATATATATATATATATATTTATATATATATATATATATATATATATATATATATATATATATATATATATATATATATATATATATATATATATTATGTTATATATATATATTTATATATATATATATATATATATATATATATATATATATATATATATATATATATATATATATATATATATATATATATATATATATATATATTATGTTATATATTTTTTTTTTAATATATATTATATATATATATATATATATATTTTATATATATATATATATATATATATATATATATATTTTTTTTGGGGAAACGATGTCTTTATTGAAATAAAAGAGGGTAATGAGTACATCCAACCTCAGAAACAACCCCAAAAAAAATAAAACGAAAAACAAACTAAACCATATTATATATATATATATATATATATATAAATTATATACGTGTGTATGTATATATATAAATATATATATTATTTACAAGTACATACGTATGTGGGTGTATGTAAATACATATACATATAATATAGTAAATAAAATAAAGAGGAAACAATAGAATAGATAAATACATATGTATTAGTTATATATAAATAGAAATAGAAAAGAAAAAGAAAAAGAAAAGGAATAAGAAGCAGTGGCAGCCGGCCCACCTGCCCGACTCCACAGCCCGAGCTTCAAACACCCAACCCCTATATACGAGTGTATACATAAACTCGAGATCGAAAGAACTCTTCACCAAACCCTAGCGCGCCGACACCACCGTCCCAGACGACCCTGCCCCGACACCGTGCGGCATCGCGGCCACCGACGGCCGACGGCCGGAGGCCACGCCCACGCAGCCAGCGCGCACAAGCGCTGTGTTGACAGCAGTAGTAACGTGCAGGGAGGCCAACTTCGCGATGGCGGAACTCCCTCCACGTCGTTCACTTCTACGAACGAATTTCTCCGGTATGTCGACTACCTACCCGACTTCATTTTCCTTCAGATACTTCATTTTATTTCGCTTTATACACGACGATAAACGAGTTCCAAAACCGAAAAAAATCTCGAATTCTGGACTTTAGAAACCGTCCCGAAACCCAACGTTGGCGGTCGATTTACGACCAGAATATTATGAAACTTGGAAAACCGCTTGAACAGCCTTGTAGACAACATAACCGAGATTAAGACCCCACTTTTAGTTTATTTTTTAATGGATTAAACTCTGTTTAAAACTAATTTGAAAATCAGGAAAAAACTGGAAAAATTGTTTTTGAAAACATAGAAATCATTCGACTCGACGTGCGTCCCGCCAATCCGGGCGACGTGGTCGCGAACCGAAAGCATCGAAAGGTGCGTAATGGATTCGTGGTTGTGTGGGCTTTGACGGAATTCAAATTGGTCGCATGTGCGCGACGAATTTGATGTGTATCCGTCGAAATTTACCGTATCGGTCTCTGTGCAAATTCTTTAAATACTTTGTGTACGCTCGTCAGATCGAGACGAAACTTACGCCAACAGGACCGTATCATTTTTCTGGTCCTGTATGCCAAGTTTGGTCCAATTCTGATACATTTGAATCGTACGCCGTTTTGCGGGCCCCATGGTCCGACTCAAAGGTCGATTTTGTGCACGGCCCGCCGAAATCCAACTTTGGACATACGGTTGGGTTCGTATCGAAAAACTGGACCTGTTGACATATAGTTTAATAACTTAGACCGTTGACTTTTGCACGTATTTCGGTACAAAGCGGGTCCAACGGCGAACACCGTTTTGACCCAAAATTACCGTTTTGCCCCTGTTTTCAGAATTGGACTTAAGGACAGGCAATCAAAGCTAATTTGACTGTTCTGAGAACATTGGTACTATTTATTTCAACATCTGAAGACTTTTTGCATGTGTTGACTTTAGTGACTCATCTGATGTGATTGTACTATCAGTTTCTCCAGCTAAGGACCTCAGGCAAGTGTAATTTCTGATTGCTTTCGATTCATAGTAGCCTTTTCATTTCATGTTTATACATATATCTTGCTGCTTGTTGACACGCTCAAAACACGGAGTAGTCGGGAGGGGAAATATCTTAGTAGACATGTGGACTACCCAGAACTATCTCAATATGTCTAATCTTGACTGATAGCAGCTGCACACGACACGTGTAGGGTGCCGTATTTACCCCCTAGCCGTTCACATATCGAAAATGATATTTCACACCACATAGGTAGTTGTCTTTTATTTGTTTTTCCTTGTCTTCTTCACCACCTGCCATGTCATCTGTTACTTTCTAGCTTTCATATTCCATATGTTATTTTCATGTCTTGTTAATTCTATTGTATACTTGCAATATCGTCGGTTTGTGTACTTGTTCCATTCCTTACTGGAAACCATTATTTTTTAGGTTAGCTGTGGCTTCACTTAGCTTGGGAGATTCGGGTGTACTTGTAGACAGAAACCTAGAAATAGATAACAGTTGTTTTAATTTTATTAATTGTAAAATCTTGTATTTTCATTAAATATAAATGTTGTAACTGTTGTAATAAACTTAGAAATTTGAATGAGCAACAAATATGATAGTTTGAGCATTTATTTTTTGCGGGCTTGACAGCGTTCTACCACCGACTCTGCGGCGTAGGCTGGCTTGGACATGTCTCGTATCCGAAAAAGCGGGTGCGGGTCGTGACACGACGCCTATGACTTAGGCTAAGTTCGTAGTTTTGTGGCAGACTTAAACCAACTTCCTTCTCCCAAGCCACGGGATGAAGGACCGAGTGTTATTTTGAAAGCACACTGTACACACTTCTAAGTCGACCATTGTACCTTTCCATATTCTAACTCAATTCGACCCGTCGGGATTATTTTCTTATCTATGTGGATTTGTCTCTTTTATTATCAAGCCTAACTTGTGCAAGTTGAAAACGTGTAATTTATTATGTGAAGGCTAAGATGAGGCAAGTTTACCGAAACTACCCCACCTGAGCGAGAAGTTGCCTCGACCAAGCGATGTCTTCGAGTCACCGTTGCAAGACTAAGTCCGAACGCCATCGGCGCTTCGATTCTCCTATTGATTGAGCGAGACGGGGCACTACATCATACACCACTCAGAAAAAGTTTTGTCCTCGAAACTGAGTACACTTGTTGTCTTATCACTTTACTCAACATTTAAGGACTCTCGTACACACTACTCCTATGCGTTTCTTTAATTCGAGCCACGCTCGTGCTATGGTTATCTTTCACCTCGAACAACTATATCTCAACTTAGGTAACTTACTCTTGCCGCACACATAGACAACTTAGTTCTAGGCAAACCATCTGATTAATCAACATTCAAGTTCGTCTCAATCTAATGATCGTAGTACCACCAATCTTTTCCTTGAAACACGATTTCAAAATCTTCGACACTTTTCCGTTTCTTTAGTCTCACTTGATTCAACATATCACTTAGTTGGATCGTGCACATATTCTAGGCGTTTCCAAAATACATGTATGTCTGCCAAGCCTCATGATAGAGAATCCGCCATCACCATTCGAGTCGAATCGTACAATATTTGGGCATCCCTGATATACGTGTATGTCAACCAAGCCTCATGAGTGGTGCCTCCACAATTCCTATTGCTTCGCGCCGGAACATCTGCCTAACCGCTAGACTATGTCAATCCGTCAGTATTGGAATCATAGTTCCCAAACAACGATATCAACACTGACCCCATCCTAAGGTCAAACCAAGTTGATTATACGGGGCTTTCTATCCAAGCTCGTATCACTCTGATTTCTAAACATCGAGCATCGATTCCCCTACACACATCCCAACATTCGTCGTACGGGGTCTGAGTCGTTCAGCAAAGCCATCATATAATAACTCATGTTTCAACTAATTCTATATCATATCAATATCGCTCATTCAACAAACCATCTTGTATAGTCTATCCTTTCAAACACGTTCGATATAGTTTGCCTATCAATCCTTCTCAAACAAAGTATGCTATGACACAATTCGTCGCTAACCAAAATTTCATATTCTTTATTTCCTAAGTCATCTATTCCAATTTACGTAATCGATCACAAGGTCGTCTGACTTAAAAATATGCCACGCTCTGATCTCATGCGAGTCCGATTATCCATGGTGCATGAAATCACCATCCAATACTCCCGTGGAATAATCTTTCTCATCGGTGCATAACTCTTATTTTGTGTCTAGACTAATTCATTCTCGATGCGCGAATTTGACCTACTAAATCCTTAAATTTATTCAATCATCAATCGCAAGTCCAAACATCCTCAAATTTTCATTCTAAGTATAGTATCCGTCAGAACGATAACACTTGCACGATCGTCATCCCTCGAATTAGAGTGCCCTCGAGTTATCGTATATCGATCTTTGATACGCCTTAATACCATCGATGATATGCGTAACCTGACGATGTTCCTTTGTAACGAATTTTGAGTCGTACGAATGATGCTATCGTCCGACTGGATAATCTCCTCGACATTCAAATTCAAATCCGATCATTATCCCTTGAATCATTCACAACATCAATTTTTCTCAAACCCAAATTTACGTATTGTTTATTCGCCTATCTTAAGTCGTCGACCAATATATTTCCTCAATTCGTATCATTATTTGCTAACTTAAATCATCGAGCAACATCCATTCCAATCCTCAGAGTCATTTTCAAACATTCGAATCACACTTTTAATGCACACTATCTTTCTGTTCTAATAAATTTTCATATATTATCCATATCGATTTTCTCGATCAAGTCATCCATTCGTACACCCTAACCTTTTCCTCGATTCGATTTCACCTACGCAATCATTTTTGCGTTTCATACTCGCGCAATCCTTAAACTCGTGCACGTTCTGTGCATATCAATTTCTAGGTCGTTTGAATCAACTCATCAAATCTCAAGACTACAACTTATTCAATAATACTCAATCTACGGCTTTGTATACACACGACGCTTGCTTATAGACTCATTGACACTCCGTATTCTTAATCGATCGATCGACATCCCTGAAGTTATCGCATACACCACGTAGGGATGAAGTCTTTCGACAAATCCTCAAAACTATCATTCGAATCAAAATCGCCTTCTTCGAATCCCGTTCAAACCATTCCTCTAATTCCAAGCACGCTCATCTATATCACACTGATGTTATCGTCGCTCGATAGCACTCCTATCGATAGTTATCTCACTTCACTCAATCGAGTCCAAATTATTCTCGTTCGACCCAATTAGAATCCCACACTGGACTTTTCTAAGGTCGATGCAACTTTGATGTATATGCCCAGCCCGACTTAGCCAATCGTGCCTACACGAACCATCTTTTTACTTCTTGTCAAAAATTGCTTTCCTACGTTTTTCAAAATAGATAGACTTATTGTATGGACATCCCGTGGGACATTTGAGAGAGAGCGCACCAACAATATCAACTTACGGTAGCAACAATTCAGAGTTTACGGAAACAACAGAGTTAAAGAATTCAATCGATAGTCCAAGGATGTAAAGCCGTGCTCTGATACCATTTTGTCACCCCCGCTCCCGTAGGAACGATCGTCCTCGCTAAGGCGTGATGCTGTACGAGCGTAGATTGTGCCCGTACAAGGTGGATTCCATAACGGCCGATTACAACGGCTACAACGGGGTCGTCGCGCAGAAGTCCCAAGCAGAGACATTGAATAATAGCAGCGTAAATTTAGAACAAAACACAAGTCATTCAAAAGATGCATTTTATTGATATTGAAACAAAGGATACAATGGGGCGCAAGGCCAAGATTACAATCACTCAAGCTCACTCTTCTCTCATTACAAGTAACTCAGCTCTCTCTCATCTTTCAATACATATCTTGAGCCAGCGGATGCTTCGGAAGGCGATGCCCATACATTATGTTCCTTATAAGTCTTGACTCTATGCGGCCGCATGCTACGAATCGCCAAGGAACTCTGTGCCTCGACGCATCCAAGCGAGCTCCGTACCACGAGCTTCTACCTGTGCCTGTATATAAAAACTGTATGGGTGTTAGTACTCAACTGTACTGGTGAAGTGAGCTCCTCACCCAACCATACAAAACTTACACGTTCATTTACTTTGTGCAACATAACCCCTTTTATGATTGTCTTTCTACTCTTGCCTTAGGATCGATTTTAGGACAGACGCCTTGGTTTATTTTGTGTCTCTAGAACATCTCCGTGTCTTGCATCGATAACTTTCGTATCCTTGCCTCTAGACCTTTTTCATGCTTGTATTGCCAACACACCGACTCATACTTGTCTCCCGTGCCATACTCTGGGACGTAATGACTCGGTCGTATCATGAACTCGATTCGTGCTTCAATATCTCTGAGGCAGTGACTCACCACTTAATAACTTGCCTATACTTGTGTCGTAACAACATGGTCGTGTCATAAACTTGCTCGTGCCTCAAACAACGAGGCCATGCCCCACAGCTTAGCCTGACTTAACCAAACTCGCCTTACATCCCTTCCAGACTTAACTCAAAATGTCTAACCCAACTTGTGGAACCGGTGTTGAGAACTCATGCACGATGCCATATCTCGTGGCGAAACACGTGTCTTTACGTATAGCCAAATCTTACGCTTTATAATGCCTTATGTGCTTACCGTGCACACATTCCATAACTCAACTCGTGTCGTGCATACGCTTCCTTAGATTCGACTGACACCGAGCATGCGGATTTGTCGCTTAGCTCGCCAATTATTTATATGAAAGGCCACTGGCACGACAAGCCATCGTGGACATAGCTCGGGTAGACGACGGGTCTTTCGATGCAAGGTAGCTAGTCCCATGGAAAGCCCCCGACTACCCACACGGTATAATTCAGCGTTGCTATAACGTCTTTCCCCTAGGCCGACTGGCCCCGGTGCCCCGACGTAATACCAGTCGAGGAAGAAATCCTTGTCGACAAGTTATCCAATGACCACGCACCTACGAGACGTCTAGACTTACGTAAATACATGGCCTTATTTTTACAGTACGACTCGAACTATACTTAGCATCTCGTGCTCTAAACCATACTTTGCATAACGTGCATCGGAACCATGAGACTCCCAACCAAGGGACCGCCTGATACTTTGAAAACGTGTATAGGAACCGTGATACTTCCAAACGAGGGACCGCCTCATACTTTGAAAACATGCATAGAAACCGTAAGACTCCCAACCGAGGGACCGTCTCAGCGACAAACGGTCGCATGAACTTACTTCTTTGAAATCGATGGAACGACTAGTGCATAGCCTTCCAACTTAACTTGCACCCAACGTGCCTAATACTTGCCATAACCCATGGCATTTCTATCATCGAAACAACTGTTTTTCGGGCCTTAAACCCATTATATTCAGTGCGACACTATTGTCCAAGTCATACTCTATGTGATGAGCCTTAAGACCGTAGAAACAAATGGCTATATGCAGCCGTAGAACCGTGGGACCGTGCATGCGCTCAAGCATTTGTCCGTGCGACACCTTTGACTTAGGCTAAGTTTGTAGCTTTGTGGCAGACTTAAACCAACTTTCTTCTCCCAAGCCACGGGACGAAGGACTGAGTGTCATTTTGAAAGCACACCGTGCAACACTTCTAAGCCGGCCATTGGACCTTTCTATATTCTAACTCAATTCTACCCGTCGGGATTATTCTCTTATCTATGTGGATTCGACTCTTTTATTATCAAGCCTAACTTGTGCAAGTTGAAAATACGCAATTTATTATGTGAAGGCTAAGATGAGGCAAGTTCACCGAAACTATCCCACCTGAGCGAGAAGTCGCCTCGACCAAGCGATGTCTTCGAGTTGCCGTTGCAAGGCTAAGTCCGAACGCCGTTGGCATTTCGATTCCTCCGATTGACTGAGCGGGACGGGGCAGTACATGTTGCTTATGCTCTTCAAGACTTTTTGAGTATATAAGAATATTTTCTATGAATACAACTACAAACTTGTCCAGGTATTGATGAAAAACCTTATTTGTAAGATTCATAAAGACAGCTGGAGCATTGGTCAAACCGAAAGGCATGACCAAAAACTTATAGTGTCCATACCTGGATCTGAATGCAGTCTTCGAGATATCTTACTTCCGAACCTTCACCTGATGATAACGAGATCTCAAGTCGATCTTAGAAAATATACTAGATCCTGACAATTGATTGAATAAGTTGTCAATGCGCGATAGACGGTAATTGTTCTTTACCGTCAACGCATTCAGAGCTCTGTAATCAATGCACATGCACACTGAGCCATCCTTCTTTGGCACAAATAAATCTAGAGCTCCCATGGCAATGCACTGGCTTGGATAAAACCCTTTCCAAGCAACTCATCTATTTGAACCTTCATTTCTGCCAACTCCTTTGACGCTAGTCGGTACACATAAGACGAGATTGGTCCGGCTCCTAGAACAAGATCTATAAAAAAAACTCAAGGTCTCCGTCAGGCAGCAATCCTGGTAGCTCATCAGGAAATACATCTTGGAACTCGATGATAATTGGAGGATAAGGAACCCCTTATATCTCCATATGAGTTATCAATGCTGGCATAAATCCATCACTAGAAGATTCTCTAGTTAATACGAACACATCTTTTGGTAGTCTGAACACAATACTTCCCTTATGACAGCCAAGGGTGGCATAATACTGACTTAGCCAGTCCATCCCCGGAACCGTTGCAAAGCTGGTGGCTATATAGGAATGTGTGTCTCCAGTATCAAATAATGCAACAACAGGATATAAAGCAACTAATATGATACCTACTATAACCTCTCTCCCGAATTGGCTCCTCTATGGCCAGTGAAAAAGCTTTCCCAACCTCTGGTTGGAACCCTGAGCTTTGGCTCTCTTAAACTGAGCTGTCTGCGATGGTAATAGTCGGCGGGGTGCTCCTGCTCCTGGTGCCACGGGCTTTTGCATCTGTTGTCCAGGCCGAGGTGCAAGAAGTGCTGGAGTCGGCTGTTCAGGACAATTTTTAGCCATATGTTGTCCTGATGCACAACTCATGCATAAGCCAAGCCGAAGATGAGAATGTGTTCCTGTCCCTGCTTTCCCGCGTCACTTTGTGTGAGCCCCCTGAATTTTAGGGTTTATTTTAAAAAAATTTAAATGAATTATTTTTAATAAATAGTTTTTTTATAATCAGTTTTGATTATTGATGTAGTTCTCTATGATTTTGATTTTTGGAGCGTCAGAGATGTCAATCTCTAGAAACTTCCTTTATGAGTTTGTAGTAGACAAGATTATCTTCATTTTGATATATCATATTCCACTCAAACTTGTTCTCTTTTATTCTTTTTATATCGCACAAATTTTGGGTCAATTTAGGCTATTTGACCCTCTACTGTAAAACCTGACCTAACTTCCAATTTGATTTCAGGACTCGACATCGGTCCAATCTAATCGACCCAATATATGATTTCAACCTATTTTGAGCCTACTATGCACATGCCACTTGCGTGCCATCCAATTGATCTCCTGCATGCTCCTATTCCATCAATGATATAAATGACTAAATTTGTAGTCATGACCAAACCTAGCCCAAACTTAACCCAACTTGAACCAACACCCGACCAAATTTCATGTGGCCCCTCTCATGACTACCCAAACACACAACACACTCATCTCCTTACAATACACCAAACACCATAAGCCTACACACTTCCAAATCAATGGACAACTTTATTTATCAAATTCCTAAAATATAACCTAATCCCCTCACTCAATCCAAGCTATTGATTCAAACAGCTACTTATTCCTAATCACCCAACCCTTCATGATAAACCCCCCCACACTTCTATGGTGGCCAACCCTAATCCTAATGCACTTTTCTCTCTCTACTTTTGTAGAAATCCTAGTACACACTTACTCTCTCTCTACTTTTTTTCTCACAGCCAACTCCACCCCCTTCTTTTCTTCATAATACCACATCTCTTCTATTTCCTTCATTCAAACCAAAACTATATTTTGGCCAACCATAGCTCCCCCATATGCCAGTCGACAGATCTCCTCCCCTCAACCCTAACTTTACCTTCATCATCATCTTCACTCCATCATCATTTCTTCTCATCCTCCCCACACTCCAACTCCCTCTTCCTTCACCTTCTTCTTTATTTTCCTCTCCTTCCTTTGTTGCTGCTACAACTACAGCTTTACTTGCTCGAGCCTCATCGTGTGTTGAATCCTCGCGCACAGGCGTTCTAGTGCACCCCTGCCCATGAACATGATCGCATCCGTCGTCACGGATCGCTCACGGCGACCTCCACCCCACGTGGCAGCAACCGCTTCCTCTGCAGCTACGGCTGCTATCATCATGGTTGTGCAGTCCCTACGAGCAGTAAGTATATTACATTTCACATGTATATTCGCTCACAGCGACCTCTAGTTTACTGCTTTACCCTTGCCATGATACTTTCATGTACATTCTATTTTATATGTATATTCTCTCTATTTGCTTTTCATAGCACTTGTCATTTTTTGGGAATTGTTGTTGAAGGATTGTGCTCGTTCCATCCTGACTGGATAACCAATATTTTTAGAAGTTGTTATGCCCCCACATACCTGGACGACAAGACGATGCTAGCTGAGGAAGATTCTGATGTTCCATTTACAGTGAGTTATCTTCTGGAAGCTTTAGGCCATTATTTCTTTATTTTAGATTCATGTTTTATTGTTAGTTTTTGCCTCTGACACATTCTTGTCATTTATGATCATTGTAGACTTTAGATTATTTTAATGATATTACCTCTTCCTTAGATGTATGTGATTGGAGTACATATTGTTATAGTGGATCATATAGATGTTGTAGATATTTATTGGATACTGGACAACGTTCTATCGTCGATACTGCGGTGTAGGCTGGGCGTAGCCCGCGTACTCGTACCCGATATCCGGGTGAGGGTCGTGACATGTTATTATGGTAGCCCATGCAGGTCAGTCTTTGCAACTAATGCAAAGTCATGGTAGTACTTAGGCCCGTACTACTGCGAGCCTGCCCTAGGATTTGGATTTCAATCATAGAATTTTTTTAGGATTTTGGTACTCAATCACATATTAGGATCTCTTGATAGATTCCAGGGATGACCCCAGAGAATTTTACTTCGAAACTATATTGAGTCTATTTTCAATCGTTTTTGCTTATCTTGATTTTTGAAACACATGTCCATTGTCAAATCCTATTCTTGTATGAAGATAACTTTCTTGGACTCTAGAAGGAACAAAAGAGTAGAAGTTGAACTTCTAACCATTTGGAATGGTAAAAGGAGATGATTAGTCAATCTTATATATGAAGGTTAAGATCTATTTTGAAAATTTTGAATTTTAACTAAGATAGTACGTTTGGGACTCGGGGGTTTGATGAAATAGGTTGAGAAATAAACATAAGATGTCAATTTAGAGAAACATGGATTATATAGCCAGGCCGGGAATAATTTATAGATGTGGGTTATAAGTTTAAAGAATTAGATAATAGCGTTGAATGGACTTGCGACAAGGAAAATGTTAAAGTGGCATTTTATATGATTTTATAGTGGTAAGAGCTGTTAAAGGAAATGTTAAGTTGTCTTCTTGCTAGTGTAGCCAAGGAAGTGGCCCGGGATGCGATTACTATACAAATGATGAAAAAAATTCAAAGAATTACCAAGATGAAAATAGTAGAAGGATTTGAATATAATTTACAGGAGAAATGACTAATAATTGGATTATGGATACTTAAGGTTTATAATTTATTTTGAGGATTGGGCAAAGCCAGAGTCATACCACTTTGATCAGTTACTGACACATGAAGTTTTAAGAACGGTTACATATATAGGATTCCTGATTCCTGCGGGATCCTCGACAAATTTATTTTTGACTATGATTAAAATTGAGATTGGTAATGGGATAAAGGATAATTTTGGAACTGGGTTTCTATCATCTCGTATTTAAAAATTTCATACATGGCGTAAACATTGGTGGATGATAGGAGTGAAAAAAATGATACTAGGAGTGACAAATTTAGATGTGAAAGTTTAGAAGAATTTGTATGAGTAGCAAATAGATAAGTGACCCTTGGTATGGGATTAGACAAGGCTATTAGCAGTGGATAATTTGTTACTTGGAGTCACGAAAATGATATAGTGAGGGAGAGTGATTTTTAGACAAGTTGAACATCTTGGAGGTTAATAAATTCACTTTTGTGAGTTTGGACAAGTGCAAGAAAAGGAAAGGACAACAACTATTTTATGACCAGATGAGCAAGAACAAATTCTTATCATCATTCTTTCCCGTCTTGATTAACTCTATCCTATCTACATCCACAACTAGGATTATAGGTTCTCTAGAACTCTCCAACATGTTTGCTCTCATATTATCATTTTTTGACATAATTTCTTTTGTGTTTCATCTTTCCTATGATTTGACTAAACTCTTCTTCGTTAACCTCTTAGGTAATTCTTCTCATCCTTCTCGGTAACTGTTGAAATGCCTTATGGATTGATCAACCCAGTCTTAGGCCCTTGCTACATTCTATTTAATAGACAACCTCGTCAATGGATTCCATAGTATAATAATAATATGTTTGTGTTTGTGATGCGTGATTTTTCCTAGAGGTTGATTAGGATAAGCTTATAGAATAGATATGAGTGACTGACTATAGTGGACTTAGAAACCATTAAGAATGATTACATTGATAGTATAACCTGATGATTGTTACACCCCGACCCGAGAAATCATTCGTCCTTGCATCGACTTAACCCGAATCATCGTCCTCACTGGGGCGTGATGCCGTACGAGTCTGGAGTTACACTCGTACAAGGCAAGATGACAAGTGCTCAAATGGTTATCTTTAGTTTGATAGTTAGCAGCGGAAGAAACAGAGTATACAAAACAATTCTCTTTATTCGATAATTGAACTGAGGTTACAAAGACTTCTAATAGCCCTAAATGAATCATGCCAATTGGCTACAACACTCAAGTTCTCTCTTGCCCACAAAGGATTTTATCGTTTCTTACATCATGTCTTCTATATCTCGGCTGCATCATCATGTTGCAAATTCGAGCGTCAATGCGGTCGCACGCCTCAATGCGCTACGATATTCCATGCCTCAACGCATTCAAGCAAAGCTCCGCCACGAGCAGATGATTCCCTGAACCTGCTAGCAAACTAGTGGAGGATTAGTACTTTCGTCCTCGTTGTACTGAACAAGACCCACTTAATCAAACCGACATTAAGTATGTATTGATTCATGCAACATTCATGCAACATAAAATTTAGTTCTCTTTCTATGTTCTCCTTAGGATCGATTTCATGGCATATTCGAAAGCTGTAAAGCATGTTATTTCATGGCAAGCATGTTATCGATACTTCTCATAGCAAACAGGCAACCAATAGCTCTTTGTGTCGTTTCGTGACTTTTTACCAACACGACGCAGTCGCCCTTGTACCGACATAAGGTGAATACGCCTCAATCCTTCCTTGTTATGTTATAAGTGGTCTGTGCAGGGTCTATGTGTTCTTGTACTTTTGGTCCACCGTTCCTTATCTATATGAAGGTCGTTAGCGCATCCGTGCCAGAATGGACTAAAGTGTTTCGCTTTTCTTTTCTTTCATTATTTTCCTTTTTTCCTTTTCTTTCTCTTTCTCCTCTCAATTGGGTAGCCCGACGCCTCACAGAATGGGTTGCTATCCCAAAACCGGAGACTTACCATTGCATACCAATCATTGCGGCTTTCACATCAATAATCGGTCGCTAATCGTCTAGAGATGTGTACCCATCAAAATTTAACATCCCTCCTTGGCCGAATGGTCCCGGTGCCCCGGTGCAAACCCGTTCGAGGGAACACTCGTGCATAGGAGATTATCTGCAGTACATTTCTCAAGCCCATTCAACCATGCAACACCTTATCTTATTCAAACAACCAAACAATAAACATAGTTGTGAGTCCAAGACTCAGACTTCGTATCACCTCATATTTCTCTTACTTTTAATGTTCTTACTCTTTCTATGTTCTTGCATTCTTTATACAATTTTATTCTTCGTTTCAATGTTCAATGGCACCGTGCCTCAACTTAATGTTCGTCAACCCGAAGGTCCAAACATTTTAAAGGCACCGTGCCACATTCGACAGTTCCGTCACATTTATGCCACAACTGTTCTCTTTGCAACGATGCCATCTTTTATGATTCTCGTGCATGTACGCACGCTTTAACGTGATTGTTCTCTATTTTTTGAGTCGTACATGCGATACATGCCTCAAAAGCATATTTCCATGTTCTATGTCTTAGTGTTCAATGTTCATAGCTCGTGCACTAGGGCACTCGCCTCAATCGTCTTTCAATGTGCTAGCCTTCTAACTCGTGCACGGAGGCACGAAATGACGTGTGCTGAGGCACTCGTCGATACAGTTATCCCATGTTTTCGTGGCTTGCATGCCGAGGCGCTCGCCTTGCAATGTTTTGATGTTCAATAGCGACTCATGCATTTGATGCACGTATCATTTCAATTGTCTATCTAGTGTTCGACACGCACTACGATTCTCTCCTTCGAGCCACTCTCGTGGTCTCGATAGGTTAACTTAGCATACAAAGATACATTTTAATTATGTATGACAGAGTAGGAAAGAAGAGTCAAAGCCCACCCACCTTAAGCCGATACGCCTTGTCGTTTCGTCGAGCCGATGCGGCTCTATTCATAGCTTTGTTGCACGACCACTCTCCTAACTTAGCCATTCGAGCACTTCATGTTTCGTTGATTTATCTGACTGATTCGGCCTACTGTACCCATGAGCCAGTCTGTTGAAAGGCGATGATTTGGTTTTGCAGAATTTATTGCAAACAAGGGAAAAAGTCGAACCTCTTATATTTCAGCGTAAAAGCATAGCCTTCACACGAAACCAACTAAAATCAATACTTGCCCGAATAGGACTTCTGCCATTGCATCGATTCGATTTCTTAGAATCTTCGAACCGACTCAAAGTATTTCTCTCGTTCGGGTCAACGTAACTCTTTGCATCGATCCTATTCGATGCATTCCTCGGGTCATCGTAACTCTTGTATCGACATGCGTCGATATATTATCGGGTCAACGCAACTCTTCGAGTCAACGACTCAGCATAATGCACCATGCGGAGAGGAACATTACATGATATACCACTCAAAACAAGGTTCACCCTTGAACCGAAACTAACACTCAGTTCAAGTGTTTTCTAGATCGTTTTACGATCTCGTCATACTATCGATGTCTCATCTCAACCATTCGTGCAAGCTTTCATTAACTTTAAATCTTTCATGTAGCTCAATTTGAATTCAGTATACGACTTGATTTGGATCATTACACATATTCAAGGCGTCCTAAAAATATATGTATTTCAGCCAAGTCCAGTGGTAGAAAATTGGAACAAAGCTAACAAGTAAATTTTTAATTCTATACTTGCCCTCTCGTAATCTCAAATCGGACTTATCTTTAGCAATAGTTCTCAAAATTTTATCACATATGTATATTCGATAAATACGTGATTCATTCAACAAAGTTGGCACATGCGACACGATTCAAAAATTGTATTTCTCATTTCACAAGTTTCGTACAGACCATTAATTCTATGCGTTGCGTCAAGCCGTCGCGCATCTGATTGCAACGATCCTCCGTAATGCCTTGCGTTCAAAGTTGATGCCCAACTATTTTCGAAGCCTGGCTATGCAACTAATCTCGATATGATTTCTCTTTATTGATTTACAAATACATCAATGTAGAAGCATAAAAATTTTAGCATACTGGAAATATGCGCCCAAGTCACCAATGAAGTCATATGCGCCCAAGTCACCAATGAAGTCATATGCGCCCAAGTCACCAACGAAGGCATATGTGCCCAAGTCACCAGTATGAACAAGGCGCCCAGGCGCCCGCTCTAGGCTCCTCTAGAAGGGATCGCATAGCTCCATTTTAGGCTATGCGCCCAAGGCAGAACAGCCTCCGACTCGGTTAAACCCACGATCAATCGTGCACCAAAGCATACGGCCACGTCAGTCTCCACGAGCAGTCGTGCACCGAAGAATGTTGCCACGTCAGCACCACGATCAACCCATGATCACGCAGCCTGCATGCGCCTACACCCTATGCGCCCAAAGCAGGACCATGCGCCCACATGAAAACCAGTGTTTGCTCATGTTTGCTCATAACATCATTCCAGCACAAGAACGACTATAAAAAGGGTCTCATACCTCTTCCAAACACATAACGAAGAGCATTTTCAAAAGCTAAATTGCTTCACTTCTTGTCAGTGAGCCGAGAGTTAGCAATTTTCTTAGGTTTTCTCCCACTTTTGTAATCGGAGTGTCAATGGAGTAAAGGAGCAACTGTCGCTCGATCTCCATCGTTCCATTCCACAAAATTCTTTTTTGTACTCGGGGATCCTCAGCGCAGGATCTCTCAGGCGTACTCAATTTTTGGTACCTTGCGCCAATAAAGAAAAGACCGCATTTCTTCTTATTTTTTGTGTGTCCAAAAAAATGGCAACTCTGCTGGGGACTATCTTTTCCTCTGACGAGAAGGTGGTGACGCAATCCAATACCGACAAAGTATGGAGCACTCAGAAGATGTTGATCGTGAAGTTCGATCAGCAGACGTTCGAAGAGATGCTCTCGAGGGACGGCTCTACTCCCTCAAAATCGGCGAAGCCAAACAAGTCTCGCAAGACTTGGCTTCCGAAGGCTCGCAGTACATATCCTGCCAGTGTCAGAGCAGATATGCAACTGAAGGACTCTGTCACATGGGTGCATAGCTCTGCCACAGAAGCTCAACAAATAAAGAAGGCTCACACCGTTCTGGGCTCTACTAGCCCAGCGAATTCTCTCTTGTGTAACCAACAACGGAGTGTTCAACGCTCAAGACATGGCAAAGGAAAACATTACGATGCCAAAAATTGGAGTGTTCGACACTCTGGGCAAACCCAGCGAGGCTCACAAACGAAGTAGGCAAAGCTGGGAGAGAACCGCGCTGCTCCACCAAGCATGTGCCCAAGAGGGTGTGTGGGCGTATAACTCTGGGCAGAAGACTTCAGTCTTTGACAGATTGTGTATCCAAGGTCATGCACCCAAGGCCATGCGCCCAGGCTCAATTGACCCATACTATACACCCATATAGAGGAAGCTCGGACATGCTCCTAAGAAGCATGCGCCCAAAGGTAGACTCCAGGGCTTAAGCGCCCACAGTAAAAAAGCAGGCCCCAATGCGTATAGCACGGGGCTGTCTTCAAGGTCATCAAAGAACTTAGGTGTGGGGGTTGTCCCTGCATGTGAACTAAGTCTGGATGTGTCAACTCTCCTTATAAACCCACATGCAAAGCTCGATGATGCATATAACATAGTTTTTAAGGAAAAACCCTCTTCCGTTGACTTACGCGACATGATAAATCGTAAGCGTAAAGCGAGGGAAGATACAACAATTCATAGTGTACATCTGTGCACCAGTATTGTCACCAACTGTTGCTGCACCAAAGCAACGAGAGTGCCTCAGAGGCAGTCCGTGTTTTGACGATTGCATCATTCTGACAATGATGAACCGCTGTGTGTTTCATCCAACATGGCATCATGGGGTCCCCCTTACGGGAGCCCCAATCAAAGAAAGTGGACCACGAACCCAACTTTTTCTCTCAGTTCCGCGAACAGAAGTAGAAGAAGTCTGCTAATAGATAGCCAGCAGACTCTACACTTTTCCTCATCAACACATGACATACTTCAACATGTAGACTCTACACTTACCCAAGGATGATCTGTTCCTGTCAAAGCTGTTTATTAGCACCTTGCAGGGGGTAGCTTTTGAATGGTTCTGCAGCCTGCCTGACGGTTGTATCAATTCTTTTGAATGGTTCTGTAGTCTATATGGGTACTCGGTCGAGGACAAGATTGCGTACAGATGATGAGGACTCCCAAGCTGGAGTAGTATTCTCTCAGAGTCTGAAGCAGATGACCTTCATACTGGGGGTAGCCTTCCAGATGATGATGACCTCTCCGAGTCTGACGGTGACTATCTACCTCCCCTACCTGAAGATGAGGGACTTGTTAACTCAAAGACAGACAGTATCAGCACCAGTTGTACTATTGCCTCTGTTAGTTCTCACATGTTATCTACATACATAGCGGATAGAGAAAGACCTGAAGAAGCCAGTGATCAAACCAACAAATGGCTAGAGGGTCTTGAAACAGCATTTGCCAAGATCATTGATATGATTACCAGTATCATGGCGGTCCAAGCTGCTGGGGTTGTTCCTCCACCTCAAAAAATATCTCGGCACACGTTAGTCCGGCTCATAGCAACAACCCTCCTTCACTACAGATGGAGTATCATTCCGTTGCACCTCCTCCAAATCTCATAAATGCTAGGGGTGGTCCTTCACCAACGATGCCTGACAACCGTACAACAGCCGTTTTCCAATACCTGCTCAATCAACAGGATGTAATTGATTCTCTGGTTGTCCATCTCGACACCATCTCACAGAAAGACGAGCTTCAAAAGATGGGAATATCTCAACCTTTATCCTCCTGAATGGGAGAATGCTACTTGCCCTCCTAACTATAAGCCGCTGACGCTGAATTCATTTGACGGGATGACTTCTCCTCGTCAACACATGACATACTTCAACACACAGACTCTACACTTACCCAGGGATGATCTGTTCTTGTCAAAGCTGGTTATTAGCACCTTGCAGGGGATAGATTTTGAATGGTTTGTCAGTCTGCCTGACGGTTGTATCAATTCTTTTAAAAACTTAGAGAGGTTATTCCTCAACAGGTTTGACGAGAGTGGCATGCATGTTAGTATGTCCACCCTTATTGAGACCAAGCAAAGGAGGACTGAGTCTGTCATTGCCTTCATCGAATGCTTCAGGCGACTAGCATTGAAGATGTCCTTCGGTATACCAGACTCAGAACTTATGGATACTTGTCGACACAACTTCCTTCCTACAGTAATGTTTTATTTGGGTATCCATAAGTATGATACAAGGCCCGCTTTCATTGGGGCTACTGATGCTGCTGAAAATGACGTTCCTAATCTGTAATTACTGGGTTAAAAACACCCAAATATGAAGACAAGGGCAAGCATCCTCAAACTATCCCTGTCTATAGGGGTAAAGGAAAAGAGGTTTTGAAGCTCGACACTTCCAAGAGAGCTTCAAATTCTTAGGGTGCCTCTGACAAACCTAAGGAGACTTTCTCCTTTGACGAAGATGATGTTATTACCATTTTTCACACATTGACGAAGGGTAATAAGCTGACGTTGCCTCCACCACGACGTCCTTACGTGCACCACTCTACCAAGGATTGCATCATCCTGAAGAAGATACAACAGCTTATCGACAGCCAAGTGATCAACCTCGAAGATGAAGACAAGGTCGTATCTTCTAACATGATCTCTCTTCAATTTGGCGACTTTCCTCCCACAAAAGTCCCCGACGGCGTAGTCCCGATCCCCAAGGCAATAATGGAAGTTGTTAACCTGCTGCTAGCTCGCAACTCAACCTTGGTGCCACTCACGACTGAATGTGGTGAGATTATGTAGGTCCATCCGGACCTTGTGCAAGAAATAACGCAGGGGGTGGTATCTCCCAAAGCAAAGAGGGGCAAGAAATACAACATGCCATATGGTGTCTTCTCCCATCTACGAAGTTCTATCTGGCGAGACGCGATCGGAGAAGGCTTACCTACGGACTTACGACCCCTCATAAGAAGAAGCTGTACCTTCTCAAGCTCCTGTCGCCCCCATAAGTTCAGAAGTCGGTCAGTCGAAGCCTTCAACTGCCGACAAAGCCAAGCAGAAGGAGACACGATTTGACAAGTCTCTGAATGTGCCAACTCCGGAAGGCATGGATCGGCCTTACAAATTTGACATACTGGCACAGCTGGCCAATACACCTGCCAGGTTTTCTCTGTTCGATCAATTGCGACTCTCCAAAGAAACGCAAAAGGCCTTAAGTGAGGCATTACTACATGCCGACTCTTATCTCGTTGAAGTCAAAGCCCCAGCTGAAGACCCTGTCTCCTGTCCTCACTACCACAGTACTATGGAAGTGGTACCCAACATCACCTTTTCACAGGAGGATATGCTACTCAAAAGTAATCGTCATGATATACCTCTGTACTATGTAGGGTATATCGGGGTGATTAAGGTGGATCAGATGCACATCGATCCAGGTTCCTCCCTCAGCAACATTCCTAGAAGTTTACTCCAAATTCTAGGAATCCCTCTATACAAGCTATCTGCAACCGATACAACTATCATGACTTTTAACGCTGGAAGAAGCCACCCGCTGGATAAAATTCGTTTCAAGTGCCAGATTGGTAATCTCAGAACGGAGGTTTCTTGCTATGTAATCGACGCCAATGTATCATACAACGTCTTATTGGGACGTCCGTGGATACACGAGAACATGACCCCTTCCACACTTCACCAGTGCTTCAAGCACGTCAATAGTGATGGCATCGTAAAGACGGAGTTTGACGATGTCGATCCTTTTAAGGGCATCGAAGCCTACTATGGAGATTCGGTACTTTACCAATCTCAGCCCTCTAAGGATGACGGCAACGAAGCTGACGATGAAGCTGAAGCAAGTTCATCCTCTAATGATGGTCCCCTGATTATCCGAGTCAAAGGACGTACTACACCAAAACGTACTCCAAACCTCTCACAATCTGGGTAAAAAAATAACCATAATAAGGTCAAACCATTGACCATCACTGTCCGTAAGACACCTCGGGCGAAACCTGCTGAAGGCTGTCCTTCCAATCCTGAAGAGTTACCCTACGTGGTGAACTTAACCAAGATTGTGGCTCCTCTTCCAGATGATGATCCCCTCAATGAATATATCAATACTCATAATAATATACCTTCAGCGGATGATGTTATCCCTAAAAAAGAACTTTCATATTTTTTTAGTAAAGGTTTATCTTTGAATTACTCCGATGTCTATCAATTTGTAAACCACTACATAGATACGATATACGCTCTAGAGCACGGCATAGGACCACATCTCTGCCTACCGGTCACGACATCTCATCTGTGGGAAAAAGTCTGGCTAGAAGATATCTACTACTTTATCGTTTCAGCTAGAAAGAAGGGTGAAGAATTGATCATCTTCGATCGAATAATTGGCGAAAGAAAGTTCGTTCCGGACTCTACCTCTCCTAATCACAACACGAAAGCTAACTATGACTCTGAGAAAATGAAACTTTTCCGATATTGTTGGCAGGCCAAGAATATCATCCAGAACATGGGATATGATATAAAAAGTGACCAGGGGCTAAACTACGGACAGGGACGACGGTTGCCAATACGTCACTTTGCTCTTTCCGGCAAACCCGAGAACTATTATCAACAAAACGGAGTTGACTTGGGTTATGTCACTCCTCCAATAACTCCTGAAAGATCAGATGATGAAGCAGATCGTTGTTCTCATTCTTCTGATTCCTGCCTCTGGGATTCAGATTCCAGCATTGGAGACATATTCAAAGCAAACGTTGTCCAATCGATCGAGCTTGAACAATGGGCTCAAAAGATGGATACTTGGTGGGAGTTGCATTTTGAACAACGTGAATGACCTACCGAAGACGAAGTCGACCAAGTCAATTTAGGAGATGAATCAACTTTTAAACCAATCTTCATCAGTAAAAGTCTATCTGGCGATGAACGACAATCTCTTGTACAGTTTAGAAGAGAATACGTCGACGTCTTTGCATGGAGCTATGAAGACATGCCAGTCTTGGACCCTAAAGTCGTCATGTACCGCCTAAATATTTCGTCTAAAGCTAAGCCAGTGAAGCATCAGCAACGACTATTCCGACCAGATATCATGGAGGATATCGAAAATGAAGTCAAGAAACTTATTGCAAGTGGATTCATTCACGAAGAACAACATCCTGACTGGGTTGCTAACATCGTTCCAGTTATGAAAAAGAACGGTAAAGTTCGAGTTGTATCGATTACCATGATTTGAACTCTGTATGCCCGAAAGATGAGTTCCCTCTACCGATCACCGACGTAATGATCGACAATACTTGCGGCTTCGAGCGGATGTCCTTCATGGATGGGTTCTCAGGCTACAACCAGATCAAGATGTTTCCCGATGATAAGAAGCACACATCTTTTCGAACACCATTGGGGGTATACTGCTATACGGTAATGCCCTTCGGATTGAAAAATACAGGGGCGACATACAGCGAGCTATGAACACAATTTTTTGCGATCATTTGCGCAAAAAAGTGAAATGCTACATAGACGATATTGTTGTTAAAAGTCGTCTCAAGGGCAACCATCTCCAAGACTTGAGAACGGTGTTTGAACTAATGCGTGCACATTAACTCAAGATGAATCCAACTAAGTCTTTTCTAGGAGTCTCCAGCGACAAGTTCCTTGGTTTTGTCATCATTTCAAAGGGTATACATCTTGACCCAAAGAAAGTGAAGGCTATCCTCGATATGCATTCTCCAAGAAACCTCAAAGAGCTACACGGATTGCAAGGAAGGCTAGACTACTTCATGTGATTTATTTCGAACCATTCTGGAAGATGTCAACCGTTCACTCAGCTCATGAAGAAAGGCGTATCTTTCGTCTAGACTGAACAATGTCAACGCGTATTCGACGACATCAAGAAGTATCTCATAAGCCCCCCAGTATTGGTAGCTCCAATAATAGAAAAGCCCTTCTTACTATATGTTCGTGTTGTGGACCATTCTCTTGGCGCCCTATTAGCTCAGAAGAGTGATGACGGCCATGAACATGCAATCTACTACCTCTCGCACAATGGTGGGTGCCGAGCACAGATACACACCTGTGGAAAAGGAATGCCTTGTACTGGTATTTGCTATCTAGAAGACACGCTACTATGTGTCTGGACAGACTATCCACATCATATCTAAAGTCAATCCTCTCAGAATACTCATGACTAAACCGGGTTCTCTCAATTCCCGTTTAGCTACATGGGCAATGTTGTTGAATCCATATGATATGTTATTTGTTCCTCGAAAGGCAGTAAAAGGCCAAGCATTAGCTGATTTCCAGCAGCTCATCCGGTGCCAGAATCTTTCAAACTCTACGACAAAACCCTCGATGAAGTAGTGGAGTGTAATACCGCAACTGAAGAAATCCCCATTTGGCGAATGTTCTTTGACGGTGCATCAAAAATAGGACCTGAAGGAAATATCATGGCCGAAGTAGGCGTCGTGCTCGTGTCACCCGACCATCTAGTTATACATCGTACATATTCTCTCGTGGAACCCTGCACCAACAACATGGACGAATATAATGCCCTGTTGATCGGCCTGCAACTGGAAAAACAACTGGGATTTGACTATCTAGAAGCTTACGACGATTCCAAGCTTATAGTTAGTCAGGTCTGAGGGGACTATAAAGTTCGTCACGAAGATCTCATCCCCTATCACAAAGCGATAATCGAGTTGGCATCTACTTTCGCTGGATTCTTCATCGAGCACGTGCCTCGACTACAGAATATAGAAGCAGATGCTCTAGCCGGTCTCGCTGCTTCCTTGACCACCCCTACTAATACTCTGTAGTCGATCACAGTGTCTGGTCGAGAACTATTCTATGTAAAAGATACCTTGCATATTTATCACAGTTACACAACGGAAACAAACATCGACGTTAAAGACTGGAGATTTCATTATTAACTACGTACAAATTTTTTTCTTTTTTTTATTATCAAGGTTCGCATTATCAGTATCAGTCGGTGCAAATTGTGCTTTTTAGTATAAATTGATAATATGTTAGTTCTTTTTAGATGACTATAACTACAAATGTGGTGATTTGTTATATTAGTAAATAATAAGATTTGTTGGACTTGTATAAAACAAGGTAGTTTTAAGGACCTTACATGTAAACATCCTCTAGTTTCGTTTTATTCATATGGTTTTTATCATTAGTAGTAAGTATTTATTGGTAGATGTGAAGAAGACATGGGTGATTAGTGGATTTTTAAATGTTGGGTCTAGGAGATTATTGATCATACACAAATTTTGTTATTTTTAGAAGAGAAAATAGTTAAATGTTAATTTGTTCAAAATAGGAATGTCTTAATAACTCAATTTATTTATGATTTGCGTGACTTTGAGCAATTGCCATGATTTTGAGGACATATAAACTAGGGTGGATTTATGGAGCTTAAATGCAAAAATCTCTTTTGTTATGTTCTAGTGTTTGCTCATCATTAATGTTTTAAAACTTGTTTGTAGATATGAAGAAGATATAAATACTTGTATGTAGATATGAAGAAGATATAAGTTTCAAATGCCATGATTCTGAGGAGTTATAAACTAGGGTAGATTTGAGGGACTTAAATGCAAAAATCCTTTTTTTGTTATGTTCGAGTGTTTGCTCATCATTAGTGTTTTAATACTTGTTTGTAGATGTGAAGAAGAAGTGAGTTTTTGAATGGTTTGTAGAGGATTATTCATTATGTAAATAGTTTATTTTAAGCAAATTGATCATATATTAGTTTTTTTACATCTATTGATGTTTATTTGTAAATAATGGGATTTTCTTTTACAAGTTTGGTTTCTTAGACTGTCGAGCAAAATTGGATAGAATATCACGGGATAATGTGTATAAATAGGATTTTTGCATGCATACTCTCTAAAGTATTTAAATCTGTTCATATATTACACACCTTGTAATTTTTAATAAATTTGATATATACTTTTGATTTATATTTTGGTTTTGCATGTAAATAATTGTCGCAAATATTCTAGATAAGGTAAAATGCCTTAAATTCTTGACAAATATAATGATTTCCATAAATGCTATGGCCACACAAAACCAGCTGGGTCAACCCCAGAAAGAGCAAGTGCCACAAGGGGGCCACGAAATAAGAACAAAAGCCAGCAATCAGCACAAGAAAATAAAATATTAAAACTAGAGCTTACAAAAACATGTCAGGATGATATACGACGAGATAACCATGAAACTATTCCGATAGCTAGGTTACAACCCGTAAACCAAACAAGGACCGAGGTTGTAACCCTTCATCTGAACAGAACTTGGTTTCCCACCATTTATCGACAAGATAATAATATAAGAAATCAAGACAGGAAGCAATCTTATACTGGATCAAGACATGGCTAGACTGGTTATACCTCATTCAATCAATCTCGGCCAAGCAGATACTACGGCTTACTACTTTAACTAACTAGGGTTATCACAGGCCTAATTACTAACAAGATGCAGTGAGATTGTTCCACAGCCACAAGCCCTGCAGACCATCCAGGTTACCCAGGTCGAAAATTAGGGGTTGAATTCAGGTGGGTACATCGCCCAGAAGACAAATGTACCCTTAGGTGACTTAGAGGGTGCAACACGCGACGGTGTGCTGGAAATGTGCCCTACTCGTCGGCAGGCAACAGATCCTAAGAGCGCCCAGGTAACGGGATTGCCCGTAGCTGTGTCATCTCTTCATGACTACTGCGTTATTCTAGTTGTTAACCTTAATCCATTTTAGTAGGTACTCCTGACCGTGGTACTCAGGAGTCCCATACTAGACATGATGCAAGACAGGACAAGTGGATTTAACAAGCAAGCAAGAAGAACCACCCACGGTGTCAAGGCAAGTCAAGTTAAGTTATCAAGATAAATCATGTCAGGGTACTTGTCAGGAGTGCGCCACGACGGGCCACTATCATGTCAGGTTGGTCATGTCAGGAGTGCACCACTACGGGTCACTATCGTGTTATGCTAGTTCCTTGTCATACCATGCCATGTACAATAGTCATTCCAAACATATTAAGTAAAATCAAGTTCATGACAAAAGGCGTATGGATATAAAATGGGCGTAAAATATCTAATAAAATATCAATATACAGGGCTATAGAAAAGCCAAACTTAAAGAAATAAGACCACAACTCCAAGAGCCAATGGGTTAAGCAAGGGGTCAGGGGAGCAGCGTACGCGAAAAGTCACGCACGCATGAGAGCTGCGTAGGTGAAAAGTCACGCACGCTGAGAGAGCAGCGTAGGTGAAAAGTTACGCACGCTACAGGAGCAGTGTAGGTAAAAATTCACGCACGCTACAGGGAGCAGCGTAGGTGAAAAGTCACGCACGCTACAGGAGTAGTGTGCGTGAAAAGTCACGCACGCTGAAGGAGCAGTGTGCGTGAAAAGTCACGCACGCTCAAGGAGCAGTGTGCGTGAAAAGTCACGCACGCTGAAGGAGCAGTGTGCATGAAAAGTCACGCACGCTGAAGGAGCAGTGTGCGTGAAAAGTCACGCATGCTGAAGGAGCAGTGTGCGTGAAAAGTCATGCACGCTCAAGGAGCAGTGTGCGTGAAAAGTCACGCACGCTCAAGGAGCAGTGTGCGTGAAAAATCACGCATGCTCAAGGAGACACGCTTCCAACAGGAAGCGTACTCAAGCCTGCGTACGCAGCGCTAAAGAGCGCGCGTAGCTCAGGGTGCGTAAGCTAAATAGCTCTGCACACTGCTCACTGTCTTCTCCAGACAGCAAGAACACCATGGCTGAACCCAAAACTTCAAAAGCTCACAACTTGGCCATCCGAACTCCAAATCCAGATTTCTAAAGTTCCAACTTGGGTGAAATTGAATGCTCTTCCACATGGAAGCATCAAAAACCCATAAAATCCAACTAAAGTAGATCAAACCATACAAAATCTAAAAATAGCTAAACCTAGATCTAGAACAAAGGAAGCTCCAAATCACAAAATAGCAAGTCCTAATGTTGATCACCATGTCCTAATCTAGCAAATAAACCAAGAAAATAGGGCTCTCATGAAGTGGTAAGGTGCACTTGCCTAGGGTTAGAAGAGTTGTGGAGGAAGGAGAAGAAGAAGAAGGAAATTAATGGTAGAAGTTATGAGGAGAGAGAGTGGTAGGTGGAGGTTATAAAGAGGGTGAGTTGTAGTGGGTTGAGGGGTAGCATAGGTTAAGGTGATCCAACTCACATAAAATTGAACCAATCCAAATAAAACCGAGCCATGCCAAAACCTAAAATACGAGAAATACCGAAATCCCACAAGTGAAGGAAAATAAAATATATGCCAAAATCCAGATATGAGTATAAATACGAAATATGGGAAACACGAAAAATGAGGGTGACAACTCTATCCACCTTAAAAGAATTCCGTCCTCGGAATTTAATCAAGGAGCTAGAGATTGTCACGATAAGCTACACTAAGCACAGGCAAGTTACACTAAGCAGTTCAACCATGCAATCATACAATGCAAGGAAGGAAGGGAAAACGTAAGGCATAAGAAAGACATTATACCTACGAGTCAAACAGGTAGGGATATCGCGATCGGATGTCGTCCTCACGCTCCCACGTTGACTCACCCAGAGAGTGATGACCCCAAGCAACACGGACTAATTTAATAGTCTTATTCTTGAGTATCTTTTCCCTCCGATCCAAAATAGACACGGGCCTCTCCTCATACGAAAGGTTGGTACCAACAACCAATTCCGAATGGTCTAGGATGTGGCTCGGGTCCGGAATATACCATCGCAATTGGGATACATGGAATACATCATGCACCTCACTTAGCGACGGTGGAAGAGCGAGACGATAGGATACATCTCCTACTCGCTCTAGAATATCGAACGGCCCTATATACCTAGGACTAAGCTTTCCCCGCACGCCAAAGCGAATGACGCCGTGGTTAGGCGAGATCCTAAGGAATACATGGTCGCCGACAGCAAATTCTAGGGGACGCCGATGAGCATCGGCCCAATGGCGCTGGCGGTCCTGGGCAACTCGGAGGTGATCTCTGACCTTCCTGACCACTTCAACCGTCTGGGAAATCAATTCGGGTCCGAGCATCTGCCTCTCTCCGACATTGTCCCTTGCTAGCGAGGATCTGCACTTCCTGTCATAAAGAGCCTCGAAAGGTGCCATCTGGATGCTGGCCTGATAACTGTTGTTGTACGAGAATTCTACCAGGTGCAGATGATTCTCCCATGAACCACCGAAGTCAAGGGTACAGGATCTCAATATATCTTCAAGGGTCTGGATTGTGCGCTCTGATTGACCATCCGTCTGCGGGTGATAGGCTGAGCTGAATTGAAGGCGAGTCCCCAAAATCTTCTGCAAGCTGCGCCAAAAGTGTGATGTGAATCTTGAATCCCTGTCTGAGGTGATGCTAACTGGCACACCGTGAAGCCTGACGATCTGCCTGACTCTGCTAACTGTGCTGTCGACTGTCCAACTCTGAATGGAAGAAAGTGTGCCACCTTGGTAAGCCTGTCCATAATTACCCAAATAGCATCTCTGCCGGCCGGAGATCTGGGCAATCCGGTCACGAAATCCATGGTTATATGTTCCCATTTCCATTCTGGGATCGGTAAGGGTTGAAGAAGTCCAGCGGGCCTCTGATGTTCAGCTTTAACCTGTTGGCAAACCAAACACCGAGAGACAAACCGGGCTATCTCCTTCTTCATGCCATTCCAGCAGAAATGCTGACGAATATCACGGTACATCTTCGTACCACCCGGATGAATAGAATATTGTGAACTGTAGGCTTCTGCCATGACTTCCTGTCTGATATCTCCACTAGGTACACAAAGACGAGTGTCGTGCCGAAGTGTACCGTCTTCATGAATACATAACTCTGGCCTTCTTCCTGCTTTACACTCTGCTCTGAGTCGCTGGATCTTGGAATCTGTTGACTGTGCCACCCGGATTCTCTCAACTATGCTGGACTGAACCTGTAGGCTGGCCATCAATGCCACGCTGGTTGGAAGAACCACTTCAATTCCCATCTTCTGAAGATCTGCCAATAATTCTGGTTGTGCCGTCAGGAAATAAACTCCGGTTCTCCTGCTCAATGCATCTGCTACAACGTTGGCCTTCCCGGGATAATACTGCAAATCCACATCATAGTCCACCAGTAGCTCGAGCCATCTTCTCTGCCGCATATTAAGGTCCTTCTGGGTGAAAACATACTTAGGCTCTTATGATCAGTAAAGATCTCCACTCTATCTCCGTATAAGTAGTGTCTCCACAACTTCAAAGCAAACACTACTGTCGCCAATTCCAAGTCGTGGGTCGGGTAATTCTTCTCATGATCACGTAGTTGACGTGACGTATAAGATATTACCTTCCCATGCTGCATCAAAACACACCCTAATCCTCTGCCTGAAGCATCGCAATAAACTGTGAATCCTCCGGTCCCATCTGGAAGGGTGAGAATGGGAGCCGTTATCAAACCTCGCTTCAACTTCTCAAATGATTCCTGATACTCTGCTGTCCAAACAAACGGTACATCCTTACGGGTCAACTGGGTCATCGGCGCTGAAATCCTTGTGAAATCTGAAACGAACCGCCGGTAGTAGCCGGCCAATCCAAGGAAGCTGCGAACCTCTGCCACTGAGCTGGGTACCGGCCATGACTCGATAGCCACAATCTTCTGGGGATCCACTTCCACTCCTCCTCGGGTAATGATGTGACCCAAGTATGAAATACGATCGAGCCAGAACTCGCATTTACTGAACTTGGCGTACAACTGATGCTCCCTAAGCGTCTGAAGGACGACTCTGAAATGCTGCTCATGCTCTGCTTCACTCTTGCTGTAGACCAGGATGTCATCTAGGAACACGATCACAAATTAATCCAAGTAAGGCATGAAAATACGATTCATGAGGTCCATAAATACGGCCGGCGCATTGGTCGCTCCAAAGGGCATAACAAGGAACTTCCAATGTCCATACCTCGATCTATGCTATCTTCAGGATGTCCTGCTCTCTGACTCTGATCTGGTGGTATCCTGACCGCAAGTCGATCTTCGAGAACACTGAAGCCCCTCTGAGCTGATCAAACAAGTCATCTATCTTCGGAAGAGGGTATCTGTTCTTGATTGTCACCGAATTCAAGGTACGGTAATCAACACACAGCCTGGACGTACCATCCATCTTTTTCACAAGAAGCATCGGGGCTCCCCAAGGCGATCCACTTACACGGATGAATCCCTTGGTCCTCAGTTCTTCAATCATCTTGTACAAAATCTTCAACTCTGAAGGCACCATCCTGTAGACTCGCTCTGATACTGGTGCTGTCCCGGGAATCAAGTCTATAGTGAACTCAATCTTCCGCTCCGGCGGCATTCCTGGAAGCTCCTCTGGAAAGACATCTAGAAACTCTTCAACTATCCGGGGCAACTGCACTGCTGCTACTGCCATCCGCAACACTGGGGAAGATGGCTCCACTGCTCCTCTGGAAAATGAGAACTCTGGCTCGCCTGGAATGCTGAAAACAACTCTGCCAATATGGCAGTCTATCCTAGCATACTGGTTCCTCAACCAATCCATGCCTAGGACTATATCATAGTCTGCCATAGGAAACTCTATGAATCTAGCGGGGAACTTCCTACTGCTAATTACAATCCGACACGAGGAAAACACTCGATCTACTCCCACAAGGCCATTACCAGTAAGTATATTGAGCCTCACTGATAATGACTCGGGCTCCAATCCTATCCGTGTTGCGAATCGTGCAGACATAAATGAATGCGATATACCAGAATCAAATAATACAGACGCTGGAGAGGAGTTGACGAGAATAGTACCTGCCACAACCTCATCTGGTGCAACTTCTTCTTCTATAGCCATCATCATGGCCTGACCTTGTCCTCTGGCTGCTGGTCCCCTCTGCTGGAAACCTCTCTGCCTATTCTGGGTCTGAGCTTGGACTTGTGCATACTGCTGGGGGTGTTGTTGCTGGAATGCCTGAGACTGAGGCGGCAAGGGCCTCGAAGACTGATACTGCTGCTGCTGAACTGGTGCTGGGGTCGGTCCTCTCACCGAAGAGCTAGAAGGGTTGGATGCTGACGAACCACCCCTATTCGGGCAAGCCCCAATCCTATGATCTGCTGCTCCACAAGCCAGGCACAATCCCTGTGCCCTGCGACAATCTGCCACCACATGCCCTGGCTTCCCGCAATGAGAACATCCCATCGCGGAAGTCTGCTTCTGCTTCTGCTGCTGCGGGTACGTCGGGGTCGAATGCTGAACCGACATTACTGAGGCCGCCCGCCTCGGAGTTCCAATGGTCAATCCCCTAGCTGCCGGGGCTGGAGCTGATGATTGGTGCATCTGACTGTGGGACCGCTTCCTACTTCCGGTCCTATCCACGATCCTCTGGGAGGTGTACTCATACCTCCTAGCTGCTCTCAAGACTGCATCGAACGTCTGGTGCTCGAACTGCTCAACCGCCAACAGGATCTCCAAATGCAGTCCCTGCTGGAATCGCTGGGCCCTATCATACTCGGTCGCCACCAAGGTGGGGGCAAACCTACTGAGCCTAGAAAACTCCGATGCATAATTGTCGACTGTTCTGCCTCCTTGCTTCAAGTTGGTAAATCTGGTCTGCAGGTCGTACCGAGCCACAGCATCAAAGTACTTCGTCTGGAATCTCTCCCTAAACACTGCCCAAGCAATGGGTGCCACTAATCCCATGGCCTGCGCTGCCCACCAATTGCGAGCTAAATCCAACAACTGCAGGCGTACCACCGCCACCTTCTCATTCTCAGGTGTCCTGGCTGCTTCCAGAATCACCTCGGTATCCTGAAGCCATGCATCCGCGGCAATCGCATCCTCGGTGCCGTCGAAGAAAGGAGGGTTCAATCGCTTGAAACTGTTGGCCGCCTGGTTCCCTGGATGTCCGCCTCGGGTCAAAGCATCTTGAACTGTCTGGTGCAGGGCGTCGCTTCGACGATCCTGGAAAGCTATCAAGGTTCTGATGAGGCCTACTAAGGTACCATCATCTGGCTCTGCGGGCTGGACGGGCCGAACTGGTGACTCTCCTCCAGTAGGTTTCACTCTGGAGGCGACTCCGGAATGCTGGGCTTGATCTCCAGGTTGCTGCTGGCCTACGGAAGGTGCTCTTCCTTGCTGATCGGCAGGGTCAGGTACAGTGCTGCTGAAGAAGACGACACAGGAAAACAATAAGGAAGGACCAGGACAGATCAACGATATAAGCATGTAATCAGGGCAAGAATTTCAGGAAATTGAAAATACGGACGGAGATCAAGGGCGAATACTGATTGAGACATCTATTCGGTAAACCCTCACACTTCTTGATTGACAAGACCTGCATGGGCCACCACTTAAACCATGTCACGCCCCAGAACCAGAATACTGGAGAGCGGGGGCAGACATAGCCAGCTACGTATATTAAAATGGAAGCCACCTCGATATACGGTCACGGCTGTCTAAAAATATGAGGGTTTACTACAAGCCAACAGTCTCTTATGGTCAAGCCTATTGTCTCAATCTCAAGCAAATAATATAATTACAAGATGTTTGACCACCAAATATACAATAAAAGGCGTCCCAAATATTACATATCAGCTGATCAAGAAGCTAGTCGTACAAAATGCTAGGACTAGCAAGAGTTAAGTCATACATGATCAACCCTAGGATTTGTTAATCATGTTTACAGCCCGTAGGCAGACAGTAAGTAAAAGTGCATCGAGCTAACAGGTGCTCGTCGGCTAAACGCCTCAAAAGAATAGTTTTACAATAGAGTGAGCGAAACAAAATAGAAAACCCACTCGTAGCCCGGGTTCCTTCTAGTCGCCACCATTGGGCTAGAAGCTTGGTAGATCCTCGGGAGCTGCTCCGAAATCTGGCCACACAAAACCAGCTGGGTCAACCCCAGAAAGAGGAAGTGCCACAAGGGGGCCACGAAATAAGAACAAAAGCCAGCAATCAGCACAAGAAAATATAATATTAAAACTAGAACTTACAAAAACATGTCAGGATGATATACGACGAGATAACCATAAAACTATTTCGATAGCCAGGTTACAACCCGTAAACCAAACAAGGACCGAGGTTGTAACCCTTCATCTGAACAGAACTTGGTTTCCCACCATTTATCACAAGATAATAATATAAGAAATCAAGACAGGAAGCAATCTTATACTGGATCAAGACATGGCTAGACTGGTTATACCTCATTCAATCAATCACGGCCAAGCAGATACTACGGCTTACTTCTTTAACTAATTAGGGTTATCACAGGCCTAATTACTAACAAAATGCAGTGAGATTGTTCCACAGCCACAAGCCCTGCAGACCATCCAGGTTACCCAGGTCAAAAATTAGGGGTTGAATTCAGGTGGGTACATCGCCCAGAAGACAAATGTACCCTTAGGTGACTTAGAGGGTGCAACACGCGACGGTGTGCTGGAAATGTGCCCTACTCGTCGGTAGGCAACAGATCCTAAGAGCGCCCAGGTAACGGGATTGCCCGTAGCTGTGTCATCTCTTCATGACTACTGCGTTATTCTAGTTGTTAACCTTAATCCATTTTAGTAGGTACTCCTGACCGTGGTACTCAGGAGTCCCATCCTAGACATGATGCAAGACAGGACAAGTGGATTTAACAAGCAAGCAAGAAGAACCACCCACGGTGTCAAGGCAAGTCAAGTTAAGTTATCAAGATAAATCATGTCAGGGTACTTGTCAGGAGTACGCCACGACGGGCCACTATCATGTCAGGTTGGTCATGTCAGGAGTGCACCACTACGGGTCACTGTCGTGTTATGCTAGTTTCTTGTCATACCATGCCATGTACAATAGTCATTCCAAACATATTAAGTAAAATCAAGTTTATGACAAAAGGCGTATGGATATAAAATGGGCATAAAATATCTAATAAAATATCAATATACAGGGCTATAGAAAAGCCAAGCTTAAAGAAATAAGACCACAACTCCAAGAGCCAATGGGTTAAGCAAGGGGTCAGGGGAGCAGCGTACGCGAAAAGTCACGCACGCATGAGAGCTGCGTAGGTGAAAAGTCACGCACGCTGAGAGAGCAGCGTAGGTGAAAAGTCACGCACGCTACAGGAGCAGTGTAGGTGAAAATTCACGCACGCTACAGGGAGCAGCGTAGGTGAAAAGTCACGCACGCTACAGGAGCAGTGTGCGTGAAAAGTCACGCACGCTGAAGGAGAAGTGTGCGTAAAAAGTCATGCACGCTGAAGGAGCAGTGTGCGTGAAAAGTCACGCACGCTCAAGGAGCAGTGTGCGTGAAAAGTCACGCACGCTCAAGGAGCAGTGTGCGTGAAAAGTCATGCATGCTCAAGGAGACACGCTTCCAACAGGAAGCGTACTCAAGCCTGCGTACGCAGCGCTAAAGAGCGCGCGTAGCTCAGGGTGCGTAAGCTAAATAGCTCTGCACACTGCTCACTGTCTTCTCCAGACAGCAAGAATACCATGGCTGAATCCAAAACTTCAAAAGCTCACAACTTGGCCATCCGAACTCCAAATCCAGATTTCCAAAGTTCCAACTTGGGTGAAATTGAATGCTCTTCCACATGGAAGCATCCAAAACCCATAAAATCCAACTAAAGTAGATCAAACCATGCAAAATCCAAAAATAGCTAAACCTAGATCTGGAACAAAGGAAGCTCCAAATCATAAAATAGCAAGTCCTAATGTTGATCACCATGTCCTAATCTAGCAAATGAACCAAGAAAATAGGGCTCTCATGAAGTGGCAAGGTGCACTTGCCTAGGGTTAGGAGAGTTGTGGAGGAAGGAGAAGAAGAAGAAGAAGAAGAAGGAAATTAATGGTGGAAGTTATGAGGAGAGAGAGTGGTAGGTGGGGGTTATAAAGAGGGTGAGTTGTAGTGGGTTGAGGGGTAGCATAGGTTAAGGTGATCCAACTCACATAAAACCGAACCAATCCAAATAAAACCGAGCCATGCCAAAACCCAAAATACGGGAAATACCAAAATCCCACAAGTGAAGGAAAATAAAATATATGCCAAAATCCAGATATGAGTATAAATACAAAATACGAGAAATACGGAAAATGAGGGTGACACACGGAGCCAGTACGTCAGAAATCCTGCTAATTGGGCTTCTTTTGACATGAATTGATATCCCACTCTCATATAACTCTCGAGAGTCTCCTTTCTTTAGAGGAGGACATTGATGATCGTCCTTGATCTTTTCATCCAAATTCCCACTTACCTCCATCAACTTCACCACGTCGTTGCTGCTGAGTAGTTTAAAGAAGTCAGGATAGCATCTTTCATGTTCCTTGGTCTTCTTTTCTTTAATGTGGATAAGGAACAGATAAGGCAACCATTTTGAGGAATAGCAGGTATTTGATGTAGCACTTTTGTAAAATAGAGAACAGATTTTATAATGACATAGCAGTTCTTCGAAGACTGCTACCATGTCTGCGTTCTCTTTTCGAAGTTTGTCCAACTCATCATTAGTTGGAACAAATTTCTCATATGGGGCATCCCCCACTGGCAAGTAAGAGATGTACTGCATCTTATGAAGTGCAAACCCGATCTCTCCGCCAGGAGTCATGAAAGTCCCTGTTCTGTAATTGTATCTTTCTGCGAGAGCCAAGAATAGATACAAGTTGGGAGAAAAACCATAAACAGTGGCATGCACTGCTTGGTACAAATTGATTTGCTGAAGTTTATTTTCAAACTTGGTCAAAATCCAGTTTGCTATACAGTTCCATCTCTTGAATTCTGGATTCACCAGTCCAGTTAATCTGAGGTCCTGATCTGGATACCTTCCTTCAACCTTCGCGAACTCATTCGCGAATATTGTAACTCACACAGGCAATAACAAAGAAGAATTTTCCGGTAGAATACAACCGGGCTTCAAACCTCTAAGTAAGATACTGTATCATTCTGAAGAACTGTAGAACATGTCCTTCTTGTTCGGCCCCTTCTTCACAAGAATCTTTCCTGGACGGGCATACTGAAAAGGTGTAGGGTTCCATTCCATTTTTCTCGGATAGCTTGCATGAGCATATCGAGATAAGGGAAGGCAGCGGGAGATATCTGGTATCGAGATTGTCCTTTCTTCTTGATGGACAATCCTTTCCTCCATCCGTGGTCTTGGCTGAGAGCTCTTCTCAAAAGCCTCGCCAAACAGAAATAGGGGCTTCTTATGAATAATAGCATCTGTCGACTCCAGGGGTTGTCCATTCATCAAACATAATAGAGTTTCATTATCTTAGGCTACCAGGATAGCTTGGCAGGAAGCTGGCAAATCATACTGTGGATAGTGCACATGGGATAGGTCCTCTTTGTATTCTAATTCTGAAAGAGTCCCTACGAAGTTTTTTATTCTGGATCTTCTCTAGTATTAACTGCATCAGACAGAGAAAACAAAAATTCAGCATAAAAAAAAATCAAGGATGCTATCATCAGTTTGCGCAAACATCAGAATGCGCAACATCAGATTCTGCAAATCAGGATTGCACAAATCAGACTGCACAACAATCAGACAGTGCAAACAAACAGTCGTCAGTTTGCGCTGGCAGTCTCGCGCTAACCAGCAAATTGCACTGACTTTTGTCAGCACAGTTCAACCGATTGCATAGAAAGTCATCCTTCATAAAAATGAAGAACGAACTGATTCGTGCAACCAGAACCCTAAAAAGGGGTAGTACAGTATGATCACATCCCTAAAAAGAGATGGATTCTGAAGAACAGTGAGATCAAAACCCTAAAAAGAGTTTTGATTTGGTTATCTACCTAGCAGCGCAGGATGAGCAATTTTATGACGAAAAGCACGTCGCACAACCCTAGACGAAGTCTCGGCGGGGGCCTTGCCCTTGGCAGCGACGGAGGAACGCTTGGGAGCCATCGAGATCGTCGGAGAAGAAAGGAAGAAAAGAGCTCAAAATTTCTCTCTCAAGTGCACGAAGAAGGCAAAGTAAATAATGAAATGAGAATCGAAGAGATATTTATAGTTTTCGAAAACGAAATGGCCGCCTCAGATTGTGCCTGAAAATGGGGCTAATCGCTCAGATTGTGCAGACAGCTCAATATATGCGCAAATTGATTTAAATTTCAAAATTCAAAGTATTTCAAAATTTTAAATAAATTTAACTTTCGAAAACTTTGAAGGGGGTCTTGTAGGTCCTAAAAAATCAAGTTGCACACATCAACAAAGTCATAAAGATCAAGAAATAAATCTTTCAAATGAACTGCGCAGACATCAGATTGCGCAGCATATAGATTGCGCATACTAGATTGCGCACACTATCAAGCGCGCAGTCTAACGTGGCAAATCGTCATCATTACCGGACACAAATCAAATCTTCTGACAACTGACAGCACGGAGAACGAGGCGACTGTTTGTTAATCGTGCAGCACAGTGCTCGAGGACAGTTGGACCACAATCCATGTTGGCGCAATCCATTCCTGTGCAGTCCAAGCATGCACAATCCGAAGTCAGCGCAGCTCAGGTTGTGCATTCTATCAACATAATTGACAAAATACACGTGGCACTCATGCCATCAATAGTTCATTACGTGGCAACCGTCTAGACACGATTATGCGCAATTCAATCAAAAGTTGCCATGTGTCCAAGACAGTTGGACCACGATCCAACAACTGCCTGTGCAGTTCACTGTTGCGCAAACCAATTACTGCACAATCCATCATGCGCAATCCAGAATAACTAAAAGTTAGTTATTTCCAGAACTCTATAAATAGAGTGTCAAGTCTTCATTCAAGGGGATCAGACTTAAAAAAGTTCAGAAATATCAGAGAGTCCAGGAGTTCTTGCCCAAGTGCTGCTGCGTTCTTCCGAGGCTTTTGCCTTCAATTCCAGAGTTGTCTTCAACTTCAGAGGCTATCGTCTTCAAAGTTCACATCGTCCAAGGGATAAAGCAATCGTCTTCTAGATTGGATTCCTACAGTTGTACTTTCCCAGAATTTTTGTAATCTTTTACAAAGTTTGTATCAATAAAGTTCTACACTTTTGTTTTTGCAAACACACACATATAGATATCCAACACAAATAAATACAATTCCTGAATATAACTGTCTCAACTAACAATCGGAACAATCCGATACAAAGTGAAGGCTATAAGTACTAGACTAAACTAGGCACCCTCTACTGAGCTAGATGCTCCTCGGGCTCCTAAATGTCACCCTCATATGTCCCATAGAAGGTAGGGCAGTCACCATCATTATCTTTAATATTTTCAACAGGTCCAGTCAGGACAGGAACGAGCACAATATATCTCACGCAGTTCATATCATGTTAGGAAATACAAAGCATACAAAAGAGTAAGATACATGAACTGTAAAGAAATATATATAAAAACGAGAGAGATTTGATAACTGAAAATATCTATATACATGATAAGTAAGAACTATAAGTAACCTGTGATTTAGAGCATTAGATGGTTATATAAACGGGTTAGGACAATGCAAGGGTAACTCCATCATACGTGAGTGTACAATGGACATATACATAATTTTCACAAGATTTCACAAGATAGGATTTTGATCACATTACCATTTCCTACTCACCCTCCCCAATCAATACACAAGGATCCAGTCAAATTACGTTACCTTGTACAAAAGGTTTTTATCACGTTTGCTCACGTGATCATGAGAGTACAAGATTGCACAAGAGTATACATGAATAGCGGTGTACACGAAATACAAGATGTTCGTAAAAAGTATATGACAACTATATCTGATGCACCCCGAGGGGGATAACATCGTATGACAAGATCCATATAGTACCAATTCGTGATAATAACGTGACAGCATCATGTAAAGTAATCTAGAGCAAGAATATAAATCATAGCAAGTATAAAACGGTCAGAGAATGTACTCGCTTGTCATTCTGAATGACTGATATGAATAGATGTCCGAACTGGTATCACAGAGTCCTATTTAGAGTAAAACAGGTTATAAAGTACTCAAATTGTAATAGTGAAAATCTGCAATGCAAACTACATGATTCTAAGTCAAACTAGGTCAAGTCAACTCTTGGTCAACTCTAAGTCAACTCTGGTCCACCTTGGATCAAACTAGGAGTCAAGGTTAAGGTTTTAGGGTTTTGGTCAAACTTAGATTAGTGGTCAACATATATGATACTTAGGATATATTAATATATATACCTACCACATATATCATTACCCATATAGTACCATCCTAACACACACACACGTATATATATATATATATATATATATATATATATATATATATATATATATATATATATATATATATATCAAGTATATACATATCCTCACTATAAACCATAACCTATATCTATATACTCTCATAATATATATAGATACTATATAACCCAAAAATATATATACCTATCTATATAACACTTCCACAATCTAACATCACCTATTCAAACTCAAACACTTAGACAATAACCCACTAACACTAGGATACCATATCAACCTTGGTCATATCGGCATCCCAATACCAATACCTTGGTTGGAATCTAATACCTTAACTTGGATAAACCTAACCTTACCTTGATATCTTGATACCTTACCTTGGTACCTTGATACCATACCTTGGTCATAAGGTAAACTAATCATTTACCTTGAAGGTAAAGGTAATTTATATTTACCTTACGATACTAACTTGGTATCATGAGATACCAAGATACCCCTCAATTTTCTAATTAACTAACTATCTAATGTACTAACATAACATCTTAACTAATATCTAATATATAACCTATATAGACTAACTTGCTAACATACCAATATCTAGAACTAACATAATCTACTAACATATTAATATCTAACATACTAGATATCTAACATCAAATATCTAACAACATATCAAATATCAAACAAAATACTAATCTCTACTATTTAACTAACACTCATACTAACAAATATTACCTAACAATAATATATATATATGTACTATATCATATATATACTCTATGATACCTACATTCAATTAATATCTATACTACATAGCACTACCAAAATACAGTAAATTAGCGACCGAATATTAGCGACGAAAATTTTCCGTCGGCTTTTGCGACGGCTTTGTGGCAGCTAGCCGACAGATTACCGACGACATGCCGTTACATTTTTTATTTTACTTTTAAGGGAAGTAAAGGTCGCACATCCGTCGCTATGGCGTCGGTGATATGCGACGGATAGTCAGCCCTATGCAGTCGATTATTTGGCAGGAATTGTGTGGAGAATTGGCGGGACAATTCATCGACGACATAGCGACGGATATTCAGTCGGCAAGTATCAAACATAGCGACTAACGGGCGACGGATTTTAATCCGTCGCTAGTCCGTCGCTAAATATACATTCCAGACTTAAATTGAAACGACAGGGGGAACTTTTCGCATTTCTTCCAAATTCACTCCTCTCTCTCCTCTCTCTCTCTCTCTCTCTCTCTCTCACGGCTTCGGTGATCGGCATCGACGTCCTCTCATCTCTCTCTCTCTCCCGAAGGTAATCCCCTCTCTCTCTCTCTCTCACTCTCTCTCACTCTCTCTCTCTCTTGCGGTGTCGTAGGGGCAGCGGGGGCGGCGGGCTTGGGGAGGAGGCGTCGGAGGTTGGACGGCGGGCTTGGGGCGGGGGCGTCGGGGACTGGATGGTGGGCTTGGGGCGGGGGCGTCGGGGGCTGGGCGGCTGGCTTGGGGCGGGGACGTCGGGGGCTGGGCGGCGGACTTAGGGCGGGGGCGTCGGGGGCTGGACGGCGGGCTTGGGGTAGGAGCGGCGGGGGCTGGACGGCGGGCTTGGGGTGGGGGCGTCGGGGGCTAGGCGGCGGACTTGGGGCGGCGGGCTTTGGTCGGGGGCGGCGGGGGGTTTTGCTTCTCAAATTTATCTGAGTTTATATATTGGCTAAATAATGTGTTATCCATATTGGGTGTTATCCATTAGTTTGGTGGTGTTTGGATTAGTAAATGTGAATATAGAATTTGGGTTCATGGTGTATATGTTTACTATGTCAAGGACAGTGCGAGTTCTTCATCTGCATAAGTCACTGAATAAGTAAAGTTTTTCCTGAAAACCGACCCTTAGAGTGTATCAGTTGTGTGCTTCTATATAGATGTATATATCTATACATCTAACTGTGAGTGTATCAGTTGAGTGTAGACATGGTAGGAATTATAGGTAATTAATGCTAGTATAACTAGACTAAGGTAGTGCTTGCTAGATAGTAAGGACGCTCTAGTATCCTAACCAAGCTAATTTTAGTCTAGATATTTAGGATATAGCTCCCCTATCCTAGAAGTGGACTCTTGCAATTTAGAAATAGATAGATTGACTCAGTTTGATTAATTGACCTATAATGACCCTAAAACTTGATATGTTGCTGCAAGCATACAACACCACAAAAATATTTACTGACTCGTCAAGTTGAACCGTGTATAACATGCTCGACGCTTAAGAGGAATCATTTCGACTTAGTGGACTATCGAAGAATTGGTATCGGACTATCGGTATCGGTATCTGTATCGAACTATCGGACTATCGGTATCGGTATCGGTATCGAACTGTCGGTATCGCTAGCGGACTATAAGACTATCGGACTATCGGTATCGGTATCGAACTATCGGTATCGCACTATCGATATCGGTATCGCACTATCGGTATCGGTATCGAACTATCGGTATCGGTACGGTATCGAACTATCGGTATCGAACTATTAGTAACAATTGTACTTAGATTTATCTCTTCTCGAGCTAGAATACCAGCGGATCCACTAGTTACATGATTATATACTAATTCTGTTTAGTTTGTCTTACTATACAGACTTTTACATCCAATCTGTGATGGATCGTTATTTCGTTGATCGTACATAGATGTACAAACGACAACACGAGAGCAGAATAGGTGTAAGTGACGATTTTCAGGCAGGCGTGGAAGTGTTTCTTAAGTATGCCATGAGCAAAGATCAGTTTATGGATGGTAACAAAATCAAGTGTCCATGTCGTAATTGTCGCAATAGACGTTACGAAGAAGTGGTGAGTGTAAGAGGTCATTTGACCCGTAAGGGTTTCGTACGTGATTACGGCCTGTGGTCATCGCAAGGTGAACTATATGCGGAAAGATAGGTTGCGAATGCTGCTACTTATGCTTTTGATGATAATGCTGCAGCAGATTTTGTCGTCGATGACGACGAATGCTCTGTTGATTATGGAGACGTGCAGAACCTTGCACGAGATATGGTGTATGACGTGGCAGGGCCTAATTTTGATCCGGAGGATCCTAATCCCGAGGCGAAGGAGTTCTATGATATGTTTCAGGATGCTGAAACTTCTTTATATCCTGGTTGTGAGCCATATTCCATACTGTCAGTGACGATGCGGTTGTTGAACATAAAGTTCGATTTTAACTTGCCACAAACTTGCTATGATTGGATTACACAACTAGTAAAGGAGGTGTTACCGAAGGAATCAAAAGAACTTCCAAAAAACTTCTACAAGTCGAAGATAATGGTCCGACAACTGGGACTGGGGTACGACAAGATAGATTATTGTCGCAACAGATGCATGTTGTACTACAAGGAGAACGATGATGTAGAAAATTGCAGCTTCTGTAATGCGGATCGTTATAAGCCAGTCAGGGGAAAAGGAAAATCAACTAGAAAATGACGTCCTTACAAGTATATGCATTACTTGTCGATCACGAAGCGCTTGCAGAGGATGTAAATGTCTCAGAATACAGCAAACACATGACGTGGCACAACGAAAAACGCACAAAGGACGATGGAGAATTGTCACATCCTTCGGATAGAAAGGCATGGAAAAATTTTGATTTTTGCCATCCAGATTTTTCTGCAGAGCCTAGAAATGTACGCATTGGGCTATGTTCTGATGGCTTCGCCCCTTTCCGGCAGTCGGGATCTCAATACTCCTGCTGGCCGATCATTCTGACCCCTTAAAATCTGCCACCATGGATGTGTATGAAGACTCCTTATATGTTCTTGACAGCTATCATACCGGGTCCCAAAAATCCGACGAAGAATATCGATATATATTTACAGCCGTTGGTGGATGAGCTGAAACAGCTGTGGGAGATCGGTGTCACGACCTATGATATTTCCAGAAAACAGAACTTTCAAATAAGAGCTTCACTGATGTGGACAATCAATGATTTTCCCGCATACGGTATGCTGTCGGGATGGAGTACTCACGGCACCCTGTCTTGTCCGATATGCATGCAAAATAGTAAGGTGTTCCGCCTTAAGCATGGAGAAAAAACTTCTTTCTTTGGTTATCATCGTCAATTTCTGTCCACGAGTCATCCTTGGAGAAAGAACAAGGATGCGTTCAGAGCTGGAAAACAAGAATTTTCTCATCCGCCTGCCAGATTAATCGGGATACGATATTTGGGAAGATATAAAGGACTTGCCCACTGTAATGGAAGATCGATTGAACAATCGTGTCGATGGGTTCGGATAAACCCATAACTGGACCAAACATAGTATCTTCTGGGACTTGCCTTATTGGAAAGATAATCTTATAAGGCATAATCTTGATGTTATGTATATCGAAAAAAATGTGTTCGATAATGTCTTCAATACCGTCATGGACATTAAAGGAAAGACGAATGACAATCCAAAAGCAAGACAAGACATTGCCGAGATATGCAAGCGTCCTTATCAGAAATTGATACAAAGGGGAGCTGCTGGACAATTAAGTAAGCCGATAGCATAATACACATTGAGCAAGGAAGATAGATTAATAATCTGCAAGTGGGTATCTACTTTAAGATTTTCCGACGACTATGTATCGAATTTGTCTAGATGCGTTGATCTCAATGAATGCAAGCTAACGGTAATGAAGAGTCATGACTGCCACGTGTTTATGGAAAGATTACTGCCCATTGCTTTGAAAGAGTTGTTGCCTTCTGCTGTATGGGTTCCGTTGGCCGAACTATCAATATTCTTTAGGGATATTTGTTCAACTAAGTTGACTGTGCAACACATGGTTGAACTTGAGGAGAAAATTATCTTAATAATTTACAAGTTGGAGAAAATATTTCCTCCTGGCTTCTTCGACAGCATGGAGCATCTACCGATTCATCTAGCATACGAAGCCCGTGTCGGTGCTTCTGTTCATTATCGATGGATGTACCCATTTTAAAGGTACATAAAAATTGATATAATTTAAGTTGAATTTCAGTGGGTTTTAAAATTCTATCTTAATTCTCAAGATAATTTGTCTCTCTAGATACCTACACCATCTAAAGAAGAAAGTTGGCAACAAGGCTCATATAGAGGCTTCGATATGCGAAACATATCTTATCGAAGAGGTGTCAAACTTCTGCTCTATTTGTTTCGATACTCATGTTAAGACAAATCGAAATAGACCTCAAAGGAATGACGAAGACGTTGAGGATGGAGGAATATTTAATGTAAGGGGCAAGCCTGTTAGGGCTAGTAAAAGACGGTGGTTGACAGACGACGAGTATAATGTCGCTCACCGATATGTCTTGTTAAACTGTGACATACAAGAAGTGAGAGATTTGGAGAAGTAAGTCAGTACACTTGCACTCGTTATAATCTCGAATTTGATGAAGTAAGTGACTACACTTATATATTCTTATTTTCTCTAATAGTGTATTTAGATATGATGGCACCCGATATTACCGATGAGGGACTTCAAAGAGAGGTTGATTGTACATTTTCGTCATGGTTTCGCAAATACGTAAGTAACTGTGATTATAATTGAGATTATAAATACATAATCTAAAACATTTAAATTATAAATATTTGTTTATAGGTTTTATTGTCTGAAACAACACTCACTCATGAGAGTGTACGTTATCTGGCATTGGGACCAAAGAAGCAAATAAAGACTTGGCCAGGCTATGTCGTTAATGGCTTCAGGTTTAAGTCAACTCAGAATGCTATAAATGTCGAATTTATCAATGACGGCATCAGTACCAAGGATTTCGGTGTTTGCATAAGAGGCACCATCTATGACGACGAGCCGGACTTTGACTATTATGGAGTGCTTCGAGATATTGTAGATTTACAATATACAGGCCCATATGATATGCATATTGTGATGTTCAAATGTGAGTGGTTCGATACGACACCAAATATCGGTTGGAGAATCGATAAACAATTTGGATTTGTCGATATAAATTATCGCAGGAGGTATATAGGGTCCGATCCATTTGCGATAGCAAATCAGGCTGTTCAAGTCTACTAGACAAGCTACCCAAGGTGTCGTAGAGATCGATTTGACTGGTGGGCAGTATGCAAGATTAAATCTTGAAATACATTCAACGTTAGAGACCCAGCATATCAAGAGGACCAGATCGAAAAGTCCCAATACTTGGGACAACACTCAGATACAATGGATGTTGAAGATATTATTGAGGAAAATAGAAGGGAGGAAGAGGTTGATACACAAGACTTAGCTGTCAACCAGAGGAGAAAGAGGCGTCTTGTGCCAAATATTGAGGCAGAAGAAGAAGAAGAAGAAGAAGAAGAAGAAGAAGAAGAAAAATAATTTGATGGGTATGAGGATACAGATGAAATCGACGATGAAGACCAAATGAGGATGAGGATGAGGATGAGGATGAGGAGGATGATGATGAAGACGAGGCCGAGGATGAGAACGAAGACGATGATTAGGTTAAATATTGTTGTATATTAAAAATACTTCCAATTAAGTGAATTAAGTTTGATCTTATAAAAGCAATTACGTGAATTTATGTTTTTTTTCATTCGATTATTTACTTATTGCAGATGACACTCCTAGTCTTTTTCGTCGTGGCGGCACTCATCTCCCTACTGGTGGTATGTATATTTTAGTTTAGAATTTTATATTTATTTATACTCTTATATTGTTAATTATGTTTATATGTTCTATTTACAGGTCATGATGGCTGGCCGTGGTCATGGTGGTGGTGGTGGTGGTGGTGGTAGTCGTGGTCGTAGTGGTGCTGGTGGTCGTGGTCGTATTCAAATTTCCCGAGATGTGACCCCATCGAGCGACCCCGACCCAGAGAGTACCCCGGACACAGACGCATCCCGCCGTCGATCGACCACTTCATCGAGGCATGAGTCCGAATCTGCTAGCAGATCCGTTCCGCTATCGAAACCACCAGTAGCGGATCCACCAGTGGATCCCCTAATTACTGTACAGTGGGCCCCGGAGTACCCCCATACTCCGTTCCATCCGATTACTGGGGAGTACATGCGCGGACCCACAGATCCTTCGACGGCACCAGAGAGGCCGAGAGGCGAGTTCCGACGAGAGCTATGGCCCGCGGGGACCTCGTAAGTAAATTTAAGATAATTTATTAAATTTCTTTCATTTATTCAAGTTAATAATATAGTCGTTTCTTCTTTGTAGGTTTTTTCCGTTTGATGTTGCCAGGGCTCTTGGAGAAATTATCAGGGCTAACTTCTATGGTCCCTACCTCAACTTTTCGTCGGTGCCCCCAAACATGAAGTACGTCTAGCTCGACGAGTTGAGGGTATATATCTATATCTTCTGGTTAATTATTAGTTACTCTTTAATCAACCATTTTTTTAAATTACATGATAATTGAATTTTTATGTTAGACGACGTACTGGTGGCCCCCCTATCGCGAGGACGCGATCCGCAGGACCTACAGAAGCGCTGCCTCGAAGAAGATACGGGATATGATTCATGACCTAAAAATGGGGCATACGAGGCCGAATTGGATCCGGCAGGAGTATTATGAGGACCTCTTCGGTATGATGGATACTCCTACGTACAAGAAGAAATCGGAGAAGGTGAAGGCGAACCGACAGGCCACGGGGCTTCATACGGGGGGATCAAGGCCCCACGCAGCGACGCTTGTACATCTGGTGAGATACCATAAATTCATTTCACTATCGAATTATGTAATATTAATATACAGAGTTAATTAAGTTCTACGAAAATTTTGTATGCAGGCCTAACGGGCGGTGAAGGAGGAAAGGGCGCTAGAATCGGTCACCATGCACGATGTGTTCCAGCATACGCACAAAAGACGGAAGGACGGGAGCTTCATCGACGAGAGGGCCAAGGAGACTGATGTAAGTACTTATGTTTATGAGATTTACGTTAGAATTAAAAGTATTCGGACTATAACTTAGGTAAACTTAGGATTCACACTTAACTTAGTGAAACATAGGATTTAGATTACAACTTAGGTAAATCTTATAATATAAACACATTCATTTGATAGGCTGTGTATCGTGAGGCCCTTAGTCGGGCTCAGTTAACTGACACCGAGGATGTCGGTGAAACGATGCCCATCCGAACGCCCTCTTCTTTGGCCGCTCGCAACGACTAGTTCATAGATACCGTCGGCGGCTTTCAGAAAGGGCTCATGTACGGAGTCGGCTCCCTAGGGCCGTTGCACATGGCGACGCAGAGATTTCTACCGACACTGCCTCCTCCCGTGGTTCCGACAAACGATGATGTTAGGTCGCAGCTTACGCAGCTGCACGAGGCGGTGTTGCCCTTGCGGAAGCAATTTGCCACGTACTTTTCGCCTCCGTCTGCTGCTGCCGGTCCGTCTGCTGATGGTGTCGGTCCGTCTTCTACTGGTCCGTCGACTGCTGGTGTTGGTCCTTCTTCCGTGGGTCATCTTTCTTTCAACCCTGATGCCCTTATAGTAGCGTCGCCGACTGTGACGGCACTCCTGGATCTCATTTGCCAGAGCAGCTACGCCGACTTCCGAGCAGTGTCTACGACGGCTTACTGCCGTACCTAGTGGAGGAGTATATTCGTCGGTCGCAGCAGGGATTACCATAATCGGGCAATGAACTCCTCCTCCTTAAAATATTATAATTAAGAAAATTTGGAATATTTGTGGCAATTTTGGATTATTTGTGCTATTATCGGATCATAATGACGGATATTAGGTTTCTATTCAGGATTATTGATGTCTATTTTCTATTAATTTGGTTTGTTCTATGTGATTCCTGGATAATTGGTGTGCATTATATTCGTATGTGCATATTTGGTCTATGTGATTCTTGGATAATTGTGTGCATTATATATTTGGTCTATGTGATTGTTGGATAATTGGTGTGCATTATATATTGGTTTGGTTTATGCATATTTTTGTGAACAGAAAAAGTGCTGCAATTTTTTTTCTAAAAAATCTCAGTTAGCGACGGACTAGTGACCGGTTAGCGACGGATATTTAAAGATTCTGACTAATTTGTGACAGAAATTCCGTCGCCAAACTGGAGATTTCAAACTGTTTCCAGGTAGCGACGGGTAGTCGACGAAATATCCATCGGCATAGTTCTGGTGGTATATAGTTCTATGGCATAGCGATGACAAATCCGTCGCCAAGGCGACGGATAATCAGCCACTAATTAGTCGCTCTCTTGACGGCGTAGCGACGGACACTCCGTCGACAAGGTTCTGGAAATGTGGGACATTTCCAGAATCATGGCGACGGATAATCAGCCACTAATCAGTTGCGCTGTCGACGGTGTAGCGACGACTAATCCGTCGCCATGGTTCTGAAAAGGCCAAGCATTTCCAGAACATGGTCGACGGATAATCCGTCAGTTTGCCGTCGCTAATCCGTCTTTTGTTATCGACGGCGATCGACGGACTAGCGACGAAACGATACACTCTGATACGCTATTACGACGGTTTACCGACGGACCATTACGTCGCTATTGTCTACACAGTTTAGTATTTAATACTTGAAATGGACGAAAGTCCGTCGGAAAGTAGTCGCTCATGCTTCGTATTGTGAAGTCGAAAAGCCGTCGCTATTCCGTCGCTTGACGACTACGTAGCGACGGACCTTTATTAGCGACGAGCTGATTGCCGACGGATTATTTTGGCCAAGATCCGTCATTGATCGGTCGCTAATACAAATTCCTGTCGGACGGACGACGGATCGTGCCGTCGCTAAATAGACAAATTTTGGTAGTGTAGGCTCGTAGGTTACACAAAATGCCTATGTCGTATAGCCACTCTTCTACTTAAAATTAATACTGTACCAATTGGGTCCTCACTAAATTCTAGGATTAAACTATGTTTTAGCTCTTCGTGTTAGCTTTTCAAAAATTCAAACGGATCGTATTTTCGTGTTCGGAAGCTCCCGGAATCGCAAAAATACCGAAACACATTTGTCTTTCGGACAGCTGACACTCAAATAGTTTTACAGAAAGTTCTAGAACGATTTTGGCTTATTAAAATATATATTTGGAAAGCTAACTTCGATACGGTTTTTTAAAAAAAATGGAAGATTAATCAAAGTTCTGAGCTAAAAGTTATGGCATTTCTAAGTTGCTTTGGTTAATAAAAACGTGAATAAATATTATGACGAATTTAAGTTGTTTTGGACAAAAGAAACACATGTAGGCCAAGATACTTGGATACCAACATAGGTATCCAAATAAAACTCATTCTAACCATCCTAACTAAGATCAATCCACTCTCTAACCATTCTAAAACTGAATTTAAATATCTATTTAAACTATTAGCATACATGCATACACATGGGGTGTCCTAATTTGGGATCTGTCAAGCAGACACATATCTAAAATACTCAAGAGAGCTCTAAATGGCCTCAAATTTGAATCTAAATGGGGTACATGCATGGGAGTAGATCCTATGGATTCAAAACTAACTAATATGCATGGAAAATTAATTTAGATGGTTGGTTTTACCTATTAGGAGTGGAATCCCAATGACCAAGGACACGGCTCCGACACGAAAATTTTTCAAAAAGGACACGCCTCCTTGCACTTTGCTCCAAATCATTGCTAGCACCCTCCCTTGGTAGTATGAGAAGGTTGGATGAAAGTTTTGGTGGTGGGATGTAAGGATTTGGAGATCAAATCAAAGAGGGAAGCTCTCTAATTTGGGGAAGAACACTTTGTGAAGGAAAAGAGGCAAGATGGAATAAAATAAAAGGAAGGGAGGCTAACCTACCTATAGTGGCTGCCATTAAATCCTATTTGGGCCTTGGAGGAAAGTCCAATAAGGTCTCAACTAGTGTTTCTTGGTTAATTTTAAGTTAGGTTCAAGTTTGGGAACAAAAGGATTAAATTTAAGCCTTTAACTTAACTAATCTAACAAGTGGGATTAGTCTAAACTTACTAACTTAATTAGTGGGGTTTGTGGGCCATGACTAACTAATCTTGGGATCTCGTCTAGAGTCTAAGCTACCCGGGTCACTAACACAAGTCAGAACGAAACGAAACTCAAACCCGACTAAACAAATCCCAAAAAATCAATATTAAAATATAAAAATTCTCAAAATATTAAAATATGAAAAATAACCAAACTCACAATGCATCAATTTAAATATTATTAAAATAATCTAAAATTTACCAATTAATTAAAATCCTAAATAATTCAAAAGTCACAAAATGACCAAAATACCCTTAGCCTAAAAAGTGGTAATTAGCTAATCTAATCACACGGGTTAGGCCTCCATGGTCATTGTTAGTCTCTAGGCTAAGCAGTAGGCTAAGCAGCTCTAAGGTTACACTAGTCCAAGAATAAAATCACAAAACACTAATTTAATGATATTAAAATAATCAAAATTCACCAATAAATCAATAACATGATTTAAACATATTATTAAATAATTAATTTTACAAAAGTTCAAAATTACCTTCATTTTACAAAAGTGGTGGTTACATCTCTATTGGCTTCCTTGAAGCTCACTACATCCTGATCAAGTCCTGCTTGGAGGAAGACTACTTACGGCTGCAATCCAAGGACATCTAGCATCCGGCGAGCTGCCCTATGCGTCTCTTCCGTTGGACGCTGGAATTCATGCCATTTGTGGAGTCTCCCTGGCTCCGGTCTGGGTGTCATTCCCTGATCTGCCCCCCATTTAATGGTAAAATCGGTTGTTTTGAACATTACCGAATGTGTGGGATGCCGCTAGCGGTTGACAAAGCGACGGCAACGGGACTAAGACCTAGCTGCGTCAGGGCTCTTGTCGAGGTGGACCTTAGTTCGACAGTGATACACAAGGTCCGCATTGAGCTCCCGGAGGGTAGAAGCTATTGGCAACAGGTATTTTATGAGAACCCTCCTTTGTTCTGCTCCAGGTGCAAACACAGGGGTCATGCTGCTGAGAATTACAGGGCTCCCGGAGTTAGAGACAAGAATGAGGTTGCTAATAATAAGGGAAACAGGTGCCATGCCCAGAAGGATCCAGCTACTACCTTACCCACTGGAGGCGAGGGCAATGAGGGTTGCAGAAAGGGGACGAGCCCAGAGCCGAAGGAGCTCGGGATGCAGATTCCTACAGGCGATGAAGGTAGAGAGGGGGGAAAGAAGCAAGATGGGAAAGATGCTTGTGTTACTACAGAGGGAAAGGGGAACGATGATGAGGGTGAGATTCTTGAGATTGAAGAAGGAGAAGTTATAGAGCAGGGGTTAGAGGTCAGCAAGTAGATCAGTCCCGGCAATCGCAAGCCCAGGGCTAGGTCGACCAAGGTTCCCCTATAGGTGCAGGATACTGCGGAAACATCCCAAGAAGGCTTGTTGGCTAGAAAGACTGCAGAGAAGGATAAGTCCAAGGTGGTGAGTGTAGGGAAGCAAGTTAGGGGATCAACTACGGACTGCTTGGCTGAGGAACCAATGGCTCAGTTCGAGGAAGGAGCTAGCAGTAAGGTAACCCATCCGAAAAGCCTATGGGGGGCCTCTGGAGTATCAGTCATGAAGGAATCCATGTCGACTATAGAAGGGGGACAAGGAACTAGAGGAAGGAGAAGGAGCGAAGCTTGACCATACTAGTAATATTGTGGACGAAGGGGCGGGTAAGGGGAAGAAGAAACACAGGGCGAGAAAGCAATCGAGCCACTGTGAGGACCAAATGTTGCTGCGATCAGGGGAAAAGACGGAGACAAACAACACTCTCAATGCATAGAAACCTTATTTGGAATGTAAGGGGAATGGCTAACAAGAGCAACTTCAACAGAGTCAAGTCATTATGTAGGATCCACACTATAGCTATCCTGGCAACCATCGAACCTATAATGCAGGAGGACAAATTCATGACATACCCAGCTTAACATGTTGAATGGCGTTGCGGGGAGAAAGGACATTTGGCTTCTTTCCAAATGGGACTACAATCTGGAATTGATTGATGATTTTGACCAATCTTTATCGAAGCATTGCTAATAAGTACCTTCTATCTATTGTTCATGGGGGTGGGACGATAAAAGACAGTAGGATGTTATGGGACAGGCTTCTCCAGGTGAGGACCACGTTTGCGGAACTGGCATGGGTGTACGAGGGGACTTCAATGCGATCCGCTGCGCTGAAGAGAAGCTCGAAGGTCTGCTGCCTTCTTCTAGAGCTATGTTCGACTTCTCCAAATTCCTCTTCCTGTCGAACTTGGAGGAGTTTCCCTATAGGGGATCAGACTACACTTGGTGCAACAAGAGGCTAGGGGCCAACTGTTAGCGGTCCCGTCTGGATAGGGTGTTGGGCGACCCCCAGTGGAAGAGCACCTTAACGAGAAGGAATCTGATCACTACTCTCTTCTCGTTACGGTTAGGACTTCGGGGCCTTCTCCTTCGAAGCCGTTTAAATTTTTGAATTTTTGGTTGGAGCATCAGGAGTCTCTGCGTGTGGTAGCTACTGCTTGGTCTGCGACGACCCATCCTAACCCCCTCACTCGAGTGGCCATCCGGCTGAAAAAAGTGAGGTTTGCCTTGGGTAGATAGAGCCAGAGCACGTTTGAGGATCTGTTCCAGGCGGTGCGTGCGGCTGAAGACGAAGTCCTTACGGCGGAGGCGGGTGACATAGCTGGGATGAGCGGAGTAGCTGTCAATGAGGCGCGTGCAAAGCTCAAACAGTATATCAACAAAGAGGAATCATTCTGGCGTCAAAAAAGCTAGGATTAAGTGGGACCTGGAGGGCGACGCAAATTCTAAATACTTCCACAAGTGTGTTCGTAACAAAAGGCAGCGCCTCCAAATTCACCATATCCAGGGAGAAGACGGGCATTTCATCACCGGGCAGGAGGACATTCAAAGTGAAGCGAAGAACTATTTTTCTATCCTCCTGAGTTGGGAAGGCAGATCCTCTGATGAGGAGCTCTTATCTTGCATCCTGAAGCTTATTTCCGAGGAAGAGAATTTTAGCCTGACTGCTGACCCTTCGATGGAGGAGATCCACCAGACTGTTCTATCCATGAGTTCCGAGAGTGATGCGGGACCGGACGACTTCAACGGTGCTTTCTTCAAGGTTTGTTGGGATATCATCGGAACCAATGTTGTGGAGGCAATGTGTGCATTCTTTCAAGGCATCATCTTGCCTCGAGCAGTATCGGGCACTTTATTAGTCCTAATCCCAAAGAAGGAAAACCCTACTAGCTTTGAAGACTCAGACCTCTGAGCCTATACAATTTCTTCAACAAGATTATCTCTAAAGTCGCGGCAAACAGATTGATAGGGATATAGCAGAAAATCATTCCGTGGAGCAGAGCACGTTTGTTAGTGGGAGGGAGATAGTCGACAATATCCTTTTAGTTCAGGAGTTGGTTAGCTATATAGGCCAGAAGAAGAGGGGTGGCAACGCAGTGATCAAGCTAGATATAGAGAAATGATAGCGTTCATTGGGGATTCCTGAACAGCGTGTAGAGGGCTTTTGGATTCTCTGAGAAATGGATCCATATTGTGTGGAGAAGGGTGTCCAACTGCTGGTTTACGCTAGTGGTGAATGGCGTGGCATCGGGCTTCTTCAAATCTAGCCGAGGCCTGAGGCAAGGGGACCCTATATCTCCTTCTCTCTTCATTAGAGCTGCAAAGGCGCTGAGCAGGAGACTATCTTTCCTTCGATCGACAGCTAGATTCAACAAGTATTTCACATCCAGTGGTTGCCCCTTTACTCATCTGGCTTTTGTAGATGACATTCTGCTCTTCTCTTCAGATGAAATCGCCTCTGTCAAGGCTATTCTTGGGGTGGTCCAGAACTATGAGGAGCGCTCGGGACAGAAGGTTAACGCTAGGAAGAGCAAGCTATATATGAGTTACAAACGCACACCCGAGAGAAGGGCGAGGCTTTTATAGGCTTTTGGGTTTAAGGTAGGGACCCCCTCCCCATTCATCTATTTGGGATGCCCCTTATCTTATGGCCGCAGGCGGGCCTCTCTCTTCGACCCCCTCATCTCCAAGATTTGGTCCAGGATTGATGGATGGCACAATAGGATCCTGTCTCCGGGAGGCAAGTTGGTGCTTGTGAAACACGTACTTTACTCTCTGGCTATGTACTCTCTTGCGACTTGCAGTCCTCCGGTGTAGTGTCCCGTCCCGCAAAGTCAATCGGAGGAATCGAAACGCCGACGGCGTTCGGACTTAGCCTTACAACGGCTGCTCGAAAACTCGCTCGGTCGAGGCGACTCCTCGCTAAGGTGGGGTAGTTTCGGTGAACTCGCCTCATCTTAGCCTTCACTTAATAACTCGTATGTTTTCAACTTGCACAGGTTAGGCTTGTTAATAAAAGAGACGCATCCACATAGCTAAGAGAATAATTCCGACGGATCGGTATGTCTTAGAACATGAAAAACGGTCCCACGGTCTGCTTAGAAGTCGGCTCAGCGTGCTTTCAAATGACAGTTGGTCCTTCGTCCCGTGGCTTGGGAGAAGGAAGTTGGCCTAAGTTGATAAGTTGCCACGATACTCGAATTAGCCTAAGTCATAGGCATCGCCTGCGTGAATGCTTGATAAAGCATGCAGGTCCCGTCGTTTTGCCCCAACACTCGAATTATCCTAAGTCATAGGTGTCGCCTGCTCGAATGCTTGATAAAGTATGCACGGTCCCATCATTTTGTCCCAACACTCGAATTAGCCTAAGTCATAGGCGTCGTCCGCGTGAATGCGAGATAAAGCATGCACGGTCCCATCGTCCAAGACTTGGCATAGCCTTTGCACATCCCGTGGGTTAAGTCGTCCTGCACGGCTCTTGGCTTAAGTCTAGGCACCCAAGAACTTGGTTGTTCAAGTCGAACGCGTGCACGACACGTTTCCTCGATGCGAAGCTTGGCGTAGCCTTTGCTCGTCAAGTCGTTGCGCAAATAAGTTAGGCAAAGTTATGTCGGTCGATCTAAGCCATTTCTAGCACTGTCCTGCTCTATCTGCGGTTGTCAAGTCGCATAGTCCCTCGAGAACAAGGCTCGTCGTATAAAGTATATGACTTGAGCGATAGCGTCGCCTAGAGAACAAGGTCTGTCTAAGGCACGAGCCACGGTCAGTTTACTGAAAAGCATGTCATGGACAAAGGAAGTCCACGCGAATGGTTGTCGCCGAGATCGGTCTCACTACTTAGGAGTCTCGATAAGCCTCGTTCACGCGATATCGGTCCCGCTACTTGGGAGTCTCGCTAAGTCTTGACAAGTCCCGCACATGTCATTACCACATTTCTAGTGTGAGGGTATTTTTGTCATTTTAGGGTATTTTAAATTTATTGGAATTAATTAGAATTTATGGGAATTTTTGGAAATTTATTGAAATTGTTTGACTAGGTTGACTTTTGGCTAGTGTTGACTTTGTAGACCTACCTAGAAACTAACCCTGGTTAGTGGGCCATGGTTAGGTCAAGAGACTCTAGTCTAACCTAGCCTAGCACTTGGTTTAAGTCATTTTAGCAAATAGGAATAGAAGTCATAAGTCATGACTTATGATTAGAACCTTTGATAAAATCAATTTAAGTCTTAGCCTTGTAGAGTGGCCCAAAGCCCAAGAATACAAAACCCTAGCCTAGACCCACTTGGTCGGCCACCATATCCACCTAGGGAACCCAACTCTATAAATACACTCTTAGTTTAGGGTTGCCTCGTTTAGGAAAGCTCAAGTTTAGAAGGAGGTGAGTTCTTGTCTTCATTAATTCACCATAAATTCATTTTAGGTCCTAAAATCCTCAAACTAATTGCAATAGTTTTTAATACTGGTATACTTGCTGTTGTTGGAGTTTTATTTCAGTTTGGTATTGATTTGTTGGATTGGGATATCAAAGTGAGGAGCTAACAAAGGACCCTCTCCATTGAAACTTTACATTGAGGTATCTCTTTCATTTCTCCATGAAATTTCATGTAGTCTTCACCAATAGGGATCCCTAAGAGTCCCCCTAATGCCTGGATAAGATTCGTGTCCTGTGTCAGTGCTTTTGTGTCCGTTCTGGACATGTATCAGAGCTTAGGCTGTAGTGTTTGTCGAAATGCCTCAAAGGGCATTTCGATCTTATTCGTGCAATATTTTTGAATAGGAAAGTAATTTTTATTATTTATTATTGTTTCCTAATCTACTGTGGTGATTATGGTGTCGGTTTGTGTCAGATTCACGGCTTGGACACGCGCCGCACACCGCGCGCACGGGTCACTGGGATCCCCTGCTGTTCGGGGGCTCTGGAGGACACGACACATATTATTATGACACGAGACTCGACACACGCCATATGGCTATGATTGACACACCACGTGTCAAGTCTCATGTGTCCACATGGCGTGTCGAGAGTGATATCAGTGTCGTACTGAATTCACACTGTGCAGTACACACGTGAAATAGTGCACTGATACGGCTCTGTATCGCAGGACCCGACACTCTAGGACTCAGTGCAGGTGCTTGGACACTTAGCTAGATACTAGGTGTACCTACTGACACGAGCATGAGACACAGTAGTGTCCTGTGTCGTGCACACGACACGAGTGCACGTGTGCACGAGACAGTGCACTGGACAGTGCACTGTTGTGTCTGTTATGAGTTTTCTTTGTTCTGGACACGTCGTGTCCACTTGGGTGGACACCATTGCATTGTGGGACACATATATGATATATTTTTTGGTTTCCAACTATTGGTTTAGTAAATTAGGTCGAATTGGTTGGTTAAACTCTTTTTTCCAATTTTTCCTGATACATGTATGAACAAAAATTTTCCAGTTTGTATCCATGAGCTTTGGCACCAAATTTAAACCAATTAAATACTATTAATGATTAGTTTTAGTCCCTAATATGTTACTCCTATGTGTAATCTAACTGTGGTTCGAATTTGGGTTGATTTGGTTGTATTTTGGGTTCGAAATGGGGTGTTTCAAAACCTGAAACTTTTGGAACTGAAACTGGGATTGATACATGGATTGATTTCCTGCCTTTCCTTTTTCCTGTTCCTGTGAACACTTAAGTTATACACACACACACTGTTCTATATTGTTCACTGTCCATCTAATACAAAATCTGAGATTAGGGGATTAATCTGAAACTGGGTTTGGGTTTGGTTATACAGGACCTGAGTTTGGCTTAACTGTTGCCTTGTTTTCTTTTCATTATTGATTCTTGCACAAAGAACATATGCACACACACATGATTTTCCTTCCTGCCTTCTATTTCCTGTACAGTTATGCATATTGATTCTTATTTCACTGTTCTTCAATATATTTTTTTTTACTGTTTTGGACTGTTAATTGTCCTTACAGTTTTGTTGTTACCTGATCTTTGGGACTGAATATTTAAGTCCAGGATTATACTTTAGCACAGCACTCTTCACTTTGTTCACTGTCACTTACACTGTTGCATTCTTTACTGCCTTGTTTTCCTGCAAACATACATGAACACACACACATATTCATCCTTTACTTCACTGTTGTAAACTCCTGCCTTGTAATTCCTGGACACTGTCCACATACACACACTGCCTCTTTTTACTGCTCTGTACTTTCTGTCCACACACACACAGTTCCAACATAATACACACACAAGCCTATTTGTTCCTGCACACTTAATTGCCAATGCACGTCACATACTACCTTCCTGTTACACACCCTTATATTACCCTGTTGCACACACATTATTCCTACACACACACACACCCACACTAGCTCTTCTCTTTCCTAATTTATGAGCTTTACATGTGTAGGCCATTCAATGTGTAGATGTGTGATTTGTATGAAGTGCCTATATATATATATATATATATATATATATATATATATATATATATATATATATATATATATATATATCTATATATAATTTCCTTGTTAGTTATGATGTAGTTGCATTAGCCTAGATTGTATAAATGTGTGTGAGTGCAAATATATATAGATATCTATACCTTCCTTGTTAGCTATGTGGTAGATTTTACTTAGCCTAGTTGTGTATAATTGTGATGCTAATGTATGGGTGTATAGTGACTTGTGACTTGTTAAAGTATTCTAGATTTAGCTAAGGCTTATGATGACTAGTATAGGCTGCTTAGCTTTGATAGGAATGGTGCTAGCTAGTAGGGATTGGACTAGCCTAGTTAGACTCAACTAGACTTGGTTGACCAGAATTGACCAAGAGTTGACTTTGGCTTAGATTGACTTAGAATCATATAGAATGCATAGTAGGACTCCATTTTGATATTCTGGACTTGTTGTGACTTGTGCTGTTCTGATTAGGAGCCAGACACCCCTCCTTGGACAGTACGATTCATATCGGACACTCAGTTACAGACGAGTACATTCTCTGATCATTTCATATCCTGCTTAGAATTATTTCCTGCATTAAATTACTTTACTTGTGCTGTCATGACATTATCACGGATTAGTACTATACGGATCTCTTCATGCGATGTTATCCCCTCGGGAGCATTGGTTACATTATGTCATGTGCGTTTCACTTTCAACATGTACTCCTGTGCTTTCATCATACATGTACACTCTTGTGAACCATGTACTCTCATGTTCACAGAGCCTTCATGTATACTATCATGTGCACCCTATATAGGCCCCCATGTGATATCATGTACAATAACATAACCTGCTTAGATCCTTGTGTATTAATTGGGAAAACGGGGGAGTGCTAGTAGTCATGTGAACAATTCTATAGTAGTGTAGATCATGTACAACTCTTTAGTGTAGATCATGTACAAATCTGTTCCGTTCACATGTGCTATCCTGTACTCTGACTCACTAGCCACTGTTAGTTCCTTACTTATAGTAGATATTTCTATTACAGTTCTCTCTCTATTTACATACTATATTCTTCAGCACTTGTATCTTACTTTACTGCATGTTTATATTTTCTAACCTGCTATGAATTGTTGTGATGTACTGTGCTCGCTCCTGTCCTGACTGGACCTGTTGAAAATATTACAGAGGACGAGGAGGAGGCTTGCCTGGACACCTATTACGGGGCAGCCTTAGATGACACCTGCGAGCTGGACTCTCAGGAGGATCCAGCAGTAGCTGAGGACTTTCCCCCGACTGCCTAGACTAGATTAGCTAGCTTGTTTTTCATTTGTAGTCTTGAGACATGTTCTAGTTAGACTCTTATTTGGAGATCAGTTATATATATTCTTTTATCTGAGACCTTGTACTGCTGAGATTATCTTAGACTACTGTTTTATCTATTTCATTTCCTTGAGTTCTATTCATATCGTGCTATATCTTCCTTAGTTGTGATTGAGTTTCTATTGCTATGTCACCCCCATTCGGGGAGTATAAACTGTTTAGATATTTACATTGCTAGATGTTGTGACCTAGGACAGCGTTCTATCGCCGACACTGCGGCGTAGGCTGGACGTATTCACGTCTCGTGCCCTTACTCTAGGGTGCTGGTCGTGACACGTTTTTAGTGGTGGCCCATGCAGGTCTAGACTAGAAGTGTAGTGGTACTCGAACTAGAGTATCACTGCAGCCTGCTATAGGATATAGGACATTAATTTTAAGATACTCAATCACTTTAGGAAAAATTCCTTTTATTGCTATCTAAATCCTTTTGTCAGCTAATCCTTTGAATTATAATTGTCCGCCTTTGTTATATCGCTTCTTTCTTAGAAATTGATACTCTTGTTTGTTTATCTTCAGGATGGTAGAGACTCGTTCGCAGCGTGCCGTCCATGAGGATGCTTTAGAGGGGACTGCTACCTCTCAGCCAGCACGGCGAGGCCAGGGGACTGCAGCTCTTGTCACCTCAGCTCGTGTTGAGACCTCGGCAACCGCAGCAGGGGGTATGCACCCACCGACTGGGAGGCAGGACCCGGACTTTCCAGAGGATCCTTTCCAGCTACCACCGCCTCCAGGACATGTGGACACAGCTCAGATGTTTGTATATTTCTAGCAGTTCATGGACCGGCAGCAGGCTCGGCAGGACAGAGGCATGGAGTTGGCTGTCACGACAGCCACAGCTCGACCGGTGGTGCAGCAGCAGAGGACACCAGGGATCGAGCAGTTCCAGAAGATGAGCCCCAGAGACTTCATGGGGACAGAGGGGATCCTATATGCTGACGAATGGATCGAGCATATGGAGGAGATCTTCCGCTTGGCCAGGATTCCGGCAGACCTTCAGATCGAGGCCGTAGCTAGCCGGATGCGAGATCTTGCTCGCACCTGGTATCAGTCGGACCCCAGGGTGGGGGTACCAGGGCAGACTTGGGAGCAGTTCAGGGGCTTCTTCAAAAAGAAGTTCTTCCCAGATTCAGCAGTCAGAGCCTTGGAGACACAGTTTGAGAGCTTGGTCCAGGGGAGCCTCTCAGTTGAGGAGTATGCGGGAGAGTTTGGCCGTCTCGGCAGGTTTGTTGAGGGGTTGAGCGAGACGGCGAAGGCCCAGAGGTTCCGGAAGGGTCTGGTCAAGGAGGTCAAGTCCCTGACCAAGGGGAACCGAGATGCTACGTTTGAGGAGATCTTAACGGGAGCCCTGCTAGAAGAGGATGATCTTGAGCTTAGGCTCAAGAGAGGGAGAGACCCAGTTGGGGGCAGTAGCAGCAGCGGGGGCCAGGCCAAGAGGCCTCATTTTCAGCACCAGCAGTCGAGGCAGTTTTAGCCGCAGCCGATTCAGCAGAGGCCGGCTCACCAGCAGCAGTTTCAGCATCAGGCACCCAGGCACCAGACAGTCAGTTGCACCTTCTGTAAGAAGCCTGGGCATGTCTTCAACGAGTGCAGAAAGAGGCTCGGGAGGTACCTTCTTTGCGGAACGGCAGATCACCAGCTGAGGGATTATGCCAGGTCTGGGGGACGAGCAGCCCAGGAAGGAGGAGCCAGAGCAGCAGCAGGCCAGCAGCGGGGACCAGCCCTGCCGATGCAGCAGCAGAGGTTCGTCCAGCACCAGCAGCAGGCCAGGGGAGGCCAGTAGGGGAGAGCTTTCGCCATGGCAGCTGAAGATGCAGAGGTGACTGGAGAGCTGATTGCAGGTTCGATTCTTCTCGACTCCAGTCCAGCATTTGCATTGTTTGATTCTGGTGCATCGCATAGCTTTATTTCAGTATTTTTTGCAATTAGACACGGTATCATAGCTGAATCGTTGCCTAGGACTTACAAGATCACGACCGGGGGTGGTATTATCCTCGTGAGTGATGTTTGTAAGGGTCGGAGAGTAGTTTTGGGAGGCCATGAATTGGAGGTGAGCCTGCTCGTAATGCCATTGCCGAACTACGATATAGTACTAGGCATGGATTGGTTGAGCAGGCACCACGCCAGCATCGATTGCAGAGGGGGTAGAGTTCTGTTCAGAGCGCCAGGGGAGCCAGAGTTCGAGTACTCCAGACGTCAGGCAGAGCAGAGCAGCGGAGTCTTCTGTGGAGTCTCGGTCGAGGAGCAGACGATTCTACACCCTTGATAGCAGAGTATATGGATGTTTTCCCGGAGGAGTTGCCGGGACTGCCACCAGACAGGGACATAGAGTTCTCGATAGACTTGGTTCCAGGAGCGGAGCCCATTTCTCAGTATGTCTATCGGGTGAACAACAGCGAGCTGGTGGAGCTAAAGAAGCAGGTGGATGAGCTACAAGACAAGGGCTTCATCCGCTCGAGTTCGTTGCCATGGGGTGCACCAGTATTGTTCGTGCCGAAGAAGGATGGGTCAGTACGCATGTGTATTGACTATAGGGCACTCAACAACCTCACGATCAAGAACCGATACCCACTGCCGCGAATCGACGATCTGTTTGACCAGTTGAGCGGAGCTCGGGTATTTTTCAAGATTGATCTGAGGTCGGGATATCACCAGGTGAAGGTGAAGGGGGAGGATATTCCCAAGACCGCTTTCAGGACGCGGTATGGACAGTTCGAGTTTTTGGTTATGCCGTTTGGGCTAACCAATGCACTAGGTGTGTTTATGAACCTTATGAACAAGGTGTTCCATCAGTATTTGGATCAGTTTGTGGTAGTGTTCATAGATGATATCTTGATATATTTCAAGACTGAGGAGGAGCACGAGAAGCATTTGAGGATAGTGCTGGAGGTTCTCCGGAAGGAGCAGCTCTACGAGAAGCTCTCCAAGTGTGAGTTCTTCCTAGACCGGGTAGATTTCTTGGGACATGTGGTGACTGGAGATGGTATCTCAGTTAACCCCAAGAAGATTGTGGCAGTTGAGGCATGGACAGCGCCGACTTCAGTTGCAGAGATCAGGAGCTTCCTGGGGCTGGCAGGATATTACCGAAGATTTGTGCAGGATTTCTCTCGGATTGTAGAGCCGTTGACACGGTTGACCCGGAAGGATGCTGAGTATGTTTGGTCAGAGGAGTGTCAGGCAGCTTTTGATGAGTTGAAGAAGCGGTTGATGACAGATCCGATTCTGACGTTGCCTTCAGGATCAGGTGGATTCACTATTTATAGTGATGCTTCAGGGAAGGGGCTGGGTTGTGTGTTGCAGCAGCACGGGAAGGTAATTGTCTATGCTTCCAGGCAGTTACGTCCCTATGAGAAGAATTACCCTACCTACGACCTGGAGCTGGCAGCAGTGATTTTTGCTTTGAAGCTGTGGAAGCATTATCTGTATGGTGAGCGGGTGGAGATCTTCACAGATCACAAGAGCCTTAAGTATGTGTTCACTCAGAAGGAGTTGAACATAAGACAGCACAGATGGCTGGAGTTGATGAAGGATTTTAACATCCTACTTCAGTACCACCCAGGGAAGGCCAACGTGGTTGCCGATGCCTTGAGCAGGTATCCGACAGCCATATGTTTGACCATGGATCGGCATTTGCTTGCCGACTTGGAGAGCCTTGGGATTGAGGTGATTGTGCCGGGAGTGCAGATACAGCTGTAGGGGATGTAGATACAGTCAGACTTGGTGGACAGGTTCAAGGCGGCCCAGTTCGAGGATATGGCTTTTCAGAGCATCAGAGAGAAGATCAGTATAGGAGTGGGGGATCCTGAGTTTTCACTTGCAGATGATGGTGCCCTGAGGCACGGTGCCAGGTTATGTGTGCCTAGCGGGGAGCTCAGAGAGCAGATTATGCAGGAGGCCCACAGATCTCAGTACTCTATACACCCGGGTGCCAACAAGATGTACCGAGATCTGCGGAAGCATGTATGGTGGTCAGGAATGAAGTGGAAGGTGTCCCAGTTCGTAGCTAGGTGCTTGGTCTGTCAGCAGGTCAAGGCAGAGAGACAGAGGCCCGGTGGATTGTTGCAGCCGCTGCCCATTCCCGAGTGGAAATGGAAGCATATCATGATGGACTTCGTATCAGGATTGCCGCGTACTCTAGGAGGGAAAGACGCAATTTGGGTCATCGTGGACAAGTTGACCAAATCGGCCCACTTCTTGCCATTCAAGGTGGGTACGTCTACAGAGAGGCTGGCGGAGATGTACAAGCGGCAGATAGTCAGGATCCACGGAGTTCCGGTCAGCATCGTCTCATATCGGGATAGCTGTTTTACTTCCTATTTTTGGAGGAGTCTGCAGACCAGCTTGGGCACTCAGCTCAAGTTTAGTACTGCATACCACCCCCAGACGGACGGACAGTCAGAACGGACTATTCAGACCCTTGAGGATATGCTGCGGACGTGCGTCCTGGACTTTGGAGGTTCTTGGGAGGATCATCTTTATTTGGTGGAGTTTACCTATAACAATAGTTTCCAGGCCAGTATTGAGATGTCACCTTTCGAGGCTCTGTACGGGCGTAGGTGCCGTACACCCTTATCCTGGGATGATGTTGGTGAGCGAGCTTTGCTGGGGCCAGAGATAATTGTGGATACGGCCGAGAAGGTGAAGCTCATCAGGGACAGACTTCGCGTGGCGCAGGACAGACATCGGCACTGGGCCGATAGCCACCGGAGACCCTTGGAGTTTGAGGTACAGATTAGTGTAGGATTAGATTTAGGTTGTTGTTTGTGATTTTTGATCATGTTTGTTATTTATTTTAATTGAGACCTTGCTTATGATTAGGTCGGAGACCAGGTTTTCTTGAGGATATCTCCGATTCGTGGTACGATACGTTTCGGTGGAGGCGGAACGCTTAGCCCGCGCTTCATCGGCCCTTTCGTTATCAGCGGGAGAGTCGGTGACGTGGCTTACAGGCTAGACTTACCGCCTGTACTTGTAGGGGTCCACGACGTATTCCATGTATCACAGTTGAGACGGTACGTGGCTGACCCTAGCCATGTGCTCGATCATTCGGAGATTGAGGTGGGTCCTTCTCTCAGCTATCCAGAGCAGCCTGTGGAGATTTTGGATCGACGGGAGAAGGTTCTGAGGAACCAGGTGATATCCTTGGTACGCGTCGCATGGAGGCATCATTCTCCAGGAGAGTCTACCTGGGAGCGGGAGGATGAGATGCGTGAGCGGTACCCCTATCTTTTTGGACCGTGAGGTATACTTTCTATCCTTCTCATCAGTTGCATTTCGCCTTTCAATTTCGAGGACGAAATTCTTTTAAGGAGGGTAGATTTATCACTACCACATTCCTAATATGAGGGTATTTTTGTCATTTTGGGGTATTTTAAATTTATTGGAATTAATTAGAATTTATGGGAATTTTTGGGAATTTATTGAAATTGTTTGACTAGGTTGACTTTTGGCTAGTGTTGACTTTGTAGACCTACCTAGAAACTAACCCTGGTTAGTGGGCCATGTTTAGGTTAAGAGACTCTAGTCTAACCTAGCCTAGCACTTGGTTTAAGTCATTTTAGCAAATAGGAATAGAAGTCATAAGTCATGACTTATGATTAGAACCTTTGATAAAATCAATTTAAGTCTTAGCCTTGTAGAGTGGCCCAAAGCCCAAGAATACAAAACCCTAGCCTAGACCCACTTGGCCGGCCACCATATCCACCTAGGGAACCCAACTCTATAAATACTCTCTTAGTTTAGGGTTGCCTCTTTTAGGAAAGCTCAAGTTTAGAAGGAGGTGAGTTCTCGTCTTCATTAATTCACCATAAATTCATTTTAGGTCCTAAAATCCTCAAACTAATTGCAATAGTTTTTAATACTGGTATACTTGCTGTTGTTGGAGTTTTATTTCAGTTTGGTATTGATTTGTTGGATTGGGATATCAAAGTGAGGAGCTAACAAAGGACCCTCTCCATTGAAACTTCACATTGAGGTATCTCTTTCATTTCTCCATGAAATTTCATGTAGTCTTCGCCAATAGGGAGCCCTAAGAGTCCCCCTAATGCCTGGATAAGATTCGTGTCATGTGTCAGTGCTTTCGTGTCCGTTCTGGACACGTATCAGAGCATAGGCTGTAGTGTTTGTCGAAATGCCTCAAAGGGCATTTCGATCTTATTCGTGCAATGTTTTTGAATAGAAAAGTAATTTTTATCACTTATTATTATTTCCTAATCTTCTGTGGTAATTATGGTGTCGGTTTGTGTCAGATTCACGGCTTGGATACGTGCCGCACACAGCACGCACGGGTCACTGGGATCCCCTGCTGTTCGGGGGCTCTGGAGGACACGACACATATTATTATGACACGAGACTCGACACACGCCATAAGGCTATGACACGACACGCCACGTGTCAAGTCTCATGTGTCCACATGGCGTGTCGAGAGTGATATCAGTGTCGTACTGAATTCACACTGTGCAGTACACACGTGAAATAGTGCACTGACACGACACTCTAGGACTCAGTGCAGGTGCTTAGACACTTAGCTGGATACTAGGTGTACCTACTGACACGAGCACGAGACACAGTAGTGTCCTGTGTCATGCACACGACACGAGTGCACGTGTGCACGAGACAGTGCACTGGACAGTGCACTGTTGTGTCTGTTATGAGTTTTCGTTGTTCTTGACACGTCGTGTCCACTTGGGTGGACACCATTGCATTGTGGGACACATATATGATATATTTTTTGGTTACCAACTATTGGTTTAGTAAATTAGGTCGAATTGGTTGGTTAAACTCCTTTTTCCAATTTTTTCTGATACATGTATGAACAGAAATTTTCCAGTTTGTATCCATGAGCTTTGGCATCAAATTTAAACCAATTAGATACTGTTAATGATTAGTTTTATTCCCTAATATGTTACTCCTATGTGTAATCTAACTGTGGTTCGAATTTGGGTTGATTTGGTTGTATTTTGGGTTCGAAATGGGGTGTTTCAAAACCTGAAACTTTTAGGACTGAAACTGGGATTGATACATGGATTGATTTCCTGCCTTTTCTTTTTTCTGTTCCTGTGAACACTTAATTTATACACACACACACACTGTTCTATATTGTTCACTGTCCATCTAATACAAAATCTGAGATTAGGGGATTAATCTGAAACTGGGTTTGGGTTTGGTTATACAGGACCTGAGTTTGGCTTAACTGTTGCCTTGTTTTCTTTTCATTATTGATTCCTGCACAATAAACATATGCACACACACATGATTTTCCTTCCTGCCTTCTATTTCCTGTACAGTTATGCATATGGATTCTTCTTTCACTGTTCTTCAATATTTTTTTTTTACTGTTTTGGACTGTTAATTGTCCTTACAGTTTTGTTGTTAGCTGATCTTTGGGACTGAATATTTAAGTCCAGGATTATACTTTAGCACAGCACTCTTCACTTTGTTCACTGTCACTTACACTGTTGTATTCTTCACTGCCTTGTTTTCCTGCAAACATACATGAACACACACACATATTCTTCCTTTACTTCACTGTTGTAAACTCTTGCCTTGTAATTCCTGGACACTGCCCACATACACACACTGCCTCTTTTTACTGCTCTGTACTTCCTGTCCACACATACATAGTTCCAACATAATACACACACAAGCCTATTTGTTCCTGCACACTTAATTGCCAATGCACATCACACACTACCTTCCTGTTACACACCCTTATATTACCCTGTTGCACACACATTATTCCTACACACACACACACACCCACACTAGCTCTTCTCTTTCCTAATTTATGAGCTTTACATGTGTAGGCCATTCAATGTGTAGATGTGTGATTTGTATGAAGTGCCTATATATATATATCTATATATAATTTCCTTGTTAGTTATGATGTAGTTGCATTAGCCTAGATTGTATAAATGTGTGTGAGTGCAAATATATATAGATATCTATACCTTCCTTGTTAGCTATGTGGTAGATTTTACTTAGCCTAGTTGTGTATAATTGTGATGCTAATGTATGGGTGTATAGTGACTTGTGACTTGTTAAAGTATTCTAGATTTAGCTAAGTCTTGTGAGGACTAGTATAGGCTGCTTAGCTTTGATAGGAATGGTGCTAGCTAGTAGGGATTGGAGTAGCCTAGTTAGACTCAACTAGACTTGGTTGACCAGAATTGACCAAGAGTTGACTTTGGCTTAGAATGAATTAGAATCATGTAGAATGCATAGTAGGACTCCATTTTGATATTCTGGACTTGTTGTGACTTGTGCTGTTCTGATTAGGAGCCAGACACCCCTCCTTGGACAGTACGATTCATATCGGACACTCAGTTACAGGCGAGTACATTCTCTGATCATTTCATATCCTGCTTAGAATTATTTCCTGCATTAAATTACTTTACTTGTGCTGTCACGACATTATCACGGATTAGTACTATACGGATCTCTTCATGCGATGTTATCCCCTCGGGAGCATCGGGTACATTGTGTCATCACTACAAAAAAATAGCTAAATAGCGACTGAAATTTCAGTCGCTAAAATGGACATTTTCATCGGTAAAACGATTTAGCGACTAACTGGCGACTACCATTTTTAGTCGCTAAAAGCAACGTCGCTGTTCAATTTTAGTCGCTAGTTAGTCGCTACAGCAACTAACTTTCGACTGAAATAGCGACTAAAAATAGCGACTAACTATCGACTGAAGAGTTAGTCGCCGACACAGCGACGAACTTGCGACTACATTGCGATGAACTTACGATTATAATGGTTACAGTTGATATCTAGCGACTGACATGTTTAGTCGTTGGTTAGTCGCTGGATAGTCGCTGGTTAGTCGCTTCTATTATTTTTTTTGTTCATTTTTTTTAGTCGCCGGTTAGTCTCTATTCCATCGTTGAATCATTTATTTTTCCTAAATTTGTAGGAATCATGCTATGCACATCCTGTAAGAGTAATATAAACAAGTCCACAACACACATAAATACAATGCAAACAGTTTTAGCACCACAATAATTACCAATAATATAAACAAAAATAATAACATACACAAAGTACATAAACATAAAAACTAAAAATATATATATCATAGTCATGTCCAATATGTCCAACATCAACCATACACCATCTATACAAAAAGATAAACTAGTACAACAATCACAAAACAATATGTCCAACATAAACCATACACCAATTCCCTAATATGTCTCAGCTGTCTCTGGAAACCGAACATCATGGTGGTCATCTGCTCCATAGTGAAAATGTCAATAAGAGTAGCATTTTCCTTCCGTCTCTACTACTTTTTCACGTCTCCTCTTATTACGCTTTCTTTTTGAAGCTGTCGACCCTTCCAAGATGAAACAGAGAAAGTAATGACCACAGAATTCTAGGGTAAACATCACATTGTGTCGTTTCTTTGACCAAGCTAACTCTGTTAAATAAAAAACTGTACTGCAGGAACTCTGAATGGGAAAATGAATTAAGTGCAGTATTATAGTCATGAGTGTTAAAGAAACTCACTTGTTGAGAGAACAGTAAAGGTAGTTCTAATATTCACTTGAAAAGCCCTTTCCACAGGGTTTTCTTAGCACTAATGTAGGAAGAACTTTGTGGATCCATGATATAAAAAAATAGTCGATATTCCTCATATAAGCTCACTGGCTTTAACTAAATCCATGTCATGCTATTAGCAGAGATATACTTGATCACAATCTATAAATACTGATGAATTTTGTCATTTTCAATAGTTTTGGCAGAAGGAGGCAACGAGCTTGAGGCAGCAGTTACAGAGCTTACAAGAAAATCACCGGTACAGTCTTTCTATCTAATGAAAATCAAACTTTGGTGTCTATAAGCTAGTGAAAATGTTGCATTGCAAAAAATTAAGGATTTTTATATAAGAAATTGATGGAAAATATTACATAGTTGGCATATTAATTGCAACAAATTCATTATACAATGACCCCTTACATAATGACAAAATAAACTACAATTTAGCAAGAAATATGACTTTATCATCTAAGCAAGAATGAAATACAAAATTACTCGTCTTCATATCTATCATCTCTTATATACAATTAAGCTTCTTTTACTAATAGTTGGCATATGAGGTTATTCATAGTTCTACATGCGATTGTTTCAAGACACTTTGAAGTTACCTTACCAAATATGGAATTATAACAGTAGACTTATATAACAGTTCAGCTAGTATGTAGGCAAATTAATTATTTAACTGATTTTAAATGGTCATATCACTCAAAAGGAAATCTACTCTTTCTTTTACACCATGGGAGAAAATACTGGGAAAAAAACTAGTATAATCACCTAAGAGAATCTTAACTGAAAAAGAAACGATATTTACTTACTTCATCTGATCCTAAGAATTTAGAAATAAATACTGGATAAATTCAATACTCGACCTACAAGTTGAGTTACCCTTCCTGCACAAGTTCAAACAAAGCATGTGAGTGAACAATCTGCATTGATAATTGCAATTAGTAGGTTGAGAATGACAGTTGTCGCTGTGAAAGCCACTTGTCCAAGGGTAAGTGAGTGGGTGGTCTTTCTATGAAATAAAAAGTGGAACCTAGATGAACATTTTGGGTTCTTCTCGGGGGTCTACTTAACAGAGCTGAATGGAAGAAAAGAATTTAAACAGCTGATACATCGTTGTGACTTGTTGGTTCTTCTAGGAAGTCTACCGAATACCATTTAAGCTCATTTTATAATGTACAAGTGACGAGATACAAAAGAATAATGACATCTATGCATTCTTTGTAAAGGGATAATGACATCTACGCATTCTTTGTAAAAGGATGCTATAAGAGGATGATGGCATATTCAACCTTTTACTGTGTTTTCTTGATGCCTATACACATGATCCTTCTTAATTTAAAAGGATGAAAATGTGAAATGACATATAGAGCATTTTCTACCTTTTACTTAATGGTTGCAGGCAATTGATGGGGGAGGAGCTTTCTGGATTGGGCGTTAAAGACCTGCAAGATTTAGAAAACAAGCTAGAAATGAGCCTACATGGTGTCAGAATACAGAAGGTACAAGAACGGTTACCTCCCTTGTCAACTACTCACTAACCGGCGTTGACACTTATCTGCAGAGTTCTAATGTGTTATTTTACTGTTGTAGGAACAACTTTTAACAAATGAAATTCAAGAACTTAATCAAAAGGTTTCGGCAAATATTTTACTATCATTATTCATTACTCTAAAAGTTAAAGAATATGTTATTCAAAGAATCTTGAAATGTTCAGGTTAGGTATGCTATCTTGATCATAAGAAACTTTACCTGTCTTTCCTTTTCTCACGGTATCTCTGTAAGGATGCATGTCTATTTGTTGGACCCTCTGTTGCAAGTAAGATAAGCATAAGTTGGGATCTAAAAACAAGAGATAAGAAAAACTGGTTATAAGCCACCCAAAGAAAAGAACCAACAACAACAACGACAAAGCCTTTATCCCTGTTTTTTTTCTTTGGTCAGGTTGGCTATAACAGACATAAATACCAACTTCTAATGTGAAATTTTCATAGAAGATGATTTTTAACTCTTCTTTTAATGTCCTAGCAGTAGTCAAACGGGAGAAGATAGTAGGGAAACTAGAGGATCTAATAACGACCAAGACTGACAAAGGATCCTGGCTAAGTTTATAACGCACACTAGAAAGCATAATAGAAAACTAATGGATGAGTAAGACTCATTTCTATGAAGAACAGTTATACAGAAGGAAAGGGAAACAATTGAATACATCAACATACTGGCTAGGAAGAATGGATACTAGCGATGTTCACTTGTTGCTGTGTCTGTTTTTGTATCGTGCCGTATCAGTGTCCGTGCAACCTAAGGTTATAACACCAAAGAACGCAACTTTACTAGCGTACATCCATAAAGATGCAGAATACACACAATCCAATACTCTCTCACATAAGCCTAACTTGATTAGCATTTCTCCAATAAATAAAGACTTGCATGAATGATAAACTTTTTTGCAAAAGAGAAGGCAAAACTATGTAAAAAGAAGAGGCTTATACATTTACTATATAGCATGCCAAGAAAAATATTAGATAAGTAAAATGCTGACTCTCCACTAACGAAAAAGTATACCCATACGCATGTAGAAAAGTGATGTGTAAGTGAAAGAGATTCCTAATGAATATATATTGCTAGACTTGATCAAAAGCAACAGGTAAGTGTAGATTCTAGAGAAAATAAAAATATCTCAGCTAATTATCAACATAATGATAGGTGGCCTGGTTTGCCAAGGCATTAACAGGCCTAAGGAGAAACAGAAACGGTTGAAAATATATACCAACATAAAGATTTGCTATTTAAAAGGTTAAAGTACCTGACCAGTTTAGTCAGATTGATCAGAAAAAAATAAAGTTCTAGGAAGAACAACGATGAGAAAACATTATGGGGTATCAACTAAAAGCAGCAGTCAACATAAAGTCGAGAATTTGTAAAATATTATTGCTTCGTCATCATAGGCATTCGCCTTGCCACAGAGTTAGCAGCCCTCGGGAGCAAAGGGAAAAGGTTGAATCTAACCATTGAAATGGTTATCTCATGAAAAGACGAACAAGGTAAAGTATTTTCACAGATGTAAGAAATAGAACAACTTTTCGGATACTTTTAGAACATTTAGGGATTTTAGAGCATTACATAAGTAGTCATCCTTGGCCAAGGTCCTTCATCAAAGGCTTTACGAGCAGCATGCACAGCGCGGTTGATATCTTCTGCATCCCCTTATGAAACACGCCTAATTACTTCCCCAATCCGAGGATCCAAGGTTGGAAAAGTCTTTCCTGAAGCAGGCCAATTTCAACCCATTATAGACTGTGCTTCCAGGAATACTAGAGACTGCTATGTGAAAACGTGGATCGATTGATTAACCAATGTACATGTGATTTATTTTGACTAGTGGAGTAATCAGTTCTTCGACTGCAGCAGCAATGGTGAACCATTGAATCCCCGACGCAATGTCTAAAGGAAGAAATTCATAAAAAGGTATATACATTTACATACTGTCAATATCCCTTCCCATAGCAAAGTTAATACGAACAAAGACCAACTTCTCTCCTCAATCACAATCTCATTAACTTACTAATATAGGCAATCATTGAAATACTTCTGACTGAAGAGAAATAAAAATCATAGTATCATACACATACAACTTTCTTCCTAAAATACTCTAATATCTGGAAAAAAATGTTCTCCCAATGATTAGAAAGAAAAAAAATGTTCTCCCAATGATTAGACAAAATGTGGAATGTCCTTTACTTATAAACATGTGTTTCGATGACCACCTACAACCTAAGATTTAAATTTTTTGGATAATCAAAGATTATGCTTAGGGATACAAGACATGTATACTTGCTATGAGATAGCAATCACAAAAGTAGGCTACGTACTTGAAGCCAAGGGTGAGAAAAGGTGCGAGAGTACAAACAGTGGAGTTAGAATGTACTTGTGTTAGAATTCGTGGCTTTTGAGATGCATATGAATTATGGTATCCATCATATGCCACCCTACTACAAGTATATATAAGTTAATTGAACATGAAGAAGTGAACTGCCTTTGACCTTTGTGAACCTGGCCAGAGAACACAGATCAAAAGCAAAAGTCACATTCCATATGTTGCAACTATCTGTTTGATATAGATTAGGCTATTTCTAGATAAAAGGGCGTCACGGTGCCACGAGGCTCTAGATCAGGAGAGTGTCAAGTTAAATGAAGTCTTCTCAACTATGTTGCACGGACACAAAAAAATGATGCCCGTCTTCGTATCATGTCGGTGACCATACTCGTGCAACATTAGTAACTACTTAGTTACCTATTTGAAAATGTATGTATCTTGTATTCATATAGTGTTCGTATTTGTATTTTTGCAACATAGCTAGCCAAGAATATGTCGAGAGACTGTTTCCATAACTCGAATCAATATCCTCCAAGATGCAAGCATCAAGAACTCTTGTCATGCCAAGCAACAACCTCTAGGCTATTTATAGATAGTAATTTAAATTCCTTGTGCCCCTTTAATTATGGAAAGCAGACATCAGGTCCAAAAACAAAAATAGCTCAGATTTTGTAACCTTTGTAGGCAGCCCTGGTTGTCATTAGTCCAAAAAGAGGAGAGAGTATTGGTACTTAAAACTTACCTTAGCAGAGAATACAGTAAGCGAATCGACAGTTTCCAAGGACTTGGCACTCTCGGGGATGACCCGGTGTAGGAGGCAGATCATAGAGACGAACTGGCCCAGATTCAAGGAATCTCCAACGAACATCATACGCTTTCCGCGAAGCATTTCGAGCATCAGAGTGGCGTTAAAGCTGCAAAATGTGAAACAACAACTCAATCAATACAATGAACTGGTACATGTCGTTAATATCACATAACTTGCAAATAGTAGCTCGATTCGCATCAAGAGCAAGTCAATCAGTACAATGAATGGATACATGCTGTTAATAGCACATAATTTGCAAGTAGTAGCTTGATTCACATCAATAGCAAGCTGTAATGTGAAATGTTGAGTGAGCGTCCAAAATGGTATCAGAGAAGCGTATCACATATGAACTTGAGTTATTTTTTTTTACCTTGGCTTCCTTTATCACGATGGACTAATTTCTTGAATTTTATTTGGCTAGATGTAGCATTAGTCCTCGTTGATGTAGCAACCCATATGAGCTTGCACAGTTGGCACCGAAACAAAGGAAGTTGTGGATCCATTTCCCCCTTCACTTCAGCTTCAGGAGTGCTGCCTCAATTGGGTGGCTTCATTGTCAGGAGTGACAGCTCATTTCCTAAGAACTTTCTTGATAACCAATTGAGGACATATATACAATCAATGAACCCAATTTTATAATGTTGCTGAAGTTGTCAGATGCTTTCCTTTAACTTTTTTAACTGAACCTTCTGAACATGGCTGATGGACATACAAAATGATCTGCAAAATAGTCTATACTGAGCCACCTCCAATAGTCCATGACTTTATAAATCAAACTATAGTGGGTGCTCTCCACCTTTGTTATAAAAATCTGCTGCAGTTATCAATTTATGGGAATAGGTAAAAGGAGGTTCTTAATTTTTGTAGCTAAGATGGCTTTTTGTAGTGCTTAGAAAGAATTACCTTGGACGAGGCGCCAACCCAAAGACTTATTTAGGATCATGGTTTTTCTTTTTCATTTTTCTCCCAAACAAGATAAAAGAGCATAAGACCTTTTTATTGTCATCATTGTCTATTGACTCTATGTATATGGGATATGAATACAAATACAGTTACCACAATTAGGCCAAGCCAGAATTCAAGAGGTTAGCTAAACCATCAAAATAAAGTTTTACACAGTGTGCAACTAACAAAGTGTGTTCTGTATCAATCACTCGCAACTTCAATCTCCTTATAATTATATATTTATATAAAATTTCCATATGTTATACTAATTTCATTTAAAGTTACAAATTATGGATCTAGATGAGCCTCTTTCGATAAGTATTGAGAAAGTATATACAAACTTACAAAGCCACGTGAAATAGCAGAAAAAGGAAATAAGTCGAACCTTCTTGACGCGTTTGGACCTGCAGATGTGGAAAGGTACTCCTTGAGGTTACAATGGAGAAGTAGTTGAGAAGGTTGTTCTGAAGCATTCACTGAAGTTTAAATTAGAAAAGGAGGGACTGTGACAAAAGGAAGAAGAAAAAACAAAATAATTTATAAAGTCCTTGGATGATCCTTGTTCAACCAAGTATTCAACCAAATATCATTAATAGCTACATAGTTTGTAATTACTTGTTCGTGATAATTTATAAAGTCCTTGGATGATCCTTCAAGCAAGCATGGTATATAGACTGCTTCAAAGAATTGAGCATGTGTGTACATGTGCCCATCTGCACGCCTGAGTTGTGTGCATATAGTTTACATACAGGTAGCAATCAGTTTGTTAGTACTCTATAGTACTATGTGACAAGGAAACTAACAGTAAGCTTGGCATATATCAATAGAATAATACTAAGGACATCATCAAAATTAGGAGACTGCAACATTTCTGAGATAGAAACCCTCCCTTCACACTGGTACAAAACAAGAATCTTCTGCCCCCAATCCATAAAATGTACTCGCATTTGGTGGAATACCATATGACTTTAGAGTTTCTGATACAGAACTTTATGAAATTGACATGTAACTGTGCTTGAAAATCACTTTATGAAAAGAAGCTGTTGAAAGAAGCAGCTCAATAAATGTTACCAATCGATTTCATCCTCGTCCTCTTCTTCTTACAGAAATTAATTTATGCATCAAGAACAAATAATATCAAGAAAAAATGACAAGCCCTAAATGACATGTACCCTAAATTTGCTTGAACAATAACATCAAGAATAAATGAGAAGCCCAGACCAAGCCCTATATTTATGCATTTAGAAGAACATTTTAGAAAACTTAAAAACTAAAAAAACCTATAGATTTTTTTATACCTAAAACCGGTGAAGGGAAACGGAGCGTCGACGTTGTAGCGGCGGAGGGAGAGGCGTCGACGCTACAACGGCGGAGGGAGAGACGACGGAGGGAGAGGCAACGGAGGGAGAGGCGGCGGAGGGAGAGGCGGCGGAGTGGAGGATGTAGAGTGAGAGGCGACGGAGAGAGGCTGTGGAGTGGCATCGATAGAGTGGTTGTGGAGAGGCATCTCGAGAGGAGTCGGGAGAGTTTTGGGGGGAACGATCGAAAATAATAGGAGGGAGAGAAAAATTTAGAAAGAATGGGGTTCCTCACCGACTGAACTTTTAGTCGTTCCCTATGAGTCCACAAATATAATAACAAATCTACTAATTATCGACTAACTTTTCAGTCACTAGAATAATACTAGATAGCCCCCGACGTCTTAGCGACTGACGTGCGACTCCCAGTAAATTGAATTTAGAATTCGTAGATATTTAGTCGTCAATTAGTCGCTGATATAGCGACTAATTTCCTTCAGTCGCTAGATCAGTCGCTAATTTGCCATATTTTTGTAGTGCATATGCGTTTCACTTTCATCATGTACTCCTGTGCTTTCATCATACATGTATACTCTTGTGAACCATGTACTCTCATGTTCACAGAGCCTTCATGTATACTATCATGTGCACCCTGTATGGGCCCCCATGTGATATCATGTACAATAATATAACCTGCTTAGATCCTTGTATATTAATTGGGGAAACGAGGGAGTGCTAGTAGTCATGTGAACAATTCTATAGTAGTGTAGATCATGTACAACTCTTTAGTGTAGATCATGTACAAATCTGTTCCGTTCACATGTGCTATCCTGTACTCTGACTCACTAGCCACTGTTAGTTCCTTACTTATAGTAGATATTTCTATTACAGTTCTCTCTCTATTTACATACTGTATTCTTCAGCACTTGTATCTTACTTTACTGCATGTTTATATTTTCTAACCTGCTATGAATTGTTGAGATGTACTGTGCTCGCTCCTGTCCTGACTGGACCTGTTGAAAATATTACAGAGGACGAAGAGGAGGCTTGCCTGGACACCTATTACGGGGCAGCCTTAGATGACACCTGTGAGCTGGACTCTCAGGAGGATCCAGCAGTAGCTGAGGACTTTCCCCCGACTGCCTAGACTAGATTAGCTAGCTTGTTTTTCATTTGTAGTCTTGAGACATGTTCTAGTTAGACTCTTATTTGGAGATCAGTTGTATATATTCTTTTATCTGAGACCTTGTACTGCTGGGATTATCTTAGACTACTGTTTTATCTATTTCATTTCCTTGAGTTCTATTCATATTGTGCTATATCTTCCTTAGTTGTGATTGAGTTTCTATTGCTATGTCACCCCCATTCGGGGAGTATAAACTGTTTAGATATTTATATTGCTAGATGTTGTGACCTAGGACAGCGTTCTACCGCCGACACTGCGGCGTAGGCTGGACGTATTCACGTCTCGTGCCCTTACTCTAGGGTGCGGGTCGTGACAGCACACGAGATCGGTCCCGCTACTTAGGAGTCTTGCTATGTCTCGACAAGGAAACGCACGAGACTGGTCCCGCTACTTGGGAGTCTCGATAAGTCTCGCACACGAGATCGGTCCCGCTACTTGGGAGTCTCCATAAGTCTCGATAAGGAAGTACACGAGATCTGTTCCACTACTTGGGAGTCTCGATAGGAAGTTGGAAAGCATGGTCATGAATAAGGAAGGACTTGGTAGATCGAGTCGAGTCTTGCATGGTCATTGGAAAACTTGTCGACAAGGTGTAGTCTTCGCGAATGATCGCCGGGGCACCGGGATCATGTCGGCCCGGGAGAAGCGAGACGGCTCAAAGTAGGATGCTGGATAACCGCATGGGAGATTTGGCACCTCCGGGCTAGCTACCCGCAGAGGGACGGTCACATATCCCTGAGCCGGGTTTAAGATAGATTGACATTGCTAGTGACCACTCATATAGATGGGTTGGCAGAATAGCGACAAACCGCATGTATGCCTTTGGATTGAGTCTAGAACTTGAATGCATGTCTAGTCGGTAACACAATGTCTGGGCCTAAGATTAGGTTACAGTATAGGCACCGTGCTTGGCCCGATACTTGGCGTCGGGATATTCATGAAATCGATACTATGTTTCACAAAGTCTTATTTAAGCTGGGTTATGAGTCGAACAGGTAGGCTGCAAGGCGGTAGCATGGATAAGTCTTAATAATTTGTGAGACACGGCCTCAATCTTGATACACGAACATGTCTAAGCAAGGTCTAGAGGCACGACCAGCATGAGTCGTCCCTTTGACGTTGTTGGCACGAGAATTGGTCTAGAGGCACTTGAGTTTAAGTGAAAGTCTTGGCACGGCCGAGTTCGCATAAGTTGCTCCTCGGCGAAGCACTGTCTCGAATATGTTGAAGTCACGAATAGAGTATGGCACGATCCTGCCATCCCGAGTTGAAGTCGGTCAAGTACATAAGCGATGAGACACTGCCTCGATTGAAATATATGTTGGCATTATAGCACGATCATGTCATGGCGCATCGGTTTGGTCAGGCGTCGTAGTCTTAAAACTGATCCTAAGGCAAGACTAGAAAGAAAATCGTAAAGGGACTTGTATTGCACAAAATAAATAAACGTGTCGGTTATGTATGGATGGGCGATGAGCTCACTCCACCAGTACAGTTGAGTACTCACACCCATACAGTTTTTATGTGCAAACACAGGTAGAAGCTCGTGGCGCGGAGCTCGCTTGGATGCGTCGAGATACAGAGTTCCTTGGTGACTCAAAGCGTGCAGCCGCGTGAAGTCATGACTTATACGGGACATAATGTATGGACATTGCCTTCCGAAGCTTCTGTTGGCTCAAGCATCGTATCGAGAGATGAGAGAGAGCAGAGTGACTTCTATAATGAGAGAAAAGTAAAAATAAGAGACTTGTAATCATGGTCTTGTGCCTATTGTAATCTGATTGTTAAATATCAATAAAGAGCTCTTTTGTATAACTTGTGTTTTGCCTTTAAATTTCTGCTGCATGTTTCAATATTTCTGCTTGGGACTTCTGTGGGACGACCACGTCACCACCGCTGTAATCGACCGTTATGAAACTGCCTTGCATGAGCGCAATCTAGGCACGTGTGGCATCATGCCTTAGCGAGGACGATCGCACCTACGGGAGCGGGGCGTGACATAATGGTATCAGAACACGACTTACGTCCTTGGACTTCAAGTCGATTCTCTCAGTTTGAAAGCTCGTCGTTAATAAGGAGTGTGCGCTCTCTCTCAATGTCCTGCGGCATGTCCACACAATAAGTCTAAATATTTTCAAAGCTTGTATAAGAGTTCAATCAAACGCATCGGTAGGCCATCGCCGGACGTATCGGTAGGCCTTTGTGCCGAACGATTTCGAACTTGACTCGATAGAAAACACATGCTAAAGTTAGCAAGTCGCGTGCGTGCCCAACTAGTCCTACGTCGACATTAGCAAATGAGTGTGCAAACTCGAAGTATAGTCCGTACGGGATGGTTATGCGCACAACCTTTTGGCTAAGTTGTGCCTCGTATCGCAAACCCCGACTTTTTGGTGCAAACGAATCGCAAGCAATATCAAGTATCGCTCGGTCGGGAACGAAGATACACGTAGAGTGTATATCAATAGGAATGCTATTGGACTAACGCTTAGGCGTGCACGAAAGATTGGTTTAGATTTGGGGGAATAGTGCGAACGACTTAGTACGTCGAGATGACGTGAGCAATTACGCTAGGGATTCGTCGAACGAATCCGAAAGATATTTTAGCGAGTGATGCGAATGTAATTGTGGACTAAATTGGATGGCTCGAATCCGAGTGGTGTATGATCTGCCTTGGAAATCATTCGAGCAAAATCGAGAATTAAGGATAACAACGAGTATATCGGCGAGGCGATGCGATCGCGTAAAGCCTTAGAACGTGTCACGCTTAGTTGGTCGTGACTTCGAATGTCCTGAACGAGATGTCATTCGGACAATTTGTGAATGGGCAACGCGAGTTAAAAAAATGATATTGAATCATGATTCAGAACGATGAATAAAAGTGAATGTCTTGATCGAGGAAGCCTAGAGGATCGCATGTGTGATTTCGGATTTGAACGAATAGGATTGTGGTATATCCAATTCGGACAATAGCATCAGTTGCACGACTCGGAGTTCGTTGCAAAGGAAGAACGTCAGGTTAGGTACATCATCCATGGTATTGAGGCGTATCAAAGATCGATGTGTGATAACTTGGGGGTACTCTGATTCGAGGAACGATGATCGTGTAAAATGTTATTGTTCCGATGGATGCTATACTCGGGATGTTGGAAAGTATTAAGGAAAAGATAGACATGGCTCGAGAATTTCCTAGTTGAACGAATGATGTCAGACTATCGAACTGAGATCTTGGCTTGGATGAAAATAAAGTGTTTGGATTTGCTTCATCGATAACCACAATGTTGATATTCTTGTCTTATGCGAGCGCAACTCTAGCCTCGCACATGCGTCGCTCCGATTAGGGCGATCACTCCGCGTGAGCGCTGGTATGGTGATTCATACAGCAGGGGTGATCAAACTTGCATGGCGTAGAAATTTGTATGCATTGACTTATGGTTTGACGCAAAGGTGGACTCGAGGATGGCCCAGTGTGCTTGACGAGTGAACTTGAGGATTGAGTAGGTCCAATCCGTATTTCGAGAATGAATTAGTCTAGACTCGAGCAAGAGTTACGCCCCGATGAGAATGATTATTTTGCGGGAGCGTTGCATGGTGATTTACGAACCACCGTGGATGATCGGACTCGCGTGAGATTGGGGCACAACATATTGTCAAGCTAGATGACCTCGTGATCGAATACATGAATTGGTTAGAATTGGTAATTTGAAATAGATTCAAATATGGGCAACGAGTGCCTTGATACGAATTAGGTGATCGTGCTCGATGTTTAGAAATCTGACTGACGCGATCTTGGATAGAAAACTCCGTACTATCGACTTTGGTTTGATCCTAGGATTGGGATCAGTATTGGCATTATTATTGGAGAACTATGATTCCAATCCTGACGCTGACTTAGCCTTGAGAAATGGCCTAGTGGCTAGGCGAGATGCCCCTATTTCAAGAATTAGCATTCGAGGATTGATCTTGAGGATTGTATTGGATGGATAGAGTGAATCAAGAGTGTGGGAATAGCCCTCATGAGATTCGACTGAACGTGTCGGTTATGTATGAGTGGGCGAGAAGCTCACTCCACCAGTATAGTTGAGTACTGACACCCACATAGTTTTTATGTGCAGGCACAGGTAGAAGCTCGTGGTGCAGAGCTCGCTTGGATGTGTCGAGGCACGGAGTTCCTTGGCGACTCGAAGCGTGCGGCCGCGTGAAGTCAATACTTATATGGGACATAATGTATGGATATTGCCTTCCGAAGCTTCCGCTGGCTCAAGCATCGTATCGAGAGATGTGAGAGAGAGCAAAGTGACTTGTATAATGAGAGAAAAGTGAGCATGAGAGACTTGTAATCATGGCCTTGCGCCTATTGTAATCTGATTGTTCAATATCAATAAAGATCTCTTTTGTATAACTTGTGTTTTGCCTTTAAATTTTTGTTGCATGTTTCAATATTTCTGCTTGGGACTTCTGCGCGACGACCCCGTCAACGCCGCTGTAATCGGCCATGATGAAACTGACTTACACGAGCGCAATCTAGGCTCGTGCGGCATCACGCCTTAGTAAGGACGATCGCTCCTACAGGAGCGGGACATGACATCTGGGAGTGGTGATAAAACACATCGAACGATTCTTCTCTTCATTTTTCTGGGGACATAAGGGTGGCCTCAATAAGCAGGTCTAGGCTAGTTGGCGATCGATTGCGAAGTCGATTGAGGAAGGTGGAATGGGGACTAGAAGCTTAAAGGAGGTGGAAGCACCCTTTGCTATGAAGCTGTGGTGGAAGCTTCAGCGGCAGACCTCCCTGTGGAGTCGATTCATGCGTGCTAGGTACTTTAACCGCTGCGCCATCCGATGCAGGCGAAGGTTAATTGTTCTGCTTCATCTTTTTGGTGCAAAGTGGTCAGGAGCAGAGCACTTTGAGAGTCTAACATTCGCATGGATGCGGGCGGGGGGAGTTTGACATCCTGCGCGAGCGTTGGGTGGGTGATGATCTCCTGGTGCTGGAGCAGGTGGAAATCATTGTTGTGCGCACCTATCAGGTCTAGGAGAGGGACAGGGGATAGAATTTCCCTGCGATCACTGAGAGGCTTGGCAGGTTGCAGTGGAGCGCATTAAGGATTGGGGCGTCTCACTACCACTTTTCTAGAACAAGAATAGTTTTGTCATTTCATAATTGTGTATTTTTTCTTTTTAAATGATGGTTGTATATATTAGTAGGCTAGCTTATTCATTAGTCACGATAGACCCCCATTGAATTTGACTTCACCAATTAGTTAATAAATTAGACTCTAGTCATGACCAAGTTGGATACAAGCCTTAATTAGATCCAAACCACTTAGCCTACTTAAGGACTATCCTAATACTAAGTGTAATAAAGAGTTTAGGGCATGTCTAATGCCTATTTAAAGCTCATAAACCCCAAATGGCAGCCACCATTCATTTAGGGTTTCCACTCATTTCTCTATAATACTCTTCCAAATTGGCTCCTCTTTCTTCCCTTTGATGTGCAAAAGCTTGGGAGAGCTCAAGGAGGCTTGGTGAAGGCTTTAGCAAGGTTTTGGGGGCTCCTTCTTCATTCATCTTCTCCAAATTCGTGGAGCTTAGTATAGGCTATATTCTACATAGGAATAACCTTCTAAACTTGCTTTTCCATGGTTAAATTTCATGCATTCATATAGGAGACCTCTCCCATGACTAGTAGGAAGTAGATTGAGGTCCTAATGAGCCCTATTGGGATGGTTACATAGAGTTTAATGTCCATTTGAGGGAGACTACAAGTTTTGCCGACCAAGTATTTGCTAGAATGTCTAAATGACCTATTTTGTTCTGTTTTTCAGTTTTGTGCTAGGGAATAGTTTGATTACTCATTTTGATAGCTTCTAATGGATTTCTAGTGTGTATACATATATATATATATATATATATATATATATATATATATATATATATATATATATATATATATATATATATATATATGGACAAGTATGTATGAATGTTGGGAGCCATGTATTCACTGTTTGGGTTTCCATTCACTGTTGGATTCCTGAGACAATGAATGTGGACTGTCATTGTGAGAGTGCGAATGAATTGGACATGCTAAGGGAGATGAGTGTTCATATATTGTAGGTATGGATACATGTATAGGTTTATAGTATATGAGAGTGTATATGTGAGGCTCTGTGTTAGTGAGTGTGTCTAGTGAGACAGGGGTTAGGCAAGAGAGTAGGGCAGGTTTTGGGCTGCTGTCATGTGATAGAGAGTGAGGATGAGGAGTTAAGGCCTTTGGCAACAGCAACTAGGCAGCAGATGGTTGCGGCCATTGGCTATTGGCTTGGCCATTGGCAAATTGGTTTTGTTCTTAGTCCTGATAGTAGGGGCTTTGCATTAGCACTGGCCCTATGTTTGATTCAGTGGAGATAAGACCATTTGGCTATGGACCTACTGCATAGTAGCAGCATTCACTTGGCATTGCTGTAGTGACCCAAGCAGCAGGGAGTTTTTTGAGTTCACTGTTTTGAGTTTATGGTTGCTGCATTTGGCTCAACATGATGTTTTGACTTGGCTTGGGTTTTATATTGTTGTTTGGCACAAGCAGCAGTTGAGTGAGGCCATTTGGCCATGGGTATTTTTCAGGAGTGAGTGTCTAGGTATTTAGGTATCTGACAGTAAGAATTTGGAGCCAACGGACTCAGCATCCCAGTAATAAGTAGCCAGCATTAGGAGTTTGATTTTCGAATTCATGATGTTACCTTCATAACTCTCTTAGTCACCTGAATATATATTACAGGTAACCCAACCAGCTCTAACTTGTTTTCTTTTAGTTCAATAGCCATCGTGTGGATACCTTGTGATAGAAAATATGCCATCATAGTAGAATGACTCACATAGACTTAATATTTTATTGAGGAGCCTAGACGACACAGACAATCCAAATTTTTTGTTGTTGCAGACACCAAATACACTAGCGCATGCCTAATTGCTGCCCTGCCATGCTGCTGTGTCTATATCCTGTCCCACTAGTCTAAGTAACTTAGCTGCTCAGACTTTTATCCCTGATCGGAGATCTGAAACACTATTGTGGCATATCTTTTCACCAACTGAGTTACTTAGTTGTGTGGGTGTAATAGCTCCCATGGTCAGTATGATGGTTCTTCATCTATATAAGATAAGGTATGAGAGTGTTTGGGGAGTGAGTGTCAGTGTGATGTTAAGGGAGACCAGGAGAGTGAGCTCATTTGATTACATGTGACGGAGTGAAAGCAATGTGGAGTGCCAATGGTGTTGGCCTTAGAATAGTAACTGCCAAAGTGACAGTATAGTATGAGTTGAGCGAGCCAATAATTGTGCCAAATGTGAGTGTTAAGTGAGAGTAAGAGAGTTTCATGGTTGAGTGTTAGAGAGTGTGTTAGTATTAGATGTTAGTTCTGTGGATGTGAGTACCCTGGGTCAGTATCCAAAGGTAAACTCAGACCTTAGCTTTCCTTGTTTCTCATGTTCAGACCCCCTTTAGCTTTAATTCATGTTGAACTTTCCATTGGCTTGTGTGTCTTAGGTGATGTATTTTGTGGTGTGGGTTTAGTTGAGTACTAGATGTTGTAGTATTTGCATTTGTTCAGTCCTATAGGGGTATAGTTGTACCATTCAATTGAATAGAGGCAAGGGGCTATATGTATCACCATATGCTAAGATCTTTTGTATTAGTTCTCTAAGGGAGTTCAATATCAGTTAGGATGTTATAGAACATATAGTGGCAAGGATATGATAAGATGTAGTATTAGTAACATGGTATCCTAGCCTAACTAACATAGACTAGTACATGGCCCAATTTGGTATAACTCTAGGTTTTGAGCAATATTTGACCAATTGAGACCAAAGTTGACTCAGTTGCCTAGAGTTGTCCAATAGTTGACTTTTGACCCAAAAAGGCCTAGTAGCATGTAGATATCATTATTTTAACCAATTGCTTATGCATGAACACTTTGTAACTTATAATTCATATAATAGGACTCTGTGACTCCAATTCAGACACCGATACACATCATTTGCTCAGGGTATCAGGCGAGTACATTCTCTGATAGTTTTCATTTGATGATTATTATGATTTGGCTTCTAGTATCGTTCTATTTTGATTATCTTTCATAACATGAATTGTTGTACTGGATTCATCTACTCGCAACATATGTATTTGACTCGTCTAGTCTCTACTACTCGAACCACTCACAAAAACCACCTACTCGAAACACCTACAAGTACTAATTCTTCCAATCATACCAGAACCATCACTACAAGCAAGATAGCCGTCGTCGCTGGTCCCGGTGTACGATGTGCCGTATTCAACAAGAACCACCCTACAAGAAAGATAGCCATCGTCGCTTTGCCAAGCGTACGATGTACCGTATTTACTCGTCTAATCATAAAAGATAGCCGTCGTACACTTGCCAAGCATGCGGTGTGCCGTATTTACACGCGACCCGTTTACATGTCAAAGACTATCTCAAAACACACTGGATTAGTGTCTTGTACTAGATTCACACTGTCTCATATTTTACAGATTGGACTCGTATCACATTATTCTAGTTTAGCTACCTCTATTTACTGTTTTCATTGCCATGCTCTCCTGATTCACTGTATTACTTTTCTTGTTCTAAATTGTGGTTCTATTTCATTACATGTCTCAAACTTTCCATGATTCATCAAGTATAACTGTCTATAATTTATAGTCTTTGTCATTTATTTGGAACTGCTAGAGGAGATGTGCTCGTTCCATCCTGACTGGATATATTTTTCAGATGATTGTCCAGAGGATACATGCCCTACCTATTATGGGTCCGAGGAAGGGATAGCTACCTTAGGTCCCGATTCTCAGGCGTGACCAAGAGACTAGTTTTGTGGACTTGTTTTAGATTTCATGTTTGAACTTGAATTATAATAATTGAAGATTTTGACTTGTATTTGAGATTTATTTCGGATATTATTTTAGTTGTTGTTTGTTGAGTCTTTGTAGTTTATTTACTTCTATGACATCTTATCGTGCTTTAGACTGTGATTGAGTATTACCATATGTTTATACTTGTCCACCATTCGGAGTTGAGATCTATGACAGGTACATTATATCATTGTGTGAGTTGATAGATAGCGACCTAGAACAACGTTCTACCGCCAGTTCTGCGGCGTTGGCTGGTTGATGTTACGCATTTGTATCCCTAAACAGGGTGCGAGTTGTAAAATATTTTTAGTGATGGCCCATGCAGGTCAAGATTCGTATTAGTGCAATGCCGTAGTAGTACAATGATTAGTTGTACTGCTGCGCGCCTGTGATAGGAGATAAGGAATAGGCTTAGAGTGAGAGGATACTCAATCACTGTTAGGACTACTTGAGAATCGCATTATAAACTATCTCGAAATTCGATTCCAACTATTTCTGTCTACTTTTCTTGTTCGTTGTTGAATTTGATTCTTGGTATTCATTGTTGACTTCATTTTCTACCAAGATAAATCTTATGGGCTAGCTTGCCTCAGTTATGGAATCTAGAGTCTTCCACGGCCATATTAGTCGGCTTGGCGAAGACATAGAGTCTGATTTTGGATATATTTCTCGGGTTGTAGGAATTTAAGGTTTTTGCAGCATACGGCCATGCAAAAATTTAGATATCACGATTCTAGAGGTATGCGCCTTAGTTGCGGACCTATGGTTTATCATAGCCATACTTGCTGGTGTAACAAGGATTCTGGTAACATTATTTTGAATAGACATGTATGGTTATCAGAATGCAGAATAGATACCCTATAGATGGTACCCTAGTATAATGAAAGAAGGTATCAGTGTGGATGTCATCTGAGTATCTTAAAGTAGAGAGAGGGAGTAAGGCTACCTGTGGCCAAGCATCATGCCCCGCACCATCAGAGGGATATGCCCCAAAGTAGGGGTGAGCAAATACCGACCGATACCGAAAAAACCGACCGAATACCAATTAAAAATATTCCGAAAAATTGAACCAAAATTATGTACCGATACCGAATTGCCGAACCGACTAAATACGGTATAATGGTAATAATAACGGTTTGAGCGTAATACCATATCAAAAATACTGAACCGATTCACACACACACACACACACACACACACATATATGCACACAGACACACACACACGTTTTTTAATGTTGTTCATGATTAATTTTACACTACTCATTTTCATTTTTATCTTTGTTTTGGTTGGTTTCCTAGAACTTGGAATGGATTTAAGTGGACTTGAATTTATGTTAAGAATACTAAGAATTGAGGTTTTGATATTTTGAGCTTATGTTTTTGTGTTCTCATAGGATTTTAAAGTGAATTTTGGTTACTTAAACTTATACTAAAGATTAAACTTAGTGACCGTGTTTGAAATTTTAAGCTCATTTTTAGGTGTTTGCGACTTGTTACATATTGTTCTAATAATTTTGATTAATTGTTTGGTAGGTAGAGGCTTGGCTTTAAAATTAATGCTTCCAAAAAATCAAAAATATATATTATAGGTTAAGAGGTTCTACAATATTAAGTGTGTTAATTGATCAAATATTAATTGGTAAAATACCGATATCGAACAAAAACCGACCGAATACCGATTTAACCGAAACCGAAAAAATCGATTCTAAATGGTGCGATGTTGGTATTGATTTTTCAAATACCGATTTTAAAAAATACCGAAAAATAGACCAAATACCGATCGATTATACCGACGCTCACCCTTACCCCAGAGGGGCAGGGCTTTTGTGCTGACGGTCGAGGAGACCGACGCTATGGGTGATGGGTTAGGAGGTCTGTCTTTTTATGTCCTTCTTTTCCATCTTATTGTGTGATTTCATTAGTATCTGTCAGGATATTTATGCTATGTTAGATAGTGTAGTGACCCTGTTTGAGACTGTGAAATCATGACCAGTAGGACCATGATTTTGCATGTTATTAGATAGAATTTTCTTGACTTTGATTGTTGGGAGTTTGACCTAGAAGAAGTATAACCATCTTAAATTTCGAGGATGAAATTTTTCTAAGGGAGTAGATTTGTTATTACCACTTTTCTAGAAAAAGGATATTTTGTCATTTCACAATTGTGTTTTTTTTTCTTTTTAAATGATGGTTGTATCTATTAGTAAGCTAGCTTATTCATTGGTCATGGTAGACCTATTGAATTTGACTTGACCAATTAGTTGATAAATTAGACTTTAGTCATGACCAAGTTGGATACAAGCCTTAATTACATCCAAACCACTTAGCCCACTTAAGGACCATCCGAATACTAAGTGTAATGAAGAGTTTAGGACTTGTCTAATGCCTATTTAAACTAGGGCTGGGCATACGGGTCCAGGATCCGCGGTTTCGACCCGGCCCGAACCGTATTTTGGTCAAACGGGACGGTTCCTAATTTTTTATAAGTAAACGGGTCGGGGCGGGCCGGGGCGTGTTAAATTAACGGGGCGGGACGGGTTTTATTTTTAAAATAAACGGGGCCCCGGCCCGGCCCGTTTAGTTTAAAAAACTTTTTTTTTTTTCAATGTTAGTACTTAAGGGCAGAGAGCTGATGCTCTCCCCCATAAACAAAATGAGCGGCCAACAAAAGTTATTCCAAAATTAAATTGATTATTAAAAAAATAAAAATAAATTGTTGTTACCAAATAATTTTGAATCTTTCTCAAAAAAAAAAAAGCAGCAAAAGCTAAAGCAACCTCCAATATACAATTCGTCTAAGATCGAGTTTGGGCTTGTTTATCATTGTTGCTTTTGTTTTTTCTAAAACAATCCCGAAAATTGTTTGGTAAAACTGTCTATATAACCATTTCCTTTTTTTTTTAAATATCAGTTCAATTTTGGAACAAAGGTGGGAAGATAATGTTAAAAAACTATAATTTAAAAAACTATAATTGTTAGTTCTTGAACTAAGTTAACAACAACAAACCAGAGCTAAGTGTTAATTTAAGACAACATCATTTGAGGTAGTGGACGACCACGCATGTTAATGATGGACAACGCTGGCTTAAAAGGAATATGATCATCCGGGAATGGGACTGAGTGATGACAAACTTGTTCTAATCTAAACTAATTAATTCACAGTTATTCTATACTTTCAAAAAATTTAATGGAGATACATATAGTCAAATCTTTTTCAATGTTAGTACTTAAGGCCCGTTTTGACCCGCGGGTCGTCACGGTTCGGACCCGTTTCGAACGGGTTGGACCCGTTCCGGTTCCAAAAAATTTTGGGCCCGCCCCGCCCCGCCCCGCCAATTGACGGATCCGGTTCGGGTCCATCAAATTTGGGCCCGGTCCGACCCGTGCCCAGCCCTAATTTAAACCTCATAAACCCCCAAATGGCAGCCACCATTCATTTAGGGTTTTTACTCATTTCTCCATTCAATACTCTTCAAAAATTGGCTCTTCTTTCTTTCCTTTGATGTGCAAAAGCTTGGGAGAGCTCAAGGAGGCTTGGTGAAGGCTCTAAAAAGATTATGGGGTGTAATGAAGAGTTTAGGACTTGTCTAATGCCTATTTAAACCTCATAAACCCGCAAATGGCAGCCACCATTCATTTAGGGTTTTCACTCATTTCTCCATCCAATACTCTTTTAAATTGGCTCCTCTTTCTTTCCTTTGATGTGAAAAAGCTTGGGGGAGCTCAAGGAGGCTTGGTGAAGGCTCTATCAAGGTTTTAGGGGCTCCTTCTTCAATCATCTTCCCCAAATTCGTGGAACTTGGTGTAGGCTCCATTCTACATAGGTATAACGTTCTAAACTTGCTTTTCCATGGTTAAATTTTATGCATTCATATAGGAGACCCCTCCCATGACCAGTAGGAAGTAGATTGAGGTCCTAATGAGCCCTATTAGGATGGTTACATAGAGTTTAGTGTCCATTTGAGGGATATTACAAGTTTTTCCTACCAAGTGTTTGCTAGAATGTCTAAATGACCAATTTTGTTCTGTTTTTCAGTTTTGTGCTAGGGAATAGTTTGATTGCTCATTTTGATAGGCATCTAATGGATTTCTAGTGTTTGTATATATATATATATATATATATATATATATATATATATATATGGGGACATGTATGTATGAATGTTGGGAGCCATGTATTCACTGTTTGGATTTCCATTCATTGTTGGATTCCTGAGACAATGAATGTGGACTGTCATTGTGACAGTAGGAATGAATTGGACATGCTAAGGGAGATGAGTGTTTGTATATTGTAGGTATGGATACATGTATAGGTTTATAGTATATGAGAGTGTATATGTGAGGCTATGTGTCAGTGAATGTGTCTAGTGAGAGAGGGGTTAGGCAAGAGAGTAGGGTAGGCTTTGGGCTGCTGTCATGTGATAGAGAGTGAGGATGAGGAGTTGGGGCCTTTGGCAACAACAACTAGGCAGCAGATGGTTGTGGCCATTGGCTATTGGCTTGGCCATTGGCAAATTGGTTTTGGTCTTAGTCCTGAGAACAGGGGCTTTGCATTGGCACTGGCCCTGTGTTTGATTCAGTGGAGATAGGACCATTTGGCTATGGGCCTACTGTACAGTGGCAGCATGCACTTGGCATTGCTACAGTTACCCAAGCAGCAGGGGGTTTTTGAGTTCACTGTTTTGAGTTTGTGGTTGCTGCAGTTGGCTCAACAGGATGTTTTGCCTTGGCTTGGGTTTTGCATTGCTGTTTTGGCACAAGCAGCAGTTGAGTGAGGCCATTTGGCCATGGGTATTTTTCAGGAGTGAGTGTCTAGGTATTTAGGTATCTGACAGTAAGAATTTGGAGACAATGGACTCAGCATCCCAGTAATAAGTAGCTAGCATTAGGAGTTTGATTTTCAAATTCATGATGTTAACTTCATAACTCTCTTAGTCACCTGAATATATATTACAGACAACCCAACTGGCTCTAACTTGTTTTCTTTTAGTTCAATGGCCATCGTGTGGATACCTTGTGACTGGAAATATGTTATCATAGTGGAATGACTCACATAGACTTAATATTTTATTAAGGAGCCTAGAAAACATAGACAATCAAAAGTTCTTGTTGTTGCAGACACCAAATACACTAGCACATGCCTAATTGCTGCTCTGCCATGCTGTTGTGTCTATATCCTGTCCCACTAGTCTGAGTAACTTAGCTGCTCAAACTTTTATTCCTGAACAAAGATATGAAACACTACCATGGCATATCTTTTCACCAACTGAGTTACTTAGTTGTGGGGGTGTAATAGCTCCCCTAGTCAGTATGATGGTTCTCCATCTATATGAGAGAAGGTGTGAGAGTGTTTGGGGAGTGAGTGTCAGTGTGATGTTAAGGGAGCCCAGGAGAGTGAGCTCATTTGATTATATGTAACTGAGTGAAAGCATTGTGGAGTGCCAATGGTGATGGCCTTAGAATAGTAACTACCAAAGTAACAGTATAGTGTGAGTTGAGCGAGCCAATAATTGTCCCCAATGTGAGTGTTAAGTGAAAGTGAGAGAGTGTCATGGCTGAGTGTTAGAGAGTGTGTTAGTATCTAGTTAGATGTTAGTTCTGTGGATGTGAGTACCCTAGGTCATATCCAGAGGTAAACTCAGACCTTAGCTTCCCTTGTTACTAATGTTCAGACCCCCTTTAGCTTTAGTGCAGGTTGAACTTTCCATTGGCTTGTGTGTCTTAGGTGTTGTATTTTGTGGTGTGGGTTTAGTTGAGCATTAGATGTTGTAGTATTTGCATTTGTTCAGTCCTATAGGGGTATAGTTGTACCATCCTATTGAATAGAGGCAAGGGGCTATATGTATCACCATATGCTAGGATCTTTTGTATTAGTTCTATAAGGGAGTTCAACATCAGTTAGGAGGTTATAAGCCATATAGTGGCAAGGATATGTTAAGATGTAGTATTAATACCATGGTATCCTAGCCTAACTAACATAGACTAGATATTAGTACATGGCCCAATTTGGTAGAACTCTAGGTTTTGACCAATACTTGACCAATTGAGACCAAAGTTGACTCAGTTGCCTAGAGCTGACCAATAGTTGACTTTTGATCCAGAAAGGCCTAGTAGCATGTAGATATCATTATTTTAACCAATTGCTTAATCATGTACACTTTGTAACTTGTAATTCATATAATAGAACTTTGTGACTCCAGTTCGGACAGCGATACACATCAGTTGCTCAGGGTATCAGGCGAGTACATTCTCTGATAGTTTTTATTTACTTGATGATTATTATGATTCAGTTTCTAGTATAGTTCTATTTTGATTCTCTGTCACAACACAAATTGGTGTACTAGATTCATCCACTCGCAACACATGTATTTGACTCGTCTAGCCTCTACTACTCGAACCACTCACAAGAACCACCTACTCGAAATGCCTACAAGTACTAATTGTTCCAGTCGTACAAGAACCATCACTACAAGAAAGATAGACGTCATCGTTAGGCCGGTGTGCGACATGTCGTATTCAACAAGAACAACCCTACAAGAAAGATAGCTATCACCGCTTGGCCAAGCGTGCGATGTGCCGTATTCACTCGTCAAATCGTGAAAGATAGCCTTCGTACGCTTGCCAAGCGTGCGATGTGCCGTATTCACTCATCTAATCATGAAAGATAGCCATCGTATGCTAGCCAAGCGTACGGTGTGCCGTATTTACTTATGACCTGTTTACATATCAAAAACAGTATCTCAAAATACACTGGATTAGTATCTTGTACTAGATTCATATTGTCTCATGTTTTACAGATTTGACTCGTATCACATTGTTCTAGTTTTGCTACCTCTATTTACTATTTTCATTGCCATGCTCTCTTGGTTCACTGTATTACTTTCCTTGTTCTAAACTGTGGTTCTGTTTCATTACTTGTCTCAAAATTTTCATGATTCATCAAGTATAACTGTCTATAACTGCTTTATAGTCTTTGACATTTATTTGGAACTGCTAGAGGAGATGTGCTCATTCTATCCTGACTGGATATATTTTTTAAATGATTGCCTAGAGGATACATGCCCAACCTATTATTGGTCCGAGGAGAGCATAGCTACGTTGGGTCCCGATTCTCATGAGTGACCAAGAGACTACTTTAGTGGACTTGTTTTAGATTTCTTGTTTGAACTTGAATTGTAATAATTGGAGATTTTGACTTGTATTTGAGATTTGTTTCGGATATTATTTTAGTTGTTGTTTGTTGAGCCTTTATAGTTATTTAGACTTCTGTGATATCTAATTGTCGTACTTTAGACTGTGATTAAGTATTACCATATCTTTATACTTGTCCTCCATTCGAAGTTGAAATCTATGACAGGTACATTATATTATTGTGTGAGTTGATAGATAGCGACCTAGAACAGCGTTCTACCACCCGTTCTGCTGCCTAGGCTGGGTATTGTTACGCACTCGTTCCCCTATACTGGGTGCGGGTCATGACAGGACGGGTGTCTCTCAGGGGAGGAGGATCGGCTGCTCTGGACGACGTCGTCGACTGCAGACTTCACCCTCTCATCGGCTTGGGCGACGTCTCGGCAGCCCCAAGCTAGTAATCCTACTCTGGCTGCTATTTGGGGTAAGGGTATCCCTCTCAAATGGAGTATCCTGATTTGGAGGGCCATCAAGAACAAACTCCCCACGGACAATGTTCTCCGGGAGATGAGCATTGTGACGGATTCTGTGTGCCACTGTTGTGTGAGAGGCAAAGTGGAGACCATCTCCCAAATGCTATCGGATGGAGATACCGCTCGAGATACATAGGACCACTTAGGGAGACTTGGGGCTTGGCACGGACTAGAATGCACCTAATAGAGAGAATCAGGCTATGGTGGAGTCTTCCTAGGCCGGAAGAGGCTAGAAGAGTGGCGTCGATAATATTTTGGGTGCTTTGGAAGAACATGAACAAATCCAGATATGAGCACTATATCTATTCTTCTAGACAGGTGCTTTTTGAAGTTCACCGGCAAAGCGACAAGGTGGCGAGTATTTAGAGTGGGATCAACTCAGAATTTTTGTCTTTCTTTCCTCTTGCTTTTTTGTGGGTGTACTTTTTGTGATTTTTGGGTATACTTAGGCAGCTTTGCTTTTCTTTCTTTCTCTCAAGGTCCCCGTGGGTTGGGGCTAGATGGGATGGTGGCCCGTTTTATATTTTCTGTTGTCATTTTAGATTAATAATATTTGGGCCTTTCGTTTATATATATATATATATATATATATATATATATATATATATATATATATATAATAGAGAGGAGTCACTGTTCAGTGAACAACCAAACCTGACCCCCCTAGAAACAAGTGCGACCTTTCGCACGCAACCCCCTTTCTCATTTTGAACCCATTTTTGCCCAACCCCTGGACCATTCGGCAGAACCCAAACCACCCGACACCCCCGCTCCCCTTCTTGGCCGAATGCATGCCACCGGCCGCCGCACCGCCGGATAAACTCCCAAAACTGACAGAACCGAACAGTTGCCCTGTTTCGAAACACAACAAGGTACCCACGTTCTTTGCCCTTTTTCTTTCTGTATATTTGTTTGTTTTGCGAACTGTAAAAAGTTACGGAGAACGTACATGACCCTCTAGGGCTCCCTTCAAATAGAATGAGTTTAGATGTCCTAAATTGATCGAAAAATCGATCTAAAGTTGACGAAAAACCATATTTCTTAACTGTCAAAAAACAGTCCAACTACCCTACTTTGAACACTATCTTTTTTCTAAATCATGCACATTTTTAAATTTTGTTTGAAGGTGTTTGTTGACAACATATGGGGCATCATTAGTCAGTTTTTACATTTAATAGTAGTTGGATATATTCTGTTTAAATTCATTTCCAAAACACCGAGAAATCATGTTTCAAAAACTAAAATTTTAGCAAATTTTTTCGATACGGCATGCATCCCAACAAACCGGACGACGTGGTCGCAACCCATAAGCATTGAAAATGTGTATGGATGTTGTTGACGTGTGGGATTCGATAGAACTCGATTTCGTTCTGTGTGCGCGACGAAATCGAACCGTATCCATCGAAAGTCTCCCGTATCGACATTTTGCAAACTTCATGCCCAATTTCAAACCGTTGATTGGACTGAGATGAAACTTGCGCTATTGGATTCAGAACAATTTTATGGTCCTGTGGGACAAGTTTGGTCCGATTCTGAGAAGGTTGACTGGAACGATATTTTGGCAGGCCCATAACCCGATCCAACGGACGAAATTGTGCACGGCTCACCGAAATCTAACTTTGGACATACGGTTGAGTTCGTATCGTCAAACCAGACCTATTGACATATAATTTTTGACTTTTAAAGACCTTAGTTTTTGCCCACTTTTTGGTGCAAAGCGGGTCCAACTGTGACACTGAATTGATCCGAAATTATGATTTTTTTTTCCATGTGTCCAGAATTGGACTTATGGCGATCTTAGACATTTCTTTTATGATGGAAACATTCATGATGTTTATTTTACCATCCGAAAACGTTTGCGAGAGTTGACATTCACAGCCTTGCTTTCTGACGATCTGTGTCACTGGACGTTGTCGATTCTTCACACCACTCCTGGTAAGATACCTTGTCATTATTATTTTACGTTATTTTTATCTAATTTTATCATTTATTTCAGTATTTATATCCTATCTAGTTCTATCATACTGTGAGTCCAAGTCATACTTGGGTGCGAGCGATTGTTTTAGTCGTTTTTACTATTTTCGTTATTTATTTTGTTTGACTTAGAATAGTTGACCACCCCATTAATGTGAGATATTGGCATATCTCTATGACCATGATACTTGTGTATCACAACTTGTGAGTCTCATGTAGGACACAGACTTGTGTATTCGGTTGGCCTCCGATACGTATGGAATGTGTAACGGATAGGAATAACTGCAAATAGAGGAATGCATGATTAGTGGATTTAGCAGTTATTAAAGGTACATATGTGTTATGGAGATGGCACAGATAGGCATCGGGGTGGGGAGGAAAGTTCCTTAGCGTATGGGCCACGTTGTACATTTTTTTGTAACCCGAAAGCTCCGTTGGAGACACGGGTGAGATGACCCTCTCAGGTTTGCCACTGTCGTTCTATGGCACGTTATGCGCTGAGGCCCCTGATTTTCAAGCAGAAATTATGTCAGATATCCTATTTACAGCCAAAGTGCACATGCATCGAATGTTCGTTCTTAACTGCATATTCACAGTAGATTGGTTAGGTACCCTTTGCATGCAGGTTTATTTTACTTCACAATTATATGGCATGTTATTTCTTGTATCTTGTTGCATCCCTCTGAGAAACTGGTGATCTCTCTAGGTATAGATGAGCAGGATTATCCACATGAGTACAGATCAGCTTTGGACATGGCTTTTGTTGACGAGGAGATGTACCCTATTGATTAGTCCTGATCATGCCTTAGACTTACATTATAGTTGTTTGGTAGTGGATTTGTCTCCACCCGGCTATATTCACATTTATCTATTTATGTTCATTATTGGATTTTATTTACATATTTGTTGTGGATGAGATAGACTTGCATGAGACTATTATTGCTTTATTCACATTACACCTTATGTATCTGGGATTTCATATATTGGATTATATTTCCATATACATACAGCTAGCATAAAATGTTTCTAGTCCTAATATAAATGGGACTGGGACGTTACAGATATGGAGATGGGTACAGACACAATATGGACACAGTTAGAAGTTAGAAAGTATATAAATTTAATTATAAAACATTAATCTTTCATAGGTTTCTTTCTTTTGAGTTATGTGGTATTCCCACATTAGTTTTCATTTAGATGTAATGTGAACAAAATTGTCTTTCGTTCTCTTATCTCTACAGGTTCGGCATGGGTCATATTAACTCGTTCCTTTCTCGAATATTGCATATTGGGGATGGGAAACCTTCCTTGAACCCTTCTGATGTACTATGTGAACTTTGTCTCCTTGCTAGATGGTTATTTCTGCATCATAGTCTGCAATGGCGATGAATTTAGGAACACTGCTATCAGCCATGAGCTCCACTACATCGCCTGAGACTACCCATAATAACAGCAACCCCGCTCCCTGTCCATGGAAGATTTTGACAAGATGGTCGAGAGCTGAGCACCGTTCCAGTAACATGTGTACCTTAAAAAATATTTCATTTACATAGTTGCCCTTATGTTAGTATGTATGAAAATCATTATATTTGTCAAGAATTTAAGGCATTTTACCTTATCTAGAATATTTGTGACAATTATCTACATACAAAACCAAAAAAATAAATCAAAGGTATATATCGAATTTATTAAAAATTACAAGGTGTATAATATACACTACAAAAAAATAGATTTTTAGCAGCGGGGATTTCCGTTGCTAGAAGTAACAAACTCGTTGCCAAAACCTTTAGCAACGAAAGTTTGTCATCGCTGGAAATGTTGTTTTAGGTGCATCACCTAAAGTATCGACAACGAAATTATGAGGTTGTTGCTACATCCTTACCTTTTAGCAACAAGACAAATTTTTTTGCTAGTTTCATGGAGTAAAGGTTTCGGTGCTAAAGGTTGTATTTTTTGCAACGCGTGTTTGTTGTTGTTATATGCTACATTTAGCAACAATATTAATGTGTTACCAAATATAACACTTTTGCAACGTAAAAAATCTCGTTATATGCTGGCATTTAGCAACAAAATTATTGTTGCCAAATATAATTTTTTGTAACACAGAATTTGTTGCCAAAAGTTCCAAAGTCCCCAAATATCTTCATCTATTTGCTACACACAAAAGTTGTTGCTGTATGTTAAATTTAGCACAACATTAATGTTACCAAAAAATACAAAATTTATCATAATATTTGGCAACAATGCGACTCATAGTCGTTACCAAAGATTTTCCCCCCAGCTCATTCATGCACACGATAGTTTTGAATCATATATTCACATAATAATTTAAAATTTCATTTGAAATATAAAAAACATAAATCTTTTCATAATAGAATTTAATTGTTTTACGATCACATTCACCTCCAAATTAAATTTAAAAGTTATAACATAACTAAAAGATTCTTGGACATACATAAGATGAAACATCTCTATAAGCACTTCCAAATTTACTCTAATGGGGTGTTGTTGCCACTATAAGCACTTTGCTCCGTAAGTATTTAAAACATCTTGTCTATACGGGACGTAGCAGCTAGGGACTCCTCTAATCTCTCATTCATCTCCACCCGTCATGTATCAAAACTCTTCCTCATTTCTGTCATCTCAGTCCATAATCTAGCCTCTGTTACGAACGTTCTGGATGTTGCAGTGGAGCGAGAGGAAGTTGTTGGCCGTGCATACATGCCAAGGCGTTGGACATATCTTGATCGGAGCTTTAAGACTTTCTCCACAACTTCATTTTGTGTCAATGTTAATCCTTGTCTTCCCGCCGCCTCTTGAATTGCCACCATCGATCTTTTTTTTCTGAAATTACAATATGCACAAAGATAACATAAAAGCACAGTAAGATTTAGAGATGGATTCAAGAAAAATGCCATCTTTTCCAGGTGCATATAGTGACTCTCGTGGTCTTCCTGGTATAAAAAAGGCAGTTGCTGATTTTATTAAAATGTGCAATGGATACCCTAGGTAATTTTCCAGATAATGAAAAAACTCATAGAAATATGCACTGAGGAACATATACAACCTTTAACTTGCAAACACTCGTACTATGTTTTTCACTAAGTGCAGTAATCCAAATCTCATAATTCTCATTAATGGTGCTAACAAAGATGTTATGCATATGCTAAATATAATCATAAGAAATGAGAAGGGATGGGGGTAATTTCCTCGACAAATGACTAAAATTCTATCATTTGAGATTTTGTATTGCACGGACATGACATATATGGACAATGTAGCATGGACACACAACCAATTTGGCATGTCCATGTATACTTTCCCGTCTGTATCGACAAGTATCCAGTTTGGACAAAACACCACTTCTGGAGTGCCCATGCTTCCTAGTTTATATTTAATACTTCTACTCTTTAATAATTGTGATTCAATGACATTACAATACCCATTACATATTTCTTGGCGGATTTTTCTTCCCGTTCCACAATATTCCCTTTATTCAGCTGCAATATTGTCAGCTATAGCAAGTTCCATCTTATGTGCATATTGCATTTCAAACAAGCAGGTTCTACCACTATGGGCAAATGACATTCCCAAGAAAATTACACATGTAAAGAAAACTAAATAGTTTCTACAGAGTGTAGACTAAATGTTAAAAAGTTTGAGGGAGAGAGGACAATAGCACTCTATGACCTACAAACTTGATAGCTAGAAACTTCCTATAGTCTAATAAAAGGAAGTCTGGAGGTATCTTACCTAACAAAGCACTAAAGGAATAGAATATCATTTTGTCTAACAACTTAGGTAGAATGGTATTATGACAGTTCCATACAGAATAGGAAGCTAAGCTATAACTTAGGTAGAATGGTATTATGACAGTTCCATACAGAATAGGAAGCTAAGCTATTGGTTATCGTCATTTTAAGATGCTTAAATCAAAATAGAATGTACCCAAATGATTAATCTTTTCTCATTTCTGGAACCAGGTGCATACAGAACAGGAAACTTAGGTAGAATGGTATTATGAAAGTTCCATAGAGAACATGAAACTATATATTCTATTGTATGATTTAGAAGGAAACCTTTATTCTAATTGATTTCTTTGTTTTAGGCATCCTGTATGGCATGAATCCTCTTGAAAAGTCTGAGTTCTTGTGTTTTGGCAGTATGTAACGGGGTACATATATTCATAAGCACCATTGTCCACTTAGACTGGTTAGTCCATAGACAAACACACATTGACAGGAAAAAATTGGATGAGGATGAAACAACACAGCGCACAAATAAAACCGGGTTCAGTTTCCAGATACTAGGATACGTACTACAACCATGCAAAATTTGTGCACTTGTGTGTGTTATAGAGTGCAGAATCCATTCTTTCTACTCACTGCTTGAACCAATAAAAGTAATTTGACAACTGCATAAAAGTTTATAACTGCAGCAAGTTCCAGGAAATGGTTCTCCAAAAAGCTTCTTTCAAACTAAGATTTTGCAGGCATAAAAGCTCAAAAACTAAAGAGTGGCCTTAATTGTAATCCATGGTAAACATGATGACACCATGATTCAAAAATTGAGAACATCAAATGTCAAAGTCTACTCACACATAAGTATTACAATCTAACACCCACACAAATTCTAAACCAATTGCTTCTCAGAGAACCACATTTGTAAACTGTTATAGTTGGATTTAGTACAGAAAACCCATCCAATACAAACCTAAAATTCTAAGTAGTGTTCTATATAACAACCATCCAACCACACCAAGGAATCATGCCCCAAAATAGTTCTAGAGTCCTCATAGTTGACTTAGATAGGCATAAGTGCAGCTTTCTGCACTAAGTCGCCTACTGTATTCTGTCAAGCATAAACATGGGATTCAAAGTCGTTTTTAGTAAAGCAGAAATTAACAGGGGCCTTTGCCCTAAAAGTACTCTGTTCTATGCCCGCTTGGACACAAATTTGTCTCGGTTAGGCATGGCCTACTTGTATTCGACTCTCCAATCGTTGTGGATATAAGGCAATCTAAAAGCCCCCCACCTAAAGCTTATCTAGACCCCATAATCATGAACAATTACTTTCTTGCTATTTTAGGATAATAGGGTATTTTTAAGTGAATAGTTCAAAGGAAACTTCTTAAAGATGAATTGTCTTTACAAAGCTATACTCAAGAGGTTACTGATTAAAGATAAACTGATTCAATATGGTGTAAAAGTATACCTAGATTGCCTTCTATTTCACTATGTTCACGAGAGTATAGAACAGATCTTCTCCACATGCACTATGCATACTACAGATTGTAGACTAGAGGAAGAAATGGAAGAAAGCATGGAATAGCTCTAAAAATTCAATGGTTATGAGGATGCATGATAACTGTTGTTGTTTGGTATACATCAAGAGAACAAACAATAGGGTATTTTTAAGTGAGCAGATTCAAAGAAACATCGGTGGGTATTTCTAGGCGATATCTGCGTCCATCTTTCGTATTGAAAGTAGTATAGCACCTCCAAAGGAAATTCTTTTGGCTGATTCGAATTTAGGACGACTGGACTAAACCAAGATTTTGACTAGAATCAGTTAGTTGGATGTAAAGTTAACAGAGCCAGTTGTTCAGACACCCAAGGGCCCGACAACTTTAAAACGGCCCATCTAAACAGTCTCTTAGTCAAATTGAAACATGTGTTGCAAATTTGTCTAACAAAAATAGCATATTTTGATCAACATGCTTTCAGTTATTGAGATAAATTCTATGACAGAAGACCAAAATTTTGGTATATAACACATACCTAGAAAATGTTGATCCATTGTAAATTAATATTCTCTCCAGCATACTTGTAGGGGTGAGCATTCATTAAAAATTGCTGACATAAATTTACTTATATTCATCAAAGAAAAAGGTTGGTCACTATCTGTCTCTTGATGAAAATTAAGGTCATATTTATTAATAAAAGAAGTAAAATACCTAAGATACATGGATACTCAAATAAGTGTCGTGTCAGTGTCGGCCATGACATTGAAAATATAAAATACGATAAAACATGCCAACACTAGTATCGTGCCTGTATCTTTATGTCATCATATATTTTGCCATGCAGCATACTAAATGGTCTGTGACAATATTGATCTATAAATATTTATAAGGTGTTAGGAACCTTTGAATCGGATCTGAAAGACAGACTATTGATCTATAAATTGACTAAGAGAACATGATTAATAAAAAAAAAACTCCTCAAATCACTAAAAAAGGACAAGGTAATAATAGTCTTCAATAACTTAATCATATTTCCATAAAAAGAACAGAAATTTAAAGTTTGTTGCCATGTCCACTTCAGATCATTTGGAACATATAACAGACAACAAGACACTCAAAATACACCAAGACAAAAACTGGCATCTAACAATTCAAACTATTAAGACAAGGTAATAATAGTCTTCAATAACTTAATCATATTTCCACAAAAAGAACAGAAATTTAAAGTCTGCTGCCATGTCCACTTCAGATCATTTGGAACATATAACAGACAACAAGACACTCAAAATACACCAAGACAAAAACTGGCATATAACAATTCAAACTATTAATTGACAAGCAATGTTTACCCATATTACTAAAAAAAATAAGGCAAAAAGCAATATATCAAGTTCATACCGGTTCCAAATTTTATAGCGTTCCAGATGTTATGCTCCTTCTCCCTCGACAGATCAATGCATTTTACATAACAACTGCCTTTGATGTTTGAGACACCAATTTCACTCCAACAGTGCTCATCACTACTAGTTAGCAACCTGTGTGAACCCTAGATAAAGATGTTTACCAGTACATGCAAGAAAAAAATTAATGAGTTCTTCATTTCAAGACAAATTATCCAACTAGTATTTGCTTAGAGCATTAGGTTCCCAACACATATACCATAACCATAATAAACCCAACATAGTACAATTATTATTCTTCAAATTGTAATTGAAGCAAAACTGCATAAATCACCAACAATGTTTTGAAATTATAACGTAATCAAGCATGCCAAACATACCATGAATGCCTAATATATTTTGACTAGCAAATCCAACTTACCACCATGAAACAAAAACTTGACCAAAAACAGATGGTAAAACCTAATGCATTAAGATCTCAAGTCCATATTTATAACTACCTTGCATGATTTAAAAAATGAGAGCTTAAAAATTATACACCATCCTTTAGTCTCCCTTCTTACTGAAGGAGCATCCCTCGGTAAGCCTAGCCTTGCCTCCAGTAGGTTGGCACCGCACAGTCTGGCAATTTCCATAAACATCGCCAGCCTATGACTAAACACAATAGTTCTGTATCATACAACAAATAACATAAAGTAGGGTCAGCAAATCCAAGCTTGACCATGTAGATTAAGCTTAATGCATAATAGCAGGTACATAGTGCATTCACTACATGAAATATTAGAGAGCCTTTCGGGCAAAGTCAAGTTTCCAACATATAAAATTTTCCAAACTAGTGTTACAAGAATCACTATTGCTGTGTTTGATTAGGCTTTTTTTCTATGGAAAATATTTCCATCACAAATTTTCTACCAATTGTAGTGTTTGATAGCTTATATTTTCCATGTAATTATTTTCCAAAAAACTATCACTTCCATATTTTCTTCTAAAATGGTGCAAAATAAAATTTGCTCAACCGATAGGAAAATATCATTTTCCATGAAAAATAACTATTTTTCGTGGAAAATAATGACAATCAAACATCCAAATTAAGTTTTCCAAGGAATTTTTTTAAAATTCCATGGAATTTTTTCCTAGGAAAATAATTCCATAGAATTAATTTCTTTTCCACATATTTTCCACCTTGTAATCAAACACACCAGAATCACTATAAACTTGTATCATTTATATTTATATCCATTTCCTTAGGTGTGAGAAAGGATATACAATCTTTAATAACAAAACATAAAAGGCTCGCTATAAATTTATGTTATTCAATTCTGGAATATGATCAAAACATACAAGTGTTTCTCTTCTACCGATTTGAGACAATTGATAGAGTCCCCTCATCTTCCACATAAGGAATGTGTAGTTTATGACTGGGAGAGTACATGGGGTAAACCATAAAAGCCATTCATGATATATCATCTTAATATACTATAGTTATATGACTCATATGCCCATAACTCAATTGTGTCCATAGAAACAGAAACGGTCAAATGTTGGTTTGACTGAAGTGCTTGCACAATTTAATATCATAAAATTAAATAGTAAGATATGTCAGAAATTCTATGGTGTTCCACATCTTGCGTCTTCTTTATATTCTCTAACAGCATAAATTTGCCTATTAGCTAGTTATTTTCAAGTTTTCTTCATTTAATCTCACTTCTTAACATGGATGTGCAAAGCAACAATTGTTATCATTACACCTGTGATAGAGAAAAAAATGCAAATGTTTACCTAGAGACATATCCTTCCCTGGCCAAATTAGATTAATGTGACAATCTTTATATGTCCTACAATATCTGGCCCATGGAACACCTTTCAGGAATATGTTAGTCAATCAAATAAAGAAACAAGTTACTATATACCAACAACATCATTCTAATTCTATAATTGCACATGAAATCCACATTAAGCATTATATAGTGATCAATTACAATATTGGTTGTTGACAATTGCCACAAAATATGATATAAATATTGATAAGTTAAAGAAACAAAAAAAAACTATTTTATCCACATTTTAATGCAAGACCAAAACTTTAAGGCCCCCAATCAAGCAAAGGATAGTTGGTTGCATTCTGAAGCTCGGGTAGCTGGTTGCTGAACCCCCTGTAGCCAAGGATAGCTGGGGCATAAAGGTGTTCTTCCTGAAAATATATTTATTCGTGTCACAAAAGAGGGCACAAATCACCCACTCGATCCAACGTCGAGGGCGACGGGACTCCCGATCCGGACCTATATATATCTTCTCAAGCCACAATGACGGATACAAGCTCGGGAAACGAGAAATATTCGTAAATTATGGATAAGTACTTATGTAATATTTGAATATTGGATGATGTAGCAACATGTTGTTGACCATAAAAGGAAACAAGTAGTTACATACCTAAAGAACTTCTTGATTGTATATGTGTTGGTTGATGTTGCGGTTTACATTAAAGAACAAAACACAACATCATTCAATGGAAATGTTAATTTAGATCGATTTCTGATATGTTGCTTGATGTTTACACTTTAAGAATCCGCTGATTGTAATTCTCTCTCTTTCTCTTTGATGTTGTAGTTTAGTTTGGAAGGAGGGAATTGGTAGATTCTACAGGGATTGGTCGATGGGGAAGACTGTGCAAGACTCTTTTGTTTGTTTTTGAAATGAAAGAGCCAAGTGCTGAAAGAGCTCAAATATGCCATGGCTTTTTATCACAAATTAAACATGTCAGATAGCTGAAATATTTAAATTTGATAGTATCTTGAGTAAAAGACAGCTGATTATATTGCACAGCTGAAATACTTAAATTTCATGATACGTGGAGCTTGAATTTCGTGGTACCTATGTAAATTACTGAAATGGTCTTCTTAATTCATAGATTAATATATTTTTATTGTGGAATTGGAAGTGGATTGAGGTATTGTTGTTGAACGCTTGTGAAAAACTGGTTAACTGTGAAAGTATATGCTACCTATTGACATGCATCTTTCATTTGTTGAGTGGAATGGCCTTTGCACGTGTATAAGTTGGTTTACGAACCGATTTCCTTATTGCATGTTCTAATTTCTTTTGCTATGATTTGCGTATAAGAATGTACTAATCATATCTGACAAGGTGTGTACGAAGAAAATGATGCCGTCATGAACAATAATTTCTTCAAACATTGTCACGTTTATGAATGAATTGTAGAATGCAATAATTGTGAATTAGAGTAGTGGACAACAACATATAGTTACAGAAATGTTATACATCGTATGGTTAACTTAGAAGACTAAAATGTAGTACACTGTATATAAGTTTGTCATACATATTTGCTCTTATCCTAGTTTATGTGAATACCAGCTAGTGTTAGTCTAAGATGCTCTTTTGTCTACAAGTGTAAGAATCTACTTTCATCTTGTACCAGTGTACAAGTTTCAACTTGTCCCAAAGAATTTTCGACATGCTGAACTACTTGAAAGACCTTGTCCCAACCATATATTGTTATAGAATAGGCCTGTGCTGAATTACTTGTAAATTATTACAAAAGATATAGATTTGAGGTAGGAAATGATAGAAAAAAATTCAACCAGTAGCCAAAATAATAACAACAAAATAAAAACGGATGGAAACAAATGTCATAAACATTCTTGATCACAACTACCAACTCGCCTTCTATTGTTCTACGCTCTGTTAAAATGACATTAAACTTTGTCTCCACAAAATTCATATTAAAGGAGCATCGAATATTACAACAAGAACTCCAAAAGACACCAACAAACAAACGTATAACATGAGATGGCATGGTTAACCTGGACAAATCATTAAAAATACATTAAACAACTAGCACACTAGATTGAACTATTCTGGTAGTCAACCAACCATAATGAAAATTCAAGTAAAACTGATGTATAATTACCAACATCCAGAATGTTTTCATAACTACATACTCTACTTCATAGTTCTTCATACAAAACATCCAGAAGGTTTTCATAACTACATACTCTACTTCATAGTTCTTCATACAAAACAACCAGAAGGTTTTCATAACTACATACTCTACTTCATAGTTCTCTATAAAATTCAGTAAGAGCAACTACTAAAACCATTGGCATTTGAAGTTCATTTGCTCAATCAGAGGAATCAACCAACAGGCATATCTGTTTCTGCATCGAATGGAAAAGGTGCTATCACTTTCGCTGTGTTAAATGGGGAAGATGCTATCACTTTCGCCGCAGCCAAAATATAATCCAACCAATTCAACTGTATTAGCTTTGATCTCGGAAGAGGGATTATGGGTTTGAAGTACTTTGACGAATCAGAACAGTAAGGCTGTGAAATAAGTTAGACTTTTAGCAAAGCTACACCCATGGATATTTACTAATGCAATACAAAGTGATATAGATGTTAAATTGTCTGGCAATGCACCAAAACTTTAGAATTCTTACGTTGGATCAAGGAGTATCTATAAGAAAATTTACCAGATCAGCATGCATTTTCTTGACAAATATCTTGAACAAGTTAAAATTGTTGGTCTCCAGTAGGTCATCACCGAGATGGAGAAATGTTAATGCACTGATCCTCAGTTTTGGTGCCCCTTCTCGGTTGACTCCATTTGGCCTTGCAATCTTCAGTATCTGGTTATAAGCTTTTTGATCGTACCGATTAAGGGCACTCTCATATCCCACTTCAATATCATCCCTCCAAGCATCACTAAATACCTTGTTAAGAAAACTTGTCCTCATGTACACATGATACCATTTAGTTAGTTTACAGTATCTCCATGCAGCAATAGCTTTGATTACCTGTTGAACAAGTTGCTCAGGGGCACTCTTAGCTTCTTCGCTCTGTTCGGAGTTTCTCATCTCGATACAGGTGAAATTAAGAGTACAATAGTGTCTTGATAACATCCTGGCTAAGGTTCTATATCCGTCATGGTCCTTCACGTTATAGTATCCTGCTGTGAGCTCTGCTGCATGACTATCATCTCTATACCACCAATGTATTCCAGAGACCTATGATGATAGTATACATAACAATATGCATCATTAGAAGACATCAAGAAGTTGGTCCCATATTTTACATAAATTGGTATTTGAGCAAAACTTACTTTAGCTGCGAGCTCAAGTTTGCAGCCCCGAAAAAATGCATTAGCTGTGTCAATGACGTCATCCACGTGCTTCATCAGCGAGTAGGAATACCATGCCAGGAACAATTTTCCTTTTTCGGTAAGATATGTTCCGTCTGCACCGAAGAATTTGGTGTCGTTGGGTGTGTCGTTGTATCCTCCTGCGTCATCTGGCAGGTCCCATTCAGGGTGACCTGCCGCTTTTGCAGACACTTTGAACTGTTCTTGCAGGTTTTTGTCATAGCACTGCAAGATACGATGAATTAACCGGATATTAATGTCTCAATTTTGTAATTTGGAAATTCAAAACCAATGCTGGCACTTTGCGTTCATGACAAATGAATGATTAGACTATTCTTTATCAAATGTTTCTCGAATGATTTGTTCAAGCATTTGAATATCTTCAGGCAATTGAGTATCGTGAAGATAAAGGGGGTATTTACCTGAAATTCTCCAATGCCTGGGAAAACCCATCCTTGGTTCTGTGGAAAGGAAGGATACCTTAGCTCTCCACAAGGACCTATTCCCACTTCAATTTCGGTGATCATACCGGAATCCAAGAAATTCGACATATTATCTCTGAAGCTCTTCATGAAGTCTTGATAGAGCTGCCATTATAACATAGCAACAATCAATAAGTCTAAGCTATACTATGTTCCCTAGGCTCCAACTTTACTTTGCAAATTTCCCAATTTGTCGTAGATCTTTTCACAAGTATATATTTTACTGGATTTCTTTGACTTAAGATATGAAACTCAAAGGTGGTATAAGGATAATATTGAGCAACATGCACAAGAAATTCCTTTCGCCGCAGCCAGGACAGGCTGGGCGACGGTGTAGGGCCTAATAACTAACTAAAGAGGCATCAACATGGATGTACTATGGGCTACCCATAACTCAAAATAAATTAGCCAATTTTTAGTTTATCAAACTCTATAATTGAATTTTTAGTTTATCAAACACTATAATTGTATTTCACTGGATCAAACCGTTAAGCCCATTCGCCCGTGAAAAATTATTTCAAATTCCACTCCATGGCTGAGGCACCCCTCATCCCTCGAACCCCTCATGTTGGTGTAGTAGATATCGGGGTTAGTAGCCCCAATGTCGCGAACCCATTTCGGTAACGGGATCGTAACGCTGTCCCCTACGTTGCCGCCGCACTGGTGGAACGACATGACTGCCTGCAGCTTCAGGTCCTCCTCCTTGATCATTTGGAACAAGCTCCGGTAAGCCCTCCAGTCGTACTTCATCGGGCCGTTTCCTTCGACGATCCCCCACCACACGTCCACCTTCACTCCGTCCACGTCTGCTGCCCTCAGTTGCTTGAGCTGTGTCCGGAGGGCTTCGGGGTTTTCGAACACATTGTCGGCACTGACCACCCCCAACTAGGGAGAGAAAACAAAATAGTTTAGATCAAATAAATGTGTGTGTGTATATATAGGGGTAATTCCATTTGGCTGTAGATGATAAGAATACACTTAACTGGAAGCATGACATATACTGGGACATAGTTGGCTGGATGCATTATGTTGAAGAGGAAAGGGATCTCACTCCTTTTGTTTTCTTTCCCCTTAAAAAAAAGAAGAAATCGGCAGCCGCCCGTGAGGAGTCTCTATCTCTATATATATATATTCTCTAACCGAAACAAAAATCATAAACTAAAAAGAAGAATTCGGAACCCGGAAGAACTCGGAAGCCGCAGATTCCATTTCTTCCTAAATTAAAAAAAAATGAAAGATTCAAAATGACAAAATCTTACCTGTGGTTCTTCTGTGGAAAAGGAGGAGGGCTGAGCCGTAAATATTATGGGTTGAGGCTTTGGTAGGGAGGAGAGGAGGAGGAGGAGGAGGAGGAGGAGGAGGTGGGAAGGAGAGGGGAGGATAGATCGGGGATTATAACCGAAACTGAAGTTATGAACACTTCATCTGTCACGTGAAAGTCACGTTATAGGTTTTTTATTTCCCTTCTTTTTTAATGTTATCATATTTCCCAATATTTTATACGTTCAAAAATAAATTTTATAACATCTCAAAAAAAAAATTGTATTAAAAATGTATGTACATAATATTTATTGTATGTTCAATGTATTAAAAAATACATTGAATAGACATTAAGGTTGCGTTTGGTTCATTGTAATGTAGTTGTAATCGTAATGGAATTGGATTTGTAATGTAATTGAGCTTGTAATGTAATGGAATTACAATTACATTACTATGTTTGGTTGAAACATGTAATCAAACTATGTAATGTAATGTTAATTGCATTCATGTGTTTGATTTACCATGTAATGTAATTGAATTTTTAATTTAATATTTTTTTTAAAATACAACATAAAATTTAAAAAGTTGATCAATAAAAAATTTCAAAAATTTTAAAAGAAAAAAGAAAAAAAAAAGAAAAAAATTAAAAATAAATAATAAAAAAGGGGGGAAATGGTTTGTTTTCTGCTAAAAAAAAGACCAAAAACGAAAAAAAAATGACAAAAAATAAAAAATACCAAAAATGACAAACGAACAAAACGAAAAAAACCAAAACGAAAAAAACGATAAAATAGAAAAACGACAAAAAACGACAAAAAAAGATCAAAAACGACAAAAAAGGTGAAAACCATCAAAAGTGGCCAATAATGATAAGAAAATGACCAAAAACAAAAAAATTGACACAAAAAAAATGAAAAAAGATGAAAAACGACAACAAATGACAAAAAATGACCAAAACGGAAAAAGTATCAAAAGGGATCAAAAACGACAAAAAAAAACGAACAAAAAGGACCAAAAATAAAAAAAAATTAAAAATGACAAAAGAGGATAAAAAATAAACAAAAATGATCCAAAACGATAAAAAGGAACAGAAATGACAAAAGACGAAAAACCAAAAAAAGACAAAAAAAAGAGGGAATTAAAACGACAAAAAGATTTAAAAAAATTTGCAAAAAAGACCAAAAACGACAAAAAAAAAGAACAAAAACGACAAAAACAACAAACAAAAAGAAAAAATGAGCATAAACAACAAAAAAAGTGAAAAAAGACAAAAAATAAGAACAAAAAATGTACAAAATTGACCAAAAACGTGCAAAATCGACCAAAAACGATAAAATCGACAGAAAAACGAACAAAACGACAAAATCAACAAAAACCGAGAAAAATGTGAAAAGTGGTAAAAAAATGTACAAAATCGACAAAAATCGATAAATAACGTGCAGAAACTGCAAAAAATGTGTAAAGTCGACAAAAAAGATAAAAAAATGTGCAAAAGTGACAAAAACGAAAAATGTGCCAAAAGGTCAAAAACGAAAAAAAAATGTACAAAATCGACAAAAAACGAACAAAACATGCAAAAACCGACCAAAAACAATAAAAACATGCAAAAACGACCAAAAACGATAAAAATTGTGCAAACATGTGCAAAATCGACCAAAGAGGATTTAAAAAACGTGCAAAACGACAAAAAAGGTCAAAAAATAATAAAAAGGCGAAAAATGGTCAAAAACGTACAAAATCGACTAAAAACGTACAAAATTGACAAAAAATGATAAAAAAGCGTACAAAAAGGGCAAAAGACGTGCAAATAAAGCAAAAATAATAAAAAAAAAACGTGCAAAATCGACAAAACATGTACAAAATCGACAAAAAAGATTAAAAAAACGTGCAAAAACGACAAAAAGCCGCCAAAAACGGCCAAGAATGTAAAAAAACGACAAAAAATCGAAAAAAATGGCCCAAAACGATCAAAAAACGGCAAAAAAGAACAAAAAATGACAAAAAAAACAAACAAAAACGGCAGAAAAACGAACAAAATGATAAATAAAAAAAACGACAAAAACTGGCCAAAAAACGAAAAAAGCAGCAAAAACGAACAAAAAGGGACAAAAACGACAAAAAAGAACAAAAATGGCAAAAAATGAAAAAAAACAAACAAAAAGGGCAAAAAATGAACAAAAACGATAAAAACTAACAAAACGACAAAAAACTAACAAAAAGGGCAAAAAAGGAACAAAAACAAACAAAAACGAACAAAAATGGCAAAAAAAACGAAAAAAGACCAAAAACGGCAAAAAGCAATAAAAACAAACAAAAATGACCAAAAACTAACAAACGGCCAAAAATGAAAAAAAAAAGATAAAAATGTCAAAAATGACAAAAAACGGAAAAAAAAAAATGGTAAAAAACAAAAAAGGGCAAAAAAATCCGACCAAAAACGAACAAAAAGGACAAAAAAATAAACAAAAACTACAAAAAAAACCAAAAACGAACAAAACGACCAAATTGTAGCATACCAATCTTCCGCTTAAATTGTAATGTAATTGTGATTACATAGGTTTTATGATATAATTGAGTTTAGAAAAAACTGATGTAATGTAATCAAACTTGTAATCGTGATTACATTACATCTTTTTTTTGTCCAACCAAACACTCGAGTTAGATTAACAACGTAATGTCAATTACATTACGTTGTCCAATACTGCAAACCAAACGGGCCCTAAATATTTGTTCATCATCATCATCAACTAGATCGAAGGGCCCAAAAAAAAAGTAAGACAGCACGTACAAAATTCCAAGCGTTACGTAGGATATCACAAAACATAAATAAATCAAAGATTCAAAATGATAAAATCTTTCATGTGGTTTTGTGGAAAGGAAAGGTTGAGTCGTAAAATGATTCAAAGAAGAAGTGAAAAACTCGGCACTCGACATTTGTGACTATCTCTCACTCTAACAAAAATACTAAAAATTATATTAAAAAATAACTCGACACCCCTGATTCTGTGTCACTACCTGTAACTACCACTTTTCTAAAATAAGGATATTTTGGTAATTATGTAATTTTTTATTTTTTGGATTAATTTATAATATTTTAATTGGTGTTGTGTTAGTAGTCGGTTTAACCTTATCTGACCATGGTTAGAGGCTAACCATGTGTCACACTCACTTTTTTTCTAATTAGGGGTATTTTAGTCATTGTGCATTATTTTGAATTTATTTTAAATTATTAATTGAATTGATTGTTGTGTGGTTTGGATTGGTATTTTGATACGACCAAGATGGTATAACCTTAGTCAACCTTGTCTAGAAGCCTAATAATGTAATTAGGTTTATTATTAACTTATTAGATTTAATTTAGAATTTTTATCTATGTTCTAAAATTATTTAATAATTTTTAAGTCATTTTTATTAAGCCTTTAAAGCCTTTTGTCATTGGGCCTTTGTAGCAACTTTAGAGTGCTTGGCCCATGACTTAATCCTAACCTTAATAACCCCCCATGCATGGCCGGCCAAGCACAGCAGGCCCCCCCTCTCATTTGTGTAGAAATCTCATAGCCTCCACTAGATCAAAATCCTACTTTCTCATTTTCTTCAAAACCCTAACTTTCTCATCCGGCATCCGATTCGCGCCAAACGAATTGCGTTGTGACCATGGGGAGGAGAAAAACTTGCTGGAGCATTGCTAGCAAGGAGTTGGAGGCGTTTGTTCGGGTGAAACTGGTCGTCTAAGCGCTCGAGGATTTACCTTCATTGAGATTCCAACTCTCAATAGGTAAACCTCGTTCTACCATTGTTCCTTCTAATTTTTTTGCATTTTAGCATCCATCTGGGTACCCCATACCTGTGCATGAAGTTTGGTAGGATTGTGAGTTCGTTTGATATCCGTATCGGACACGTGTCGGTCCTATGGAACATGTGTTCGACGAAATGCCACTTAGAACTGAAAAGTGTTATTTTCGATTCTATTTTCACGAATCCCTTGCTAATATTATTTGTAACAACTTTCGTAAAGACGGATCCAAAATCGATACGATTTCAGTGTCCTAATCGGACACGGACATGCATGCACGAGGCCCGTGCACGGTCCCGTGCATGCCCTGCTGTCCGAGCGTCGTAACTCGACGCACATGGCTCCGTTTCACGTGAAATTTTATGAGCACGTGGGGGCAACCTCTGCCCACATGCCCGTAATATTTCATATCTTTTGTGAAGCGTGCGCAAAGAAACTCGTGTGCACTGTTCAGCCCGCACTGTGCACGCGGATGAAAAGTGTCGCTAACACGACCTTCGTACGTGGACACGGCACGTCGAAGACCCGTTCTAGGAGCACGAGCACGTAGCCCTTTACCTAGACTACCCAGGGACCCGATCCCGAGTCGCGGTGTGGCTCGAATCACGAGCCACGAGACCCGACACACGCCCACGGGCACGCACGCACGTGCGTGCAGGCCGCGCGGGTGTTCGCGTGTCGCTGTGTCGCATAGATGCGACGTGGTGTCATGTCAGCGTGTCCTAGACCTACCCCGGGACCCTACCTAGTGTAGAAGCATGAAAATTTCAGCAAAGAAAGCTTATGTGCCCAAGCCTATAAGGACATATGCGCCCCTGTGAAACTCTAACGCCCAAGTCACCCTGTGAAGCTCTATGCGTCCAAGCCACCCTGTGAAGTTCTATGCGCCCAAGCCACCATATGAAGCTTTATGCGCCCAAGACAAGCTCCCCCAGAAGGAGGGCGCATAGCCTGAAACAGGGCTATGCGCCCAAGCCTGACTCAGTCAAAGCCATGATCAAAACGTGCACCGAAGCGTACGGCCACGTCAGTCTCCACGAGTAATCGTGCACCGAAGCATACGGCCACGTCAGCACCACGATCAACCCACGACCACGCAGCCTGCATGCGCCTACGTCCTATGCACCCAAAGCAGGACCATGCGCCCATATGGAAACCAGTGTGTTTCCTCATGTGGGCGCATAACATCATTCCAGCTCAGAAACTACTATAAAAAGGGGTCTCGTCCCTCTTCAAAACACAGAACGGAGAGCATTTTTAAGAGCCAAATTGCTGCACTTCTTGCCAGTGAGCCGAGAGTTAGCAATTTTCTTATGTTTTCTCCTACTTTTGTAATCTGAGTGTCAACGGAGTAAAGGAGCAACTGCCGAAGAATCGGAGTGTTCGACACTTTGGGCAAACCCAGCGAGGATCACAAACGAATGAGGCAAAGCTGGGAGAAAACAGCGCTGCTCCACCAAGCATGCGCCCAAAGCTATGTGCTCAAGGGGGTGTTTGGGCGCATAACTCCAATCAGAATGCTTCTGTCTTCGACAGATTCGGCATCCAGGGTCATGCGCCCAAGGCTATGCGCCCATGCTCCACTGGTCCATACTATGCGCCCACATCGAGGAAGCTCAGACATGCTGCCAAAAAGCATGTGTCCAAAGCCAGTCTCCAAGGCCTATGCGTCCACAGCAAAAAGACAGCCCCCAACGCGTATAGCACGGGGTTGTCTTCAAGGACATCAAAGAACTTAGGTGTGGGGGTTGCCCCTGCACGTGAACTAAGTCTGGATGCGCCAACTCTCCTTACAAACCTGCATGCAAAGCTCGGCGATGCATGCAATATGGGTTTATAAGGCAAAACTCCCTTCCGCTGACTTACACGACATGATAAATCATAAGCGTAAAGCGAGGGAGGACATAACAATTCATAATGCACATCAGTGCACCAATATTGTTATCAACTGTTGCTGTTCCAAAGTAACAAGAATGCCTCAGAGAAAGTCTGTGTTTCGACGGCTGCATTTCTCTGACGATGAAAAGCCGCTGTATGTCTCATCCAATATGGCTTCATGGGGTCCCCCTTATGAAAGTCCCAATCAAAGACGGTGGACCACAAACCCAACTTTCTCTCTCAGTTCCGCGAGAAGAAGAAGATGAAGTCTACCAACAGATGGCCAGCAGGATGTCACATCTGAAGGAGTCTATATGGGTACTCGGTCAAAGGCGAGATTTCGTACAAATGACGAAGACTCCCAAGCTGGGGGTAGTATTCCCTCAGAGTCTGAAGCGAATGACCTTCACACTGGGGGTAGCCTTCCAGAGGACGATGATCTCTCCGAGTCTGACGGCGACTATATGCCTCCCCTACCTGAAGATGAGGGACTTGTCAACTCAGAGACAGACAGTATCAGCACCAGTTGTATTGTTTCCTCTGTTCATCCTCGCATGTTGTCTACATACATGGCAGACAGAGAAAGACCTGAAGAAGCCAGTGATCAGACCAGTAAACGGCTAGAGGGTCTTGAAACAGCATTCGCCAAGATCACTGATATGCTTACCAGTATCATGGCGGTCTAAACTGCTGCGGCTGTTCCTCCACCGCAACAAAACATCTCGGCTCACGTTAGTCCGACTCATAGCAACAACCCTCCTTTACTACAAAAGGAGTATCATTCCGTTGCGCCTCCTCCAAATCTTGCAAATGCTGGGGGTAGTCCTTCGCCAACGACGCCTGACAACCGTTCAGCAGCCATTTTCCAATACCTTCTTAATCAACAGGATGCAATTGATTCCTTGGTCGCCCGTCTCGATACCATCTCACATAAAGACGAGCTCCAGAAGATGGGGATATCTCAACCTTATCCCCCTGAATGGGAGAATGCTACTTGCCCTCCTAACTACAAGCCGCTGATGCTAAATTCATTTGACGGGTTGACTTCTCCTCGTCAACACATGACATACTTCAATATGCAGACTCTACACTTACCCAGGGACGATCCGTTCTTGTCAAAGCTGTTTATTAGCACCTAGCAGGGGGTAGCTTTCGAATGGTTCTGCAGTCTGCCTGACGGTTGCATCAACTCTTTTAAAGACTTGGAGAGGTTGTTTCTCAATAGGTTTTATGAGAGTGGCATTATGTCCCCCCTCATCGAGATCAAGCAAAGGAGGACTGAGTCTGTCATTGCCTTCATCGAACGCTTCAGGCGGCTAGCACTGAAGATGCCCTTCGGCATACCAGATTCAGAACTTATGGATACTTGTCGACATAACTTCCTTCCTACAGTAAAGTTCTGTCTGGGTATACATAAGTATGATACATGGTCCGCTTTCATTGGGACCGCTGATGCTGCTAAAAATGATGTTCCTAATCTGGAACTACTAGTGTCACGCCACAGTACCAGAATACGGGGACGGACGTCGGCCAGCTATACCGTATAAGGTACGAATACGCTATACGGCGATGACGGCTGTCAAGTCTTGCTGGGTATCCTAGCATGCAATCAATCTATGGCCTAAATCCAATCTCATGTCCACATGCAAATCATAATGAAACAACATCAAGTGAGATAATCATATGAAAAACAGAAAATACTCATATGAAAATCAGGAATCTACAGTACAGGATAATAATGTAGACTAGTATACCTTTCCGCAGTCCCTAACATGGTCTGGAACTGAAACACATCCCCCAAGTCAAGTTTGAAAGATCCACAAGGTCGGTTACAGGCAATCTGGGAACAATCCAGGGTTGGTTAGGCCAACCGTAGCAAGTACCAGAAAGGAAGGCTCAAGACCGGACGAAGAAAAACCAGCAGGATAAAAATGACAGGAATAGCATCTAAAAATAGTAAATAAGGTAAGGGATCGTGCAGTACCAACGTACGATAACAATCCATGACTAGTATAAGTAACTAACAATCATTACAGACATCCTAACATCCACTAATACCTACACACGCCATACAATGCAGAAGAATAAGCGGCCATACAATGCCTATGGCTTGCTATTATTAGCTAACTAGGGTTATCACAGACCTAATTACTAGCAAGATGCAATTGGGGTATTCCTACGGCCACAAGTCCTGCAGACTATCCAGGTTATCCAGGACGAATATATATAGTGGTTACATCTCCCGGGAGACAAATATACCCTAATAGCTAGCTAGAGGGGTGCCCCATATGACAGTTGGCTGGAAATGTGTCCTACTCGACGGCAAGCTACAAGTCCACATGAGCGCCCAGATAACAGGATTGCTTGTAGCTGAAATACCTCTATCTATATGAGCTACTTGATCAATCTAGTTGTTAGCCTAGTCAGATTCATTACGGATTCCTGACCATGGTAACCACGGTGCCAAGACAAATCCACTCGACGACAGGCTACAAGTCCTAGACATGATGCAAGACGAGACATGTAGTTTGTACAAGCACAATCAGGAAAGTCAACCACGGTACCAAGACAAGGTTATACTTAGCAAGTCAGGACGGGCTGTCACAACAGCGATCAATAGTAAACATGTCATGTCGAGAGTACTAGTCAGGAGTGCGTCTCAACGGGCCACTATCAGGAATCAAGATATACATGTCAGGTTTACTCGTCATGTCCAGAGTGCTAGTTATGAGTGCGCCTCAATGGGCTACTATCAAGAATCAAGATAGGTCCAGGTTATCGTGCAACATGGCTGGGATATCAGGATGTCACTATAGTACCATAAAATCAGGTAGAACCTCAAAGTGCCAGTAGACAAGGAGCTCAAGTGCAAGGTCAGGGCCAATACCTCAAAGGATAAACTGGAATCAGGGAACAGATATAAGTAGTGTCAGAACAGGGACAATTCTATCAGTCACATGGGGTCATCTACCCACATTGTGGCATGAATATCAAGTCTGTTACAAGATCATGACCTCTGCTATAATAACATCTCAAGCATATATGGGAGCCTAGAGCTCTAATCATCCAGTCGGTCTATCCACCAGATCAATCTATCCAGAGTCACCCCTCTACGATAGAGATTCAAGTCAAGAAGTACAATCATCAAATACTACGCTAAACCCTACAAGCAATGCCAGGCTCTCTGGCTCACAAGGATCCCCTAAATCCATGATCACGACTATCAAGAAACAAACCTATCAGCCACCAAGACATAGCATCAAACCAGGTTCTGGACATTTGGGAAGTCGGGCAAAATCATATAAGGATACCCTCAGTATTCTTCTCGTTCCGTAAAACACTCAAAATCACCAAAATCTAAGAATCCACATAGATCCACCAAGTTAATATCCCGAAATCGTACTTTCCATAATACTCAATCCTCAGACATATCCAAAAGTCACAATTTCTAATACATAGGACAACTGTCAGCTCTATCTGGCTAGACTAGGACAACTCCTAGAATGAAGGGTCAAGGGACAAGAGTCCGGTAATCAATGTCGTCGAAAGTGGCAAGGATTATATGGACCGCTCTGGAGCAAATCCACAACCCTTAAACCAAATAAGGACCAGGGTTGCAGACCGTCTCCCGAGTGGAACCGCTCTCTTTACGCTATCTGATGGACAAGACAGGTCAGGAGCTAGGCGACTAATCTAGTATGGAGTCTACCTAGCAGGCAATGGGATCAAGTATACTATACCAAGATGAACATGCACAAGCCCAGTCCTACAAACCAAAGGAACGGTTCTGCCCAATCCTTCGAACCGAATTCCTGATCAAGAATTCTGGAAAAATTCGACAGAGTCTCCTTTGTATTTTGGACGGGAGCACCCTACGAATTGGGGCTAAAATCCATTCGGCGTAACTCACCGCAGAACCGTAATGCCGAGAACACTAAGTCCCGGCCTCCAACAGCGCTACGATGCGTACTGGAAACCAAACCAAGCCCGAGACCACTAAGTCTCGGTCTCCAGCAGCGCTACAATGCGTACTGGGCGCCAAGCCAACACATATAACAAGAAATCGCCTCGCATGACACATCACAACACATGTCCATAGTTCTAACCCAAGCACAATCACAGCCACAAGAATAGTTAGCCAGAGCCGTTACCCGACCGCGAGTCAGACACGGGGCATACAGGGACAATCCGTACAAGTAAGTCATGCTCGTGTCCTCGGAGGTGTGGATGACCCATCCGAGTTGTCCGATACGGTCTATCCCGGTATCGGACCAAGCTATCCTAAGTTATTATTATGGCAGTTCTACTACTAGGCTACACTAATCATGGTTATACAACTTACAAGTACAAATTAATTAAATACAATAAAATCCAGGAGAGAGGGCAAGAGCCGTCGATGAGCAAGGGATACTTGCCTAGAGGGCTCGGCTAGGTAAGCAAGTCTTCGACGATCTGGATCCAAGCTAGCACGTCCATCGAGGTCCTCAGAACACATAATAAACAATTATTAGAATTAATTAATAAAATAATAACAGAAAGCATGGAGGATGGCAGGAGGCTATACCGTGCGGGTTCCGCAAGCAGCACAGGGATCTGGCACGGAAATCGAGGCACTCGGACCGATACGTACATGTAACCCGAGATATGCACGTGTATCGAGATGCATACGAGGATCGAGGTAGCACGAAGATCAAGGCGAACATAGATGACATGTACATAAATCAAGATGCGTACGTAGATCGAGGAATCACGAATATCGGAATGGCGCACGAATCACGCGAAACGTAAATCGAGGCGAGTACGTAAATCGAGACGACATGAAGTCCAAGGTGTCATACAAATTGGTACGGCATGCAAATCGACGGATTCACGTAAACCGAGACAGCATGGGTCACGAGTTAGGCACAAACGCCGAGGTACGAAAAATGAGGCAACACACAATCCGAGATAGCACGTTGCCCGAGGCAGCGCAGGGCTCGAAGCGTCCCGCTGCCCAAGGCAGCGCATGAATCGAAGGCGTACGAAAACCAAAAAGGTACACATAATAAGGTGTACGCAAACCGAGGCATACGCAGAACGAGGCGCTCGTGGATCGAGCAGCGCACTGCTCGAGACAGCGCGTGCACCGAGGTACGTGGCCCGAAGAGCACGCAGCCGAGGCTAGCTCACTGCTCGAGCAGTACGGGGCCCAAGGGCGTCCCGCTGCTCGAGGCAGTGCTGGCCCGGGCACGACAATGGTACGGCGGTGGTGCTGGCCGCCGGAGAGAAGAGGAAAGGAGGGGGCGGGGGAGATCGGGGCTCGGCCAGGTCGCGGCGGAGGAGGAGACAGAGAGAGAGAGAGGAGGCCGGAGGAGAGGCTCACCAGCGTGCGCGAGGTTGCTCGGCCAGGTCGGCCCACTGGCAGGAGGAGGAAGTTCAGGGGGAGAGGAAAAGCCGGAGGAGGCCCGTCGTCGTCGGAGCTGGGGTCGACAGCGACGGCAGGGGGCTCACGACGGCGGAGGGAGGATTGAGATGGCGACGATGATGATGGTTGTAGTGCTAGAAGTGGTGGTAGCTATAGGGAGTGGGGGAGACGGTGGCACTGGCAGTGGAGGCGGCGGCCACGGGTGGTGGTGGTCGCGACGGAGGAGGCCGGCCGTGGGGGAGACGGAGACGATGATGGTGGTGGTAGATAATAAGGTTGTTGGGGGCGGTGGTACTGGCTGAATGAGGGGAAAAAGGGAGCTCGAGGAGGGAGAGTGGGGAGCTCGGGCTGGTCGGGGTGGAGAGAGAGGGATCGGAAGAGAGATGAGCGGGAGAGAGAAAGAGTGAAGAGAGGGAGAGGGGGTTAGGTAGGGGATTTAGATATTTTGGAGGGGTAAATTTAGGATCAAGAAAATAATAGTAGCAATAATAATAATGAAAAAAATTCACCTCCAATAATTAATAATAAAATTTTAACAATACCCAATTTCAAAATTTTTTCAAATACACAAATACAGTCAAATACTATTTTCAAAAATAGGGATTTGACAACTAGGGTTGAAAATACCCAAATCCGAAGACAAGGGCAAGCATCCTCAAACTATCCATGTCCGTGGGGGTAAAGGAAAAGAAGTCCTGAAGGTCGACACTTCCAAAGGAGCTTCCAATTCTTAGGGCGCCTCCGACAAGCCTAAGGAGACCTTCTCCTTTGATGAAGATGATGTTATTACCATCTTTTACACATTGACGAAGGGTAATAAACTGACATTGCTTCCACCACGATGTCTTGCAGAGGCGAACCAACTCAACGATCCCAAGTACTGTCTCTATCATCAGTACGTGCATCATTCCACCAAGGACTGCATCGTCCTGAAGAAGAAGATACAATAGCTTATCGACAGCCAAGTGATCAACCTCGAAGCTGAAGACAAGGTCGTATCTTCTAACATTATCTCTCTTCAGTTTGGTGACTTTCCTCCCACAGAAGTCCCAGACGACGTGGTCCTGATTCCCAAGGCAAAAATAGAAGTCGTCAACCTACCGCCAGCTTGCAACTCAACCTTGGTGCCACTCACAACCGAACTTGGTGAGATCATGTGGGTCCATTCGGACCTTGTGCAAGAAGTGACGCAGAGGGTGGTACCTTCCAAAGCAAAAAGGGGTAAGAAATACAAGCCATGCCATATAGTGTCTTCTCCCATCTATAAGGTTCTATCTAGCGAGACGCGATCGGAAAAATCTTATCTTCGGACGTACGATCCCGCACAAGAAGAAGCAGTACCTTCTCAAGCTCCTGCTGTCCCCACAAGCTCAGAAGCCAGCCCGTCTAAGCCTTCAACTACGGACAAAGCCAAGCAGAAGGAGATGCGGTTTGACAAGTCTCTGAAGGAGCCAGCTCCCGAAGGCATGGATCGGTCCTACAACTTTGACATACTGGCACAGTTGGCCAATACACCTGTCAGGTTGTCTCTGTTCGATCTATTACGACTCTTCAAAGAAACACGAAAGGCCTTAAGTGGGGCATTACTACATGCCGACTCTTATCTCGCTGAAGTCAAAGCCCGGCTGAAGATCCTGTCTCCTGTCCTTACTGCCATAGTACTATGGAAGTGGTGACCAACATCACCTTTTTACAGGAGGACATGCTACTAAAAAAATCATCATCATGATAAGACCCCTGTATTATATAGGGTATATCGGGGCGATCAAGGTGGACTGCATGTACATCGATCCGGGTTCCTCCCTCAGCATTATTTCTAGAAGTTTGCTTCAAATTCTAGGAATCCCTCTGCACAAGCTATCTGCAACCAATACAACCATCATGGCTTTCAATACTGGTCGAAGCCATCTGCTGGGCAAGATCCATCTCAAGTGCCAGATCGGTGATCTCCGAACGGAGGTTTCCTGCTATGTGATCGATGCCAACGTATCCTACAATGTCTTGTTGGGACATCCGTGGATACATAAGAACATGATCGTTCTTTTCATACTTCACCAGTGCTTCAAGTACGTCAATAGCGATGGTGTCGTAAAGACGAAATTTGCCAATATCGATCCTTTTAAGGGCATCGAAGCCTACTATAGAGATTCGTTACTTTACCAATCTCAGCCCCCCAAGGATGATAGCAATGAAGCTGACAATGAAGTTGAAGCAAGTTCATCCTCCAATGATGGTCTCCTGATTATCCGAGTCAAAGGATGTACTACTCCAAAAAGTACTCCAAAGTCTCTCACAATCTGGATGAAAAATAAGAACCCTGACAAGGTCAAACCATTGACCATCACTCTCCGTAAGACACCTCGGGAGGAACCTGCTGAAGTCCGTCCTCCCAATCCTGAAGAATTATCCTACGTGGTGAACTTGGCCAAAATTGTGGCTCCTCTTCCAGATGATGATCCTCTCAATGAGTATATCAATACTCATAATAATGTACCTTCAGCGGATGATGTTATCCCTGAAGAAGAACTTACGTATTTTCTTAGTAAAGGTTTATCCTTGAATTACTCCGATGTCTATCAATCTGTAAACCACTACATAGATACGATATACGCTCTAGAGCACGGCATAGGACCATACCTCTGCATGCCGGTCATGATGCCTTATTTGTAGAAAAAAGTTTACCCAGAAGATATCCACTACTTCATCGTCCCATCCAGAAAGAAGGATGAAGAACTAATTATCTTCGGTTGAATAATTGACGAAATAAAGTTCATTCCGGTCTCTACTTCTCCTAAGCACAACACGGAAGTTGATTATGACTATAGGAAAATGCAACTTTTTTGATATAGTTGGCAGGCCAAGAATATTATCCAGAACATGGGATATGACATTAAAAGCAACCAGGGACTAAATTACGGCCGGGGACGACGGTTGCCAATACGACACTTCGTTCCTCCCGGCAAACCCAAGAACTACTATCAAAGAAACGGTGTTGGTCAGGGTTATGTCACTCCTCCAACAACTCCCGAAAGATCAGATAATGAAGTAGATCATTGTTCTCATTCTTCTGATTCCTACTTCTGGGACTCATACTCCAGCATTAGCGACATGCTCAAAGCAACTCTGTCCGTCAACATGGTTTCCGTTGACCAAATTGCGGACGATGTCCAATAGATCAAGCTTGAACAATGGGCTCAAAAAATAGATACTAGGTGAGAGCTGCGCTTCGAACAACGTAAACCACCTACCGAAGACGAAGTCATCCAAGTCAATTTAGGAGATGAATCATCTTTTAAACCAATCTTCATCAACAAAAGTCTATCTGGCGATGAACGCTAATTTCTTATACAGCTTATAAGAGAATACATCGACATCTTTACATGGAGCTATGAAGACATTCCAGGTCTGAACCCTAAAGTCGCCATGCACCGCCTAAATATTTCGTCTAAAGCTAAACCAGTGAAGCAGCAACAACGACGATTTCGACCAGATATCATGGAGGCCATCAAAAATGAAGTCAAGAAGCTCATTGCTAGTGGATTCATTCACGAAGAACAACACCCTGACTGGGTTGCCAATATTGATCCAATCATAAAAAAGAACAGTAAAGTTCGAGTCTGTATCGATTACCGTAATTTGAACTCTGCATGTCCGAAGGACGAGTTCCCTCTACCGATCACCGACGTAATGATCGACAATACTTGTGACTTCGAGCGAATGTACTTTATGGATGGGTTCTCAGGCTACAACCAGATCAAGATGTTCTCCAACAATGAGAAGCACACATCTTTTTGAACATCGTTGGGTATATACTGCTATATGGTGATGCCCTTCGGATTGAAGAATATAGGGGCGGCATACCAGCGAGCCATGAACATAATTTTTTGCGATCATTTGCACAAAACAGTGGAGTGCTATGTAGACGATATCGCAGTTAAAAGTCGTCTCAAGGGCAACCACCTCCAAGGCTTGAGAATGGTGTTCGAACTAATGCGTGCACATCAACTCAAGATGAATCCAACCAAGTCTTTTCTGGGAGTCTCCAGCGACAAGTTTCTTGGTTTCGTCATCACTTTAAAGGGTATACATCTTGACCCAGAGAAAGTGAAGGCTATCCTCGATATGCATCCTCTAAGAAACCTCAAAGAGCTATGCGGACTGCAAGGAAGGCTAGCCTATATCAGACGATTCATTTCGAACCTTTCTGGAAGGTGTCAACCATTCACTCAGCTCATGAAGAAAGGCGTATCTTTCGTCTAGACTAAAAATGTCAACGCGCATTCGACGACATCAAGAAGTATCTCACAAGCCCTCAATATTGGTAGCTCCAATAATAGGGAAGCCTTTCTTACTATATGTCTGCGCTATGGACCATTCTCTTGGCACCCTATTAGCTTAGAAGAATGAAGGCGACCATGAACAAGCAATCTACTACCTCAGTCGCACAATGGTGAGTGCCGAGCACAGATACACACGTGTGGAAAAGGAATGCCTTGTACTGGTATTTGCCATCCAGAAGATACGCCACTATGTGTCTGGGCAGACTATCCACATCATATCTAAAGTCAACCCTCTCAGAATACTCATGACTAAACCAGACTCTCTCAATTCCCGTTTAGCTATATAGGAAATGCTGTTGACTCCATACGATATGCTCTTCGTTCCTCAAAAGGCAATAAAAGGTCAAGCATTAGCAGATTTTCTAGCAGCTCAACCGGTGCCAGAATTTTTCAAACTCTACGACGAAATCCCCGATGAAGTAGTAGAGTCTAACACTGCAACTGAATAAATCCCCATTTGGCGAATGTTCTTTGACAGTTGTCACTTTCCGTTCCCAGAATACGTATTTTTAATTCATGTACTGCTTTAATGTATTTATTTAATATATATATTATGTATTGTTCTGTATTTAAAATTCCTTTAATTTTACGTTAATTAATTTTTCTGCAATTTTACTTTCAGTATTCTACTTTCTGCTTTGCTTTTGGGTTCAGCCCGAGTTGGTTTATTTTCCGGCCTTGGATGGTTCAACATGAACCCAACTTCCCACCTACCACCACTCCTTCATTTAAAGCCTCATCCCCTTTCTCTCTATCTCTTTATTACTTCTTCTCATTACTCTTCTTCTTCCTCATAACTCCCCCACCAACCTAGGGGAGCTAGGCAAGTGCCAACTTGCTTCTTGATGGATCTCCATTTTTGTTGCTCTATTGTCTTCCTCTCAAGATTCTTAAATACTTTAGTACTTAGCATTTTCAATTTCCATGGCTCATTTCATATAGATCTAAGTTTAATGTATTTTCAAATTTTTTGGGTTTTGATCTAGTAACTTTGTTATTTTTTAAGTTTTGATGGTTCCATGTTGTAGAGAATTTCGTTCTACCCCATTTTGACCTATGGAAGTCCAGATTTGGACTTGGAATGAAAGATTTAGAGAGCTTGGAAGCTGTGGCTTCCATGGTTATGTTCTCAGGAAATTCGGAGAAGAACACCCAAATTCTGGCTGCATGAGCAGATTCTGGCCGCATAAGCAAATTCTGGCCGCATGAGCAGATTATGGCCGCATGAGCAGATTCTGGCCGCATGAGCAAATTCTGGCCGCATGAGCAGATTCTGGCCCGTATGAGCAGATGCTGGCCGCATAAGCAGATTCTGGCCGCATGAGCAGATTCTGGCCGCATAAGCAAATTCTGGCCACATGAGCAGATTATGGCCGCATAAGAAAGTTCTTGCCGCATAAGCTTTTATTTTCCCGGCCTCATAAACCCTAGCCCATAATGTCTTTTGGCTGATTCTGTCATGAGTTGATATTAATTAACATTGATTGTTATCTTGGCATTAATTAACATTGATTGTTATCTTGGTATTAATTAACATTGATTGTGACCTTGACTAATAATTGATCATGCGTTTCTAGTTGGAACTAAGAGACTGGCTAGTCGTCTTATTGAATTGAATGAATGAGACACGTTCATATTAACTATGAACTATTATAATCGATTGGTCGATCCTGAATATTGGTATATAGGCATGTGCAGGCTTCAATTTATTTATTTTTCTACAAAGCAGCATGTGTACTCTATGGTTAAGGCATGATTATTTTATGGTTAGTTTTGATTGTTGCATTATACTATGTAAGACCTACAACATAACCGTACGGGTATCGTTGTAGAGTTGGGCATATCGTACTCTGTACGAAAGTACTCATTCTGAATGACCATGATCCACGGCATGGGATTTCAATCAACATAGGGGCTATTAAGTTAAATAAAATAATGATTGCATGGAGAGAATAGATTTTCGAGTTCTTACATGGCATCCCTCTTTGGGACTATTAGTGCCCGATAGGCCGGCTGGTTCCCACGAATACTGCAAACTTGCCACACGGGCAGGGAACGGTATCTACTTATATTATTTATTATATATTGATGACGTGCGTCCCGCTGGGACTCGTCTAATTCTTGATTGGCATAATTGATTGATTGGATAGACTAGCCTTGCTTGCACATAGTAAGAATTGAGGAATCCCAATTGCATAATTCCAGGATAACTTAGAACTCACCGTAGCAAGCCGTAGTAGTTGCATGGCCATTTAAGTTGACTTGTTTGTGTACTGTACCTACTCTGCTACCTAACTGAGATGATCAGAATGTCAGGACATGACGGGCCAACTTCTGTCCTTGTTTGGTTGGGAAGTTGGTTCAAAGTATCATGATGTTATGTGAATCCTAGTAGCAAGCAGAGGCCTATATATCATATTTTCTTATTACTGGTTTTAATTCCTTATATCGTGCTTCCTTGCGGTACTTGCTATTGAGGTCTAACCTCTCTGGTTTTGCATGGCCAGAATCTAGAGCCGGTTCCCGAGGACTCAGCTTACTTCCACCTCTAAGATGGTCAATACTAGAGGGATGATTGCAGGAGGACTCGAGTGGGTTACTTACTTCCCCACTCGTTTTGTTACTTACTTTATATTTTGTCGTTTGGCACCGACATGTTAGTCGGATTGTCTTGTATTTACTTTTACATAATTATAATTAAGTCAGGCTGCAACTGATAAACAATTGTGTATACTTTGCTACATCATCTGGCTATGTTTTGTAAAGCCAGATCTCAAGAATATTTTGACTAAGCATTTGGGGCGCCTTACTGCTTTATCTTACATGTTCTCTATTTCTGTTTCTTGTTTGAATGATTGAGACAATAGATGTGAAGTGACCATAGTGAGACTTTCATGTAGTATGCACCCCCTCGTCTTTTAGACAGCATTGATCGTATTATACGGTATTCATCTACCCGTAATACGTAGCTGGCTGAGTCATTCCTCCGCCCTCCAGTATTCTGGTTCTGGGGCGTGACAAGGTTTTAGTGGTGGCCCATGCAGGTCTGATTTCAGACTTGTGGGGTGTTTTGATTTACAGAATGTCTCAATCACACATGTTCTCCCTTGATCTCATGATTCATTGTTCTCAACCTTAGCTTGACATTCCGGTATCCTTTGGCTTCATTGATCCTTCATGTCCGGTCATTTGATCGTTTGCTTGTCCCTTTTCTTAGGGGCACCTCGTATGCATCTGTCAGGACTGGGCAGCAACAAGGGCAGCAAGGGCAACCTGACCTTGTTGATCAGCAACAAGGGCCAGTACTACCTCAGGAGATTATCCAAGAAGAGGTGATAGTGGAAGCAGCAGCTGGATCGTAGTATCCGGAGGTTCCACCGCCACCAACAGTTCTACCTACCCCCGTGGAAGTGGATACACCGGTCCTTCTGGAGATCATGAGAGGGATGATGGCTACTCAGCAACATCAGATGTTAGCCCAGCAGTGCATGCACGCTCAGTTGCAGGAGCAAAATGTACTACTCAACCAAGGATTGCAGACGGCTTTGGAAAGAGGGGCCAGGACAGATTCAGGAGCGTCAGCCAAGTTTTGCAAGTACAACCCCCGTCGTTTTGAGGGCACTGAATATTCCATCTCATTTGACGCATGGCTTAAGGATATTGAGGCTATTTTGACAGCAGCTAAGGTACCAGCAGAAGAATGTGTGGATCTAGTGAAGTTGTTACTTCAGGATCTCGTACGTGATTGGTAGAAATCAGAGAAAGTAGGCATCAGACATCCTGTTGCTTGGGACGATTTTACCGCAAGATTCAAGACGAAGTACTATGGAGTTGTGGCACAGTTTGAGCTACAACAGAAGTTTATCAACCTCAAGCAGGCCGGCAAGACGGTAGATGCCTATGCAGCGGAGTTCTGCAGATTGAGTAGGTTCGCCCCAGAGATGGTAGCAACGGAGAACCAGGGGGCTATAAGGTTCCAGCAAGGGTTTCATCTTGAGCTCTTGCAATTGATAGAAGGGTACAACTACCAAACTTTCGATGAGGTATTGACGGCAACCTGAAGGCATGAGATCACCATTCAGAGGATTGCAGCCAGGACCTAGGGTCAGAAGAGATCCCACAGTCAGATTGAAGGAGGAGGGGGAGTAGCACCCCGAACAATAGTACTGTCCCTTGGCGTCTACATTCACGATATGGCGATGTGAGGGCCAGCACCACCAAGGCAGCAGCAACAGCAACAGAGGAAGAACCAGCAACCCCCAGCGGGCTGCACTTATTGTGGGAAGGTAGGGCACACTAGAGATGTGTGTCGGACATTGAACGGACAGTATTTGATATGTAGAAATCCAGATCATCGGGTTACCACCTGTCCTATAAATTCAAGATCAGGAGGACCAATGCAACAATTTTCTGCTCTGCTAGCACCAGGGGCAGGATAGTATCGAGGACCAGCGGTAGCAGTAAGACCGTTGGCACAGCGTCCGTTCATGAAACAGGCTCGGATGTTTCGACAGCAAGGACCGCCGATGCAACAACACCAACATAGACCACCCCAGCATCATCAAGGAAGGGGCCAGCAGCAACACCATGCTAGGCCACAGCATGGGAACCAACAAGGAGGTCGAGGGTAGGCATTCACTCTGTCCTTGGAAGAGTCATTGGCATCGGAAGAAGTTGTGGCAGGTAACATTCTCGTTGCCTCATATCCCACAGTTAGCATTGTTTGATTCGGAAGCATCACACTCATTTATATCTGCACAATTTACGAAATAGCTATGAATGGAGTTCGAGGCATTGCCAGGAAGGTTGAATATACTTACTGGTAATGGACTCATAGGAGTTAGTAGAATTATTTTAGCATGTAGCATTGTAGTTTGTGGGCATTCCTTACCCGCCAGGTTGATAGAATTTCCTGTTGGAAATTTCGACGTTATCTTAGGCATGGACTGGCTGAAAGACAGTCATGCGATAATAGATTGTCATAGAGGGAGTGTATCTTTTGATATTCCAGGCATGAAGAGATTCACCTTAGTCAGATCAGTGGCAACTCAACCAGAGCAGGGAGTAGTGACGGCAATGGAAGAAGTTCAAGTTCCGAAGGTAGTTGAAGAGTTTCTAGACGTATTTCCTGAAGAACTTCCAGGTCTACCACCGGTTAGAGATATTGAGTTCAGTATAGAATTGGCACCTGGAACCAAACCGATATCAGATCGAGTTTACAGAATGGCGGATTCAGAGCAGGCCAAGGTATATCAGCACATAGAGGAACTGAAGGAGAAGAAGTTCATCCAAGCTAGCATATCACCGTGGGCAGCACCGATGGTACTTGTGGAGAAGAAGGATGGATCATCCAGGTTGTGCATTGACTACAGGAAGCTTAACATGGCAACAGTAAAGAACAAGTACCCATTACCCAGGATCGACGACTTATTTGATCAGTTAAGCAGGGCTAGAGTTTTCTCCAAGATAGATCTTCGTTCAGGGTATCATCAAGTGAGGGTTCGGAAGGAGGATATTCCCAAGACAACGTTCAGGTCGAAGTATGGGCATTATGAATTCTTGGTAATGCCGTTTGGTTTGACCAATGCTCCAACAATATTTATGGATTTGATGAACCGCATCTTTATGCCGTACTTAGATCAGTTTATCATAGTGTTTCTCGACGACATTCTTGTATACTCTGCTAGTGAAGAGGAGTATGAAGACCACCTCAGGAAAGTATTACAGGTTCTGAGAGAGAACTAGTTGTATGCCAAGCTCAGCAAGTGTGAGTTCTGGACGGATTATATTTCATTTTTGGGTCACATCATATCAGGAGCTGGAGTAGCAGTGGATCCCAAGAAGGTAGAAGCAGTAGAGAGTTGGCCAGTACCCAAGACCGTAGCTGATATGCAGAGTTTCTTAGGATTGGCAAGATATTACAGAAGGTTCGTGTCAGACTTTGCAAGGCTTTCAGCACCCATGACCCGCTTGACACGGAAGGATGTGCCATTCATTTGGTCGGCAAAATGTCAGGCATTATTTGAGACTTTGAAGCGGAAGTTGATATCAGCACCTATTCTTACATTGCCAGTTGGACCTGAAGGTTTTACTGTATATTGTGATGCGTCAGGTAAAGGACTTGGATGTGTCCTCATGCAACATGAGAAGGTGATAGCGTATGCATCTAGGCAACTTCGAGACCACGAGAAGAATTATCCAACTCATGACTTGGAGTTGGCAGCAGTAGTGTTTCTTTGAAGCTATGAGGCATTACTTATATGGTGATCGAGTGGACATGTACACAGACCACAAAAGTCTGAGGTACATCTTTACTCAGAAGGAACTGAATATGAGGCAGAGAAGATGGCTAGAGTTGATCAAAGATTATGACGTGGAGCTTCAGTACCATCCAGGCAAGGCTAATATGGTAGCAGACGCTTTTAGCAGAAGAGGCGGCGTATTTATGTTGACAACACAGAAACATATCTTAGAAGACCTTCAGGAGATGGGCATCGAAGTTGTACTTCCTAACGATGTAGGAATTCTGGTAAGTCTATAAGTTCAATCTGACTTGGTAGACAGGATCAAGGCAGCTCAGGCACAGGACCCAAGGATTCAAAAGCTTAGGACAGAATGTGAGTCAGGACTCAGAAAGGAGATGATAATTCATGAATATGGTACCCTTAGGTTTGGATCGCGCCTATGTGTACCTAGTGGAGATATCAGACAGGAGGTTATGACAGAAGCTCACAGTTCTCAGTATTCTATACACCCTGAAGGGACCAAGATGTACCAAGATATCAAGCAGCACTTCTGGTAAAACGGAATAAAGAGGGAGATAGCTAGATTCGTTTCCGTTGCTTGATATGTCAGCAAGTGAAGGCAGAACAGCAGAGGCCAACTGGATTATTGCAACCACTTTCTATTCCAGAATGGAAGTGAGAGCATATTACCATGGACTTTGTGACCGGTTTACCACGATCGCCAAGTGGTAAAGATGTCATTTGGGTGATAGTAGATCGGCTTACGAAGGTGGCATACTTTCTTCCTTTTAGAGAAGGGCAATCTATAGAAAAGTTGGCAGAGTTGTATATGCAACAGATAGTCAGGCAGCATGGAGTCCCTGTCAGTATTGTGTCAGATAGAGATACCCGTTTTACATCACATTTCTGGAAGAGCTTATATCATAGTCTGGGTACCAAGTTAAGATTTAGCACGACTTACCATCCCCAGACAGACGGGCAATCAAAAAGAACAATTCAAACTTTAGAAGATATGTTGCAAGCGTGCACTCTGGATTTTGGAGGGTCTTGGGAGAGCCACCTACACTTAGTCAAGTTCTCGTACAACAACAATTATCAAGCTAGTATCCAAATGGCGCCATTCGAAGCTCTATATTGTAAGAAGTGTATGTTGCCACTAGCATGGGATGATATCGGGGAGAGGAAGATGCTAGGCCCAGAAATGATTGTTCAAACAGTTGAAGTAGTTAAGGGAATTAGAGAACGACTTCGAGTTGCGCAAGATCGACATCATCATTGGGCGGACCAGCATCGTAGGCCGCTAGAGTTTTCTGTTAGGGACCACGTGTTCTTGTGGATCTTACCTACCCGTAGAGTCATTAGGTTTGGCATTCGCGGGAAGTTGAGTCAGTGGTACGTGGGCCCATTTGTTATCCTTGATAGGATAGGCGATGTTGCTTATCGTTTATCCCTTTCACCTTCGTTACGAGAGATGCATGACGTGTTTCATGTATCTCAGTTGCGAAGGTATGTATCAGACCCAAACCATATCCTTGATCATTCTGAGCTGGTTGTTGGTACCAACCTGTCTTACGAGGAGCAACCTGTGTCCAACTTGGACCGAAGAGAGAAGATACTCAAGAACCAAACAATTAGCCTTGTCCGGGTTGCTTGGGGTCATCACTCTTTAGGAGAGTCAACGTGGGAACGTGAGGATGATATCCTATCACGGTATCCGTACCTGTTTGACTCACAAGGTATATCTCTCTCTGTATACCTTGATTGTTTTAACTCCTCATGCTTGTCACCTTATGAGTAGAATTGCTTCATGTCATAGATTGTTAAACATAGATATATTACTTGTTATTGACATTGTAAAATGATTGCTTGCTCTAATTGCTTGTACTTAGATTAGTTTAGCTTTGATGTTCTTATCATGCTTGGATTTGAAATTCCGAGGACGAAATTTTTCTAAGGAGGGTAGAGATGTCACTTCCCGTTCCCAGAATACGTATTTTTAATTCATGTACTGCTTTAATAAATTTATTATATATATATATATATATATATATATATATATATATTATGTATTAATCCGTATTTAAAATTCTTTTAATTTCACGTTAATTAATTTTCCTGCAATTTTACTTTCAGCATTTTACTTTCTGCTTTGATTTTGGGTTCGGTCCGAGTTGGTTTATTTTTCGACCTTGGATGGTTCAACATGAACCCAACTCCCCACCTACCACCACTCCTTTATTTAAAACCTCATCCCCTTTTTCTCTCTCTCTCTCTTCATTACTTCTTCTCATTACTCTTCTTCTTCCTCATAACTCCCCCACCAACCTAGGAGAGCTCGGCAAGTGCCAACTTGTTTCTTGATGGATCTCCATTTTTGTTGTTCCATTGTCTTCCTCTCAAGATTCTTAGATACTTTAGTACTTAGCATTTTCAATTTCCATGGCTCATTTCATGTAGATCTAAGTTTAATGTATTTTCAGATTTTTTGGGTTTTGATCTAGTAACTTTATTATTTTTCAAGTTTTGATGGTTCCATGTTGTAGAGAATTTCGTTTATCCCATTTTGACCTATGGAAGTCCAGATTTGGGCTTGGAATGAAGGATTTAGAGAGCTTGGAAGTTATGGCTTCCATGGTTCTGTTCTCAGGAAATTCGGAGAAGAAGACCCAAATTCTGGCCGTATGAGCAGATTCTGGCTGCATGAGCAGATTCTGGCCGCATAAGCAAATTCTGGCCGCATGAGCAGATTCTGGCCGTATAAGCAGATTCTGGCCGCATGAGCAGATTCTGGCCGCATGAGCAGATTCTGGATGCATGAGCAGATTCTGGCCGCATGGCCGCATGAGCAGATTTTGACCGTATGAGCAGATTCTAGCCGCATAAGCAAATTCTGGCCACATGAGCAGATTCTAGCCGCATAAGCAAATTCTGGCCGTATGAGCTTTTATTTTCCTGGCCGCATAAACCCTAGCCTATAATGTCTTTGGCTGATTCTATCCCGAGTTGATATTAATTAACATTGATTGTTATCTTGGCATTAATTAACATTGATTGTTATCTTGACATTAATTAACATTGATTGTGACCTTGACTAATAATTGATCATGCGTTCCTAGTTGGAACTAAGAGACTGGCTAGTCGTCTTATTGAATTGAATGAATGAGACACGTTCATATTAACTATGAACTATTATAATCGATTGACCGATCCTGAATATTGGCATACAGGCATGTGCAGGCTTCAATTTATTTATTTTTTTACAAAGCAACATGTGTACTCTATAGTCAAGGCATGATTATTCCGTGGTTAGTTTTGATTGTTGCATTACGCTATGTAAGACCTACAACATAACCGCACGGGTATCGTTGTAGAGTTGGGCATATCGTACTCTGTACGGAAGTACTCATTCTAAATGACCATGATCCACGGCATAGGATTTCAATCAACATATGGGCTATTAAGTTAAATAAAATAATGATTACATGGAGAGAATGGATTCCCGAGTTCTTACATGGCAGCCCTCTTTGGGACTATTAGTGTCCGACAGGCCGGCTGGTTCCCACGGATACTGCAAATCTACCACACGGGCAGAGAGCGGTATCTGCTTATATTATTTATTATATATTGATGACGGGCATCCCGCTGGGACTCGTCTAATTCATGATTGTCGCAATTAATTGATTGGATAGACTAGCCTTGCTTGTACATAGTAAAAATTGAGGAATCCCTATTGCATAATTCTAGGATAACTTGTAACTCACCGTAGCAAGCCGTAGTAGTTGCATGGCCGTTTAATTTGACTTGTTTGTGTACTGTACCTACTCTGCTACCTAACTGAGATGATCAGAATGTCAGGACATGATGGGCCAACTTCTGTCCTTGTTTGGTTGGAAAGTTGGTTCGAAGTGTCGTGATGTTATGTAAATCCTAGCAGCAAGCAGAGGCCTATATATTATATTCTCTTATTACTGGTTTTAATTCCTTATATCGTGCTTCCTTGCGGTACTTGCTATTGAGGTCTAACCTCTCTGGTTTTGCATGGCCAGATCTAGAGCCGGTTTCCGAGGACTCAGCTTACTTCCACCTCCAAGATGGTCAATACTAGAAGGATGATCGCAGGAGGACTCGAGTGGGTTCCTTACTTCCCCGCTCGTTTTGTTACTTACTTTATATTTTGTCGTTTGGCAACGACATTTTAGTCAGATTGTCTTGTATTTACTTTTACAAAATTGTAATTAAGTCAGGCTGCAACTGATAAACAATTGTGTATACTTTGCTACATCATCTGGCTATATTTTATAAAGCCAGATCTCAAGAATATTTTGACTAAGCATTTGGGACGCCTTACTGCTTTATCTTACATGTTCTATATTTCTATTTCTTATTTGAATGATTGAGACAATAGATGTGAAGTGACCATAGTGAGACTTTCATGTAGTATGCACCCCCTCGTCTTTTAGACAGCATTGATCGTATTATACGGTATTCATCTACCCGTAATACGTAGCTGGCTGAGTCATTCCCCCGCTCTCCAGTATTCTGGTTCTGGGGCGTGACAACGGTGCATCAAGAACAGGACCCAAAGGAAATATTATGACTGGAGTAGGCATCGTGTTCGTGTCACCTGATCATCTGGTTATACATCGTGCATATTCTCTCGTTGAACCATGCACCAACAACGTGGTCAAATATAATGCCCTATTAATCGGCCTACAACTTGCAAAATAACTGAGAGTTAACTATCTAGAAGCTTATGGCGATCCCAAGCTAATAGTTAGTCAAGTTCGAGCGGATTATGAAGTTCGTCACGAAGATCTCATCCCCTATCACAGAGCAATAATCAAGTTGGCATCTACTCTCACTGGATTCTTCATCGAGCACGTGCCTCGATTACAGAATATAGAAGCAGATGCTCTAGTCGGTCTTGCTGCTTCCTTGACCGTCCCTACCAATACTCAGCAGTCGATCAGAGTGTCTGGTCAAGAACTATTTTGTGTGAAAAATACCTTACATATTTATCACAGTTACACAACGAAAACAAACGTCAATGTTAAAGACTGGAGATTTCCTTTCATAGACTACGCCGTCTATGGAATCCTCCCCGAGGACCCGAAGGAAGCAGTGTCTATCCAAAGACGATCCCTCAGATTTTACTACGACACGACTACCAAGATACTGTACCGATGCTCTTAAGACGGGCTACTGTTACGATGTTTATCAGATACATAAGCCAAACATGCACTCTGGGAGGCTCACGACGGAGTTTGTGGTGCACATCAACCAGGCCCCAAATTACAAGATCGCCTCAAACGAATGGGTTATTATTGGCCCACGATGATAGCAGATGCTGTTGAATATACAAAAAAGTGTAGAGCTTGTCAGTTCTACGCCAATTTCATTTATCAACCTTCGGAGTTTCTACACCTGACGGCAACATCTTGGTCTTTTGAAGCCTGGGGTATGGACGTCATAGGACTAATCAACCCGTCATCCTCCAAAGGACATCGGTTCATCCTAGCCATAACTGATTACTTCTCTAAATAGGCGGAAGCTATATCGCTCACCGAAGTGAAGGCGTCGAACGTGATCAATTTTATCAAATATTACGTTATCTACCGCTTCGGCCTACCTCGCAGGATCATTCATGATAATGGTCCATAATTCGCAAGCCATGCATTCTGTCGGTTCTGTGATAGGAATCAATTCCAGAACGTAGCCTCTACTGCCTACAATCCAGCGGCTAATGGGCTACCAGAAGCCTTCAATAAACCATCATTAAACTTTTCAAGAAGTTTGCGTCTTCAAATAAGTGCGATTGGCCATGCATTCTATCGGTTCTATGATAGGAATCAAATCCAGAACGTAGCCTCTATTGCCTACAATCCAGCGGCTAACGGGCTAGCAGAAGCCTTCAATAAAACTATCATTAAACTTGTGAGCACCCTAAATTTTGGGTTGATTTTTTTATATTTTATTTTAATTTTCTGATTGGGGGTAATTTTGAAATTTCGTGTTTATAATTATTTTAATAATGATATTTAATTCATGATATAATTTTTGGTAATTTTAAATCATTTTAACATTATTTAAATCAATGACTTGTGGTTTTGACGTTTTGCTAGTGAAACCCTAGAGACTGTTTGACCTAGAGCCTAACCATGTGATTATGATATTTTAATGTCATTTTTGGCCTAAGAATATTTTTGCATTTGACCTCTTTGAATTATTTTGATATTATTTTATTATTTATGATATTGTTCTGGGGTTATTTGAGTCGGGTTCAAATTTCAACTCAATCCGACTTGAAACGGGGACCCGGGGGAAGTTTGACTCTAGTGGGACCCACACACTAGTTAGGCATGGCCCACATGATATTAATTTTAGTCCACATGATAGAAATATTTTAGTTAGAGGTTAGACTAATTATTATGGATAAGGTTAGTGTGATTAGAGACTTTAGAATGACTAATTTAGCCCCAACCAATTAGCCCTTTCCTAATACTCATAGAATAGGTTAGTAGGGGCTTTTAGACTTTTCCTAATAGGACAAAACCACATTTATGGTCAGCCACAATAAGGATAGGGTTGAGCCTTCCATTTGTCATTATCCATCTATTTTTCTCTCTCTTGTTCTTCCCCAAATTCCTAGAGAGCAATTCCTAACAATTTCTCCACCAAATCTTCTATTTCACCACCAAATCTTCTTCTTTCCTTCTCCATTCTAGTCAAGGAGGAAGCTACCCAAGTTTGGGAGGATTCGGAGCTCGTTCGTGTCCTTTTGGAATCTCTACGTGTCGGTGTCGCTCCGGGAAGATTTTTCTTCGATTCGATCTACCGGGAGGTATAAATCCCTTCTCCTTTTCATTTTCTCATGCATATAGGTCTATTTTGAACCCATAGGAATGACCCCATGGTTGTATCTCCATTTGTGTCCATTTTGTGTCCATTTGGAGGTCATAGGAGTGTCCTTTGTGTTGTGGATGTGTTCATGTTACATATATAGATTTATATATATATATATATTGTAATGAGAGTGTATCTATATTTATATATGTAATAAATGGTTCATGATGATTATATAATCAAGTTTTTGAGTGTGGTTCCTCATATTATTATTGCTATTATTGTTGTGGATAATTAGGATATATATTGTGTATTCTTTTGGCTCAAACTATCTAAATCTGTCATGATTTTTATCCACGTTTTTAATTTCAGTCCTAACTTCGAAATATCATAACTTCTAGCTCAAAGATCGGTTTAATCTCCCATTTTTTTTAAAAGAAGCGTATTGAAGTTAGCTTTCCAAAAATATGTATTAATAGGCCTAATTCTTTCTGTAACTTTCTTGAGAATTATTTGAGTGTCAGCTGTACGAAAGACAAACGCGTTCTCGGTGTTTTCGCGATTCCGGAAACGAAATGTGATCCATTTAAAGTTTCGGAAAGCTAACACATAGATCTATAACATACTTTAATCATAGAGTTACTTCATGCTGAGATGATATAGTATTCATTATTAGTAGGAGTTACTATTCGGCATATGTATTTTGTGCACCCTTGTGTGTAATATAATATTCTATTTAATTTTAACCCATGTTAATGTATATACATTATGTAACTAAATAGAGAATGCAAGCATGAGTAAATATTTAAATAAATGATGTATGAGGTGTAAGTATCCTATCTAATGTAAGCATGTATAAGTATGGCTTGTAATAAATATGTAGGTTCCATAGTATGTAATGTATGGTGCATATAGTAGTGCAAGAGAATAAATGAATGACGAATGAATGCAAGCATGAATGTAATGTAATAATAGATGTAATGTATGCAATATACAAGTTAATGAGATATAACGTTCTATGTTAACACAAATCCTATATTACCTCATGTACCCCCTTACACTATGTTGACACTATCATACTTGACACATTGTTCACTTACACTTTGACACTCTTTGATATGTATACACTATGTATGCCCATTTAACCCTCACTTGCCCCTTTTTTATGTTCACATACACACACATAGCCTCTTAAATAAGTATTTATGAATATAGTTAACTTAGTTATGTATGTATATTATATATATGTTAGCATATTGTGTTGTAATATATAAGTTTATATAACCATTTGAAATGCCATGATTATAGACCTAATGTTGAATACTAATATATGCATGTTTATATATGTGTAGACATATATAGCTTAAAGTAATAGATTACCTAGTGTTTATCCAATGTGAATTTTTGTCTATTTGAGTATTGAATAATTGCATGCTATAGAGGTTGGGTGTATGTGGCTTGTATAGCTTGTATTGATGTGTGCTTGCTAGGATAGTCTTGGTTAGGCCTAGTAAGACTTACTGGGTTAGGACATGACCTAGTTTGACCTAGTTTGACTAGTACAGTTGACCAGAGTTGACCAAGGGTTGACTTTGGCCTAGTTTGACCTAGATTCATGTAGAATGCATTGTAGTGCTTTATTTACCCTTCTGGACATTGTGACTTGTGCTGTTCTAACTAGGAGCCAGACACCTCTCCTCGGACAGTATTTACTTTGGACATTCAGATATCAGGCGAGTACATTCTCTGACCGTTTCATATTGTATGGATTTTATTCTTGCTCTAGATTACTGTACTTGATGCTGACACGACTGTTATCACGGATTGGTACTATATGGATCTTCTTTTGAGATGTTATCTTTGTATTCACTAAATACATATTGTGACGTGCGTTTCACTTCCATTGTATTTATTGAATACCCATATTGTATACTCATTGTGCATATTGTACTCTCATTATCACATGAGCCCCAGGGATAGACCATTGTACACTATTGTATAACATTGTACATCCATTGTATAACATTGTACACTATTGTATAAGATAACGTAACTGGAGTAGATCCTTGTGTATTGATTGGGGAGGGGGAGTAGAATTGGTTATGTACTCAAATCCTATTGTACAACATTGTATAAACTATTGTATATGTCTATTGTACCCCAGTAATGGAGTTACCATTGCATTTTCCTAGCCCGTTTATAACCAGATTGTACTCTAAATCACATGTTCCTTACAGTTCTTACTTATCATATTTAGATATTTCCTGTTATTAAATCTCTACTGTTTTCTATACATTCTTCTTTCAGCGTTCATGTACTTTACTCTATTGCATGCTTTATATTTCTAACTCGATATGAACTGTGTGAGATGTTTTGTGCTCGCTCCCGTCCTGATGGACTGTGATAAATTTTACAGATAGTTGGAGGTCCTACTAGCCTAGAGGAGACACATTAGAGGTTGTTTAGGTAGTATTTCATTTTGTCTGGAGTTGTATTTTACTTTGTGGAGTACTGTATGAGTTTTGAGATGTATTTATGGGTTTATGTATCATAGAACTTAGACTTCTATCTCCTGTATCTCTTTTAGATTCATGTTTCATCTATTTATCATGCTATACCTTAGATGTGATTGAATTTGTATTGCTATGTCACCCCATTCGGGGAGTATAAACTGCTTAGCTTATTGTTAGATGTTGTGACCTAGGACAACGTTCTACTGCCGACACTGCGACGTAGGCTGGGCGTCGTTACGTTCTCGTGCCCTAACTCTAGGGTACGGGTCGTGACACGTTTTTAGTGGTAGCCCATGCAGGTCGAGTTTATGTAGTGGTATTCGAACAAGAGTACACTACAGCCTGCACTAGGAATATGATATTTGAAGATACTCAATCAGTTAGGAACCCTTGAGAGATTCCTGGGACGACCCTTTAGAATCTTGTTTAACTCCGATTTGAAAACTCTTTTCTTTTTTTTCTTGATTTGATTTATCTTACTTTCTGCTATTGAATTTGATTTGATGGATTATTATTGAATTTGAGTTGTATTTATTAATTTGATGAAGATTGTTGAAATTTGAATCTTGATGTTAGCTATAGCATCGGAGTTTGTAGTTATATGATTGAAGGATTTTGTTCATTCTGAATTTTGATGTTCGTTGATAAATTGATTTTTTTGGTATTCATTGTTGATTTAATTTAATTTTTGGCAAGATGAAAATATGGGCTAGGTCATCTAAGTTATAGAAATCTTGTCTTCTATAGCCACATTAGCCAGTATGGTGGGACATATAGTTGATTATGGATATATTTCTCGGGTGTAGAAATTTAAGGTTTTCGCAGCCAAGCTAGCGACATCGCGAAAATGTTAAATACCATGATTCTAGAGGTATGTGCATAAGTCAAGGACTCTGTGATTATCGTAGCCTTGCTCTCTAGTATGACGAGAATTTAGAGTACCATAATTTTGGATAGACGCATTGATTATCAGATGTTACCTTAAATGTTTCGAACATGTTTTGCTACTTTTGTTTCAGTCATTCAAAAAAAAGAGAAGGAATTTTGTTGTTTTGTTTTTGTTTGTTTTGTTTCTCATTGTTTACTTAGGATG